>OX453296.1:66475217-66852717 GCA_949710035.1 Crambus lathoniellus
AAGGAGCCCATTATCAACCGACCACTGAGCGATCCTTTGAAGGTCGCTGTTCATTTTCCTTATGGCATCTAGAGTATCACCAGGCTTTTCGGAAATATAAAGTTGAACATCGTCGGCATAACAATGATACTTACAGTATTCTAAGACATTCGGAAGATCTGCGCTAAATAAAATAAATAAAAGAGGTCCCAGGATAGAACCCTGAGGTACTCCACACGTCACGGGCTTAGGTTCAGACAGACTCGCACCGATGCTGCCTCTACCAGCCACGTTATTGCTTCTACCCGCCAGATTCACCGACTGATACCGATTCGAGAGATAGCTGCTAAACCAGGTCAGCGATAAGTTATCTAAGCCGTAATATTTAAGTTTGGCCAGTAGAAGTGGTATATTTATACTATCAAAAGCACGTGAAAAGTCCAGCAGGGCAAGAATAGTGCCTTTGCCAGTGTCCTGCTCTGACAGGATATTATCAACGACATCAAGCAGAGCAGTTGATGTGCCACGGTTTTTACGAAAGCCTGACTGATGTTTTTTATTTATCTATCTATCTAATCGCAGTTGCTAGTTGCACTCATGCGCTGCCAAATGTCATTTCGTAATACGAAATTTGCAATTGATTTTAGTTCACAAATCGCTCGCCTGTGGCGCTATCGTAGCGATCTACGTTCCGTAATACGAATATGTGTTTTGGGAGGTCACTTTAACCTCTATGCTATGCTTCACAGGTTTTTTTTTCTCTTTATTCAATTTAAGGACTTTTATCTTAAGGAGACATGTCAGTCCTATCATAAACCTTTTTATATATTATTGACATTTTACAAACTACCTATGTTATTACTAGTTTACAAAGCATCTTGGCTGCATCCGACAGAGGTGCAGCCAAGATGACATGGAAGGTTCCTACTTCTAAACGATTAATACCTAAGGAGCGAATCAGTATTTGGCGTTCACTTTCGTTCCGGGCACACTCCGACAGCAAATGATATACATCTTCTAACGTTCCACATACGTCACAATTCGGGGAGTTAACCTTCTTCATTAAGAATCCAAATTTGTTTGTCGGAACGTGCCCGGATCGGAGCCGGAGCATTGTTACAATATACATTCTGTTCAGCTTGGAGTGTATAAACCATGGGATTGTAAGAGCTTTACAGGTTAAGATCGGTAATAAGCCTGCCAGACTGCAGAGGGCGGGCGGCAGACAACGTGTCACGGTCACGTCATGTCAGGCTCACAATGATAGGTACTGAATTGAATGTGACTGGACGGTGCACCGATTCTCTGAAATTAGATTGCCAGCAAATTGACAAGAGCAGAAGCTCTGTTTATGATTTGCTCGGGTAAAGCCGTGCGCTCGATTTCTAATGATTTTCGTTCGACATCTGAATTTCCGTATTTCGCAATCGCTCAACCGCAACGAATGCCCCTACCGACTCGTTACATCGGGCGAGCGATAGGAAAAAACGTCAAAAATGTTGTGAAGTATTGATAAGACAATTTATAGGGCCACAAAAATCTCTGTCCCGGTGACAGAGGAGCCCTTGCGATACAAAATTAGCTGCCGAAATGGTTAATAGTACTGAAAATGATTCAGTCCCAAAAAACATCACCGCGTCAGATAATCTGTTTGTACTATTCTACATTTCGTATTAAGTTGGCAGGGCTGTAAGCGCGCGCCGCGTACTTTGTTACTGTAGTGTAGGCAAATGTTTAAAAAATATGGAAAACTAAGCTGACCCGGCAAACGTTGTTTTGCCATATAAATTAATTAGGTAATAAATGTGTGTTTATACACTAAAAGCTGCCTGCACCAGACAACAGATAGCGCTAGTTATATACTTCCAATAAAGGGTCTCTATTTCCTAGAAATAAAAAAGTTACTCTGTTAAGGTAGACTACGTGTCAGTAATACTCTGCGCGCACGCGCGACTGGGGCCCTTTTGGCGCTAGTTACCTACAGTACATTTTTTTGTACCGAGCTAATGGAAAACATTACTATAGTGCGCCAAGCTTTTCTGTTCCGGTGATTATCTTTGGAACTAAAACAATTTTCATACGACAGTCCATTTTGACAGCTAATTTCGTATTGCAAGTGGCTCTTCTGTCACGGCTGTCACCGGAACAGAAAAGCTTGTGGCTCTATATTCGATTTTGACCGCGCGTAGACGTCAATGATTACATACTCTTTGGAAGCGGACATGGAAGAAATGACAGTTTTGTATCAAAGGTTTGTTTTGTACGACTTTTCATAAAAAAAATACATGTTTTACTTAATTTTACGGAATGAATAGTAGCCTATGTTACTCTCCAGCTCCCAAACTATCCCCATACCAAATATCACGTCGATCCGTTGCTATGTTTTGACGTGAAAGATGGACAAACAAACAAACACACTTTCACATTTATAATATTAGTATGGATTGACGTGATAAAATAAATGCATTGATTATACTTATCACATCACCAATTGAAGTTACACTGTGTAAGTATGTACCTATAGGCATAGTCATAGTCATTTATTCAGAAACAATATACTTTGTATCGGAAATAACATATTAGAAAATTAAATAGATAAACAAAACACAACTACAATAAAAGGTACTAAAAGATAATAATAAAGATAAAGTAAACTTAGTATTTAGTTATAAAAACTTAGTTATAGTAAACTTGTAGCCAAGAGAAAGTAATGGTGAAAAATAGAAAATGAAGTAAAAATCGACCCGTCTCACAACTAGCTCCGATGGAACTCGAATCCACGACCTTTCGCTATCCGGACGAGTGCTCTAACCTCTGAGCTACGGAGTCATTACGAGAAGCGTCGAATTTTTCCAATAATTCTTACGCGCTGTATAGCCAGCGTTAATTTCATCAATGTGAAGATATTACTACCCTCACACTCGAAAGAAATACCTTTCTCATGCTCAGAGGTAAGAGCAGTCGCCCGGATAACGAAAGGTCGTGGGTTCGAGTCCCATCGGAGCTAGTTGTGAGACGGGTCGATTTTTTCTAAAATACTTCATTTTCCATTTTTCAATAATAAAATTTGCATTGTGAATGCAAAAAAGTAAAAACTTAAATAGAAAGTAATTGTATTAAACTATTTTCGTTTATTTATATAATCAAATCATCCATGGTACCTATAATAACACTTTTCAATAGGAATAACTTTAGGTTATTTTGAAACTTGTTTAGATTATAGGTAGGTAGTTTTAAGCTCAACTGGTAATGCAATGAATAATTTAAATTAAATTTTATATACCATACTTATGTAGTATACTTGGTATCATATATACATATATAACAAGCTATTGAATAATTTAATAGCTTAGTATCGGACGCAATGCTTTGGTACCAAAAGGTTTGCAAGTTATTCAGGCATGTGAGTTTTCTTCGTGTTCTCTCCTTTGTTTCCAATTGATGTAGATGTTTTACAGTGTATGTCAAGAGAGTTAGAATATCTAAGGAAGGGACAGTTAAAATACCTAACATGTTAAAATGCGGTTTGCATGACTCTGTCAGAAAAGGCATTTACGGAACTCTCGCTTTTGTAACACGAAGCTGCCTGAAATGTTAAATTGACAACTATTTCCTCAGAACATTATACTAAGTAACGGAGTTTGGATTCTACAAGTGCAAAACAAACTAACTTTAGCTGAGTTAGAGTTATTTCATCTCTCAAAGTTCTTAAAGCGTAGCATGCAGAACTTAATGCTACATTCTAAAGCCTCTATTTCCGTATTACAGCGTACTTAAGTTAGATTCCAACTTCTCTTTTAGATAAATTAATGCGGACAGTTCTGCAAAACTGCAAGTAATTACATTTATGGAATCGTTTCTGACTCAATGGGATGGGTTCTTTTTTTTTGGTATTGCAATATGCCATCAAAAATTCGCCTTTTTATTTTTTCAATGTACCCAGTGTCATTCGCGCTAAAAAGACGAATCTAACGTCACCTCATAGGTACCTAAAATCCTTTAAACCATTTAGGCTGCAGCATAGCTAAATCTACTAAATATTTTATACAAGGATTTAATAATAAATATAGATCGGGCTACGCAGCTCCCGTTGGAATTGCAGCCACTGCGATCTAAAAGATCTTTTGCCTTTACAAATAGTTGAGTTGCTTTGTTTGTTGGCCCTATAAAAATGTAGTTTGAAATATTCGGCTTTACTTTTCGGAGTTGTAGAATATTTATTCACTTAAGTTTTATAAATGATTCAAGACTATAGACAATATACTATTTGGGAGATGGCATTGATTGCAGATAATTTTTCACAAAAAACTTCCCTTATCCATACTAATATTATAAATGTGAAAGTGTATTTGTTTGTTTGTTTGTTTGTTTGTCCGTCTTTCACGTCAAAACGGAGCAACGGATCGACTCGATTTTTGGTATGGGGATAGTTTGGGAGCTCGAGAGTAATATAGGCTACTTTTTATTCCGGAAAATTATAAAATAAAAATGATTATTTTGTATAGAAAATCGATAAACTGTCGTACTATAAAGAAATATATATCTTATTACCAGATTTGTAACAATTCTAACGGTCCTATACTTTTTTATCAAAAAGTCCATATTTTCCGGGTAGCGCCTTAATAAAACTTTTCGACAGCTGTTCTTATGACAGATGGTAATTAATAATTAAGTCGCCGTCGCCGTCGTCGATACAGCAGCGGGCAAAGGGAATTTTAAATGGCGGTGAACTGATCAGCGGTGCCGCCGCCCTACTGAACATTAAAACATAATAAATAGTTCGCCAATATTATTCCGTTCTAAGTAATACTTTTTATTACTAATTAATACCATCGAGGACTCTCCATATGTTTATTTTTAAAAAATATGACTTAGTATTTTCTCTTCATTGCAAATACTCGCATTACTCTATACTCTTGAGACTCCCACCGTAGGAGGATCGTTATTATTAAGTACCTACTACTCTTGCAGATTTGTTGTTATTTTTTATTATTGTTCATTAATCAGTTTGGTATATCGGCTTTGTGTTCCTGAAATTGTTCAGCTTCGTTACTAGGTACCCTTAAGGCGCTACTCGGAAAAAGTATGGACTTTTTGATATAAAACTATAGGACGGTTAGAGTTGTTATAAATCTGGTAATAAGATATATATATTTCTTCATACCTTTATCTAGAATCGTATAGTTTTAGAAACACGATTTTATGATTTTGCCTCGACACTTTTTATTTTCGAAAATACCTCTAAAAATACGAAATATCAAGATTATTCTTAAATGGGGTAACATGTACTATTGAAAATTGGTTTAATTAGTGGACACCAATAATATTTAGGATCGTATAGAAGCATTTTTTAAAAATCGCTATAGTTTTTTAATACGAAGTGGTTTTGTGTTTTTTTTGCGTAATCTGCAAAATCGGTCTCGCTCCCGCGCGCGTCGTTATCTCATTGCTATCTCGCTTTAGCATATTTTTTCCGAGTTCCGATAAACGCAATGATTATTATAAACAAATCGCGTTATAATCTGTAAGTTGCCCTTGGCCCCGAGCCCATGGCCCCGAAACACGCGTGGCACATGGTGCCCGAGACGCGCGCGATGTCGTCGCTTCGACTTTTACGCGATACTTTGTACTAGGTGTACCTACGTGGGTTTATCGTGTCCACTGCAGTCTTAAAACACCAATAACTGTAGTGCCGTTGAAAATTTGATTCTAAAATAACTCGAAAACTACTACAAATCAAGACAAGCGCCGTAGTTAATGCCTTTCTAGTCATATAAAACATATTGCCCTTGGAAATTTTTATAAAAACGCTAAGGAAAAGTACTACCTACGAATGACGATTATCTATACATCTATACAAATAAATAAAATTGAAGTGTCTGTTTGTAATATTAAAATAACCGCTTTTTACTACATGCATATGATTATATACACGGTACATATACCAAAATAACATTTTTTACAATTTTTGTCTGTCTGTCTGTCTGTTTGTTCCGGCTAATCTCTGAAACGGCTGGAACGATTTTGACGGGACTTTCACTGGCAGGTAGCTGATGTAATAAGGAGTAACTTAGGCTACTTTTTATCCCGATATTCCCACGGGAACGAGAACCACGCGGGTGAAACCGCGGGCGGCCGCTAGTAATATAATAAAATTCCTTATTGAAGTACTTTTTTTAATCTACTACGTGATTTTTAATTAAAATGTTGACATAAAAGTTTGCGAATGCTGCCATAATATTGTTCCAGCGTCGGACAAAAGCGGAAACAAAAGCAAATATGTAGAGTCTATTACGGGTCTGCCTTCGTTATGAAGCCTTTTTCCAAACCAATCATACTAATATAAAAGAGAATTAACTATATTTTTAAATTTACTTCAAAATTATTATTTATTTTATTGCTCAAACAAAATAGAGCCCATCCCGTTTCTTGCATTTTGTTTTCAAAATATAGATATAATTAAATTTTCTTGAATACCTAGATATTTTGAAACGAGAAATACCCTACAGAATGTAGTTTAGTTTTAATTTTAGTATATAAGTGCGTACTTAGTATTTAGGTATATTAATTAGTATATATATTATTAGTGCTTAGTTAGTAACTTAGTATTTTAGTGGGTTAGGGTTTGTTAATTTGGTGATCAATCTAATACCTACAACCCTTTTAAAACTAGTGGCAGAAATAAGACAAGGTAGCCATTATAAGCAATAATTATTGTTATAATTTAGTAACGATATTATGTTTTTTTTGGAAATGTCATTTCCTAAGAAACGCTGGCAAGTTTATTGCGGCTATTCTTCTTGTCATTTAAAAAAGTCATGAATGGGCGGTAGGAAAATGGTGACGATTTATGAGTACCTACATACTTAACTATTATGTTTATGTGAATAAATTAAAATTTGATTAGAAAGGGTAAAAACGGGGCTTTATTACAAAACTCCACTGTCTGTCTGTTTGTCTGTCACCAGACAGACAAACAGACATATCTCATGAACCGTTGGTAGCTAGACAGTTGAAATTTTCACAGATGTTGTATTCCGTTGCCGCTATAACAACAAACACTAAAAACAGAATATTAATTATAAACGTGATTTTTTGCCGCTTTTTGCTCGGTATTAATAACGGCAACAGGTAGACGCTTGAAATATTCACAGAATATTTAGTTGTATCCGAAAATAAAAAAAAGGTTAAGTATAATAAAGTGCCTAATGTTGTAGGTATAGATAATGGTACGGAACCCTTCGTGCGCGAGTCCAACTCGCACTTGGCCTGTTTTTTTAAATGTTAAGCTATACTAAAAGGAATTTGTAAACAAAAGTTTAGAAAATTATGGGTTGGACCCCACTCTGTTTAGAGCAGTTTATTTACACTTATTAAATAAAGTTGTAAACTTGTAAGGAAGACAAATAATCCACTAAAGTAGTTTTTTTTTAACAGTGATAATAGTTTGTTCAATTATTCAGTCTCTTTGTACACAAGATTTAAATAAAGTATAAAAATAATATTATGAATGAGATTTTAATAAGTTACGCTAGAAAATGTGCTGAAACGCCAGGGACCAAAATCCCAGCAAAATCTTGAAATCTAAATAAGTCATATAAATCGGAGCGTGCTGCTACCCGCAAAATATATATTATTATTTATCTCTGACTGTCGTTAGAGACAGTAACCGCAATGCTGCCAGTGCAGCGGGAATTCTGGGAATATCTGGAATTTGGTTTAATCCAAACACTAATAGGGAACCCTTTGAAAGCTTTTGAATCGCGCAGAACTCAAAGACAACATTCGGAATTCCTAGAACTGACTGAATGCAAGTTCAGAGCTCGACGAAGATTAGGATTGACATAGAACTTCGATTGATAGAACTTCTATTCACTCTGAAAACGGGACGGGTGCAATTGCGTAAGGTAATCGTATTAAGGCGCTACTCGGAAAAATATGGACTTTTTGATTTAAAACTATAGGACGGTTACAGTTGTTACAAATCTGGTAATAAGATATATATTTATTCATTTATTTATTCATAGGAAAATATTGACGTTTCATAAGTACATATTTATTATGCCTAAGTGAATAAAGAATATTTTTATCTTATCTTATCTTTATACCTTTATCTAGATTCGTATAGTTTCAAAAACACGATTTTATGATTTTGCGTCGACACTTTTTCTTTTCGAAAAGACCTCTATAAAATACGAAACGTCAAGATTATTCTTACATGGGGTTACTTACACTATTGGAAATTGGTTTAATTAGTGGACACCAATAATTTTGAGGATCGTATAGAAGCATTTTATTTTAAATCGCTGTAGTTTTTTAATACGAAGTGATTTTGTGCTTTTTTTGCCTTATCTGCAAAATCGGCGCGCGCGTCCTTTTCTCATTGCTATCTCGCTTCAGCACATTTTTTCCGAGTATCGCCTTAATTTGCCAGTTCATATCGTATTCAATCGGCTATAATTTGTATGGATTCACATTTACTATGATACAACATGAACTGTGTAATGAATACGATTTACTTTACGCAATTCCATGGATTGGAGACGGGGGCTACCGGCTAAGAAATATGGATATGGGTATGGGCTTCAACTGTCATTTGAATTCCTTATCTTAATAGATTTTTGCTGCTTTGTTCTGTTGAACGTTGCTAGCTAGTTATCGTTATACCCGACGACACAAAACAAGGAACTGATAGCGGCTATTCTCTTTATAAAATTGACTAAAGTTCCCAAAAACGTATGAAGTTCATACCCATAAAGTTACGCGGTAGCCCCCTTCCTCTCTGGCGTTTAATTTAAGCTTATCTCTCGCAGTATTTTTTTTTACCGTTCACGTCAGGATTTAGATGGTTAATAATTCCATACAAACTGAAGAAAATGTGGTAACCACTCAATTTCTACCCGCATAAGTGCAAAGGTAAAATCTTAGGTAGGTATTTGTCAGCAGTATCGGAATTTGCACGCGCATAAAATATAGCATTTTTTGGATGATAAAAAAAATATAAATCAATTAGTTAATAAAGTATGTATCTACAACAATAACTGATTGCTACATCAGACGGTGATCTTCCTTTCTTTGTCATTTAACAAGCGAAATTTTATTAGTACCACGATAAAAGATAATTTACTTATGGGCAGTTCGGGAATGATACGTATACCGGATAGCTGAGGCTGCGAAACAAGACTCCTAAACACATGATATGCGTTTGGAAATCGTAGGTTTTCGTTCTCTTTAAGGCCCCTAGTATAGATGCGAAGCCGGTTATTGACAAAAATAACTGACCGTTATTAACGGTTTTTTTTTTTTTAAAAAAACCACCGCTAGATGGCGCTAGTGGCTTGATTTGCTAGGTATAAGTTCCGTGTCGATTATTGATGTGATTGATTGTAAATGAAGTATTAGAAACAAGTATTGTGAGATGAGTCTAATTTTTCTATTTTCAATATTTCCCATGATTCCCCCCGCCATTCGCCACCCAATAAAATATAACAGTCGTTTTAGGTTACTCTATCTTTACTTATGATTTTATTTTTTAAAGTATCATAATAACATACTTAACTGAAAAAAAACGAGTAAAACTGCAACCTCTTTTTAGTTCAAAGTCGGATAATCTAACCTTTATTAACCGTTATTTATGTGAAATTGACCGTCCTTTTCGGTTAACAACAGTAAATAACGGGTTTTTTACATCTATAGCCCCTAGTTAACTTTAAAGACCTTAATTAAATAAGCACTTTCATAAAATTTGTATAGGACTGCACTCTCAGTTTCCAATAGTTATTATGCAAATGCATAAAAGTTGACTAATCGATCAAATACCGCCAAGGCCGCGCGCCCGCCGACGACAGTCGGACCCTCGTGACTGAAATGGTATACTTAGCTTTCGTACCCCTGCTACGTGCCTGCTACGCGCGCCGGCTACGAGCCCACTACGCGGCTACGGGCGTAGCAAGTGGCTACGGTTCACTTTCAAACTTCGTGCTTTTGTTAACTAAAAAGTTTCGGCACGCTTTCGAACCACGCAGTGACCGTTACAATATCGCTCGTCCAATTGATAATAAAGTTTCCAGAAATTTATCTTTTTTGGTGTACGAATTTGCTTAAAACTTCTAAAAATGCCAACCTAACTTTCACAAAATAGTTTTAAAGGCTATTTTGAACTTCAAAGGTAATTTTAATTAAATAGCAATAACAGTGGCGAGATAGTGGATGTGATTATGTAACGAATTATTACAAAGTTAATATCAATTTGTTCTAAAGTGCCTTTGTCAAAGAGGTGAGTTAAAATGAAATGTTTAGCAATGAATTTAGAAATTAATCTCGCGTTTTAGGGCCGTCGCTCACGGCGACTTTTTGTAGCGATGCTGTCGCGCTTCTCTTAAGGCGATACTCGGAAAAAATATGCTAAAGCGAGATATATATAGATATATATACTTACAGAGTTGCATTGTAAATGCATAAAAATAATTTAAATTCTTAATTATGTTATTATTTTTGATTTCTTTTTACCATTGTGTGTTTGTATAATTTTTTTTTTCTTTGCTTTTTTACTCTAATAACAATTTTAGTATGTACGCTATAATTAATATTAATATGAGTTTAGTAGCGCCGAGTGTGCCTCACTTTACGGGGCTTCCGCTGAAAATCAGCGTCACAGCTTAATGTTGTGGCATATAAGCTGAGCAGAGACCTTTTTGGCACCTTTTCAACTGTATTTTTTATTTTATTTTTTAGTTTAAAAAATATTTATTGTAATGTCTGGTGCTAAATAAACGTTTTTCATTCATTCATTCATTCAGATAGCAATGAGAAAACGACGCGCGCGGGAGCGAGACCGATTTTGCAGATTACGCAAAAAAAAAACACAAAATCACTTCGCATTAAAAAACTATAAGTAGCGATTTTAAAAAAATGCTTCTATACGATCCTAAATATTATTAGTGTCCACTAATTAAACCAATTTTCAATAGTATATGTAACCCCATTTAAGAATAATCTTGATATTTCGTATTTATTAGAGGTATTTTCGAAAATAAAAAGTGTCGAGGCAAAATCATAAATAAAGGTATGAAGAAATATATATCTTATTACCAGATTTATAACAACTCCTCGTCCTATAGTTTTATATCAAAAAGTCCATACTTTTTCCGAGTAGCGCCTTAAACGCACCACAGCATCGCTACTAACGCTCGACAGCAGCGCTACAAAAATTCACCGTAGGCGAGGGCTCTTAAGGTCATAGCCGACTTATACCGCACCGCTCCCACCCAACCAAAGTATGAGCAGCCAAATATGGACTTAATATCCGACAGCGCGTGGACCGCGAGCTTACCACCGGCAGACTGCTCGGTAGTTGACGCCTCGCTGACGCCGCGCAGCTCGCGCGGGCGCGCGTCACTTAGTGGGCCACACTGGAGCTTCGCGTCTTGCGTCCGCGTTGAGCGGGAAAAACAAATATATTGAGACGGACGGGAGGGGCCACACTGGCGCGTCCGGCGGTCGCCGCGACCGCGGAGGGAATAGTACTTGTTCGCGCGTCCTGCGGATCCGCGCCCCGCGGTCACTCCAGTGTGACCCACGACTTAGAGGGAATAGCAGTCGGCGCGTGAACAGCTGGGTGCCTGCTAGCTGTCGCCGCATGGACTGCTGGGTGCCTGCTAGCTGTCGTCTTAGTTTAGGGCGGTGTTGGAGCAGAGTCGTGTCAGTGGGCTAAGACCTTACTCTTTCAAAAGCATTTTTGTGCCGTTACTGAATCGCGTTTGCATCGCGACAGAAGCGCGACAGTATCGCGACTGAATCGTGGTTATGTGGGCGGGCAACGCGCTATTGCATCGCTACATAAAGTCGCCCCGTGGTCGAGGGCTCTTAAGCACCGAGGGGTGAAATGAAACGCGTTAAATAATTACAAATGAAAGCGATGAAAGTCAAACTGTCACAATTGTGAAGTCTAATTAATTTTTAATAAGTTAAATCTATACTTAGATTTGCAGAGTAACAATTCGAAACTAATGAAAATGATCGTTTCTAAACTAATAACATAGTTATACCATGGCGGTAAAACAGATTTGTACGGGTAATTTGTATTTGAATTTTTAATTAAGTAGTACGAGGCAGACGAATAAGTAAATTAATTTGTTTGTAATGATAACTTTTTGTAACTGCTACGGTTTGATATTATTTTCAAAATCCTTATTATGAGAACGGATTTCGTTGATAAGTTTTTTAACTTACACCAGGAGTGACATAAGTCCGAATAAGACATGATACTTTATACTAACCTGATTATCCCACGAAGAATCCACGCGGATGCTAGTTATCAATATTTATTTATTTTAACCGCCTCTATGGTCTAGTGGTTCACAGAACCGATTTCAGACCCACGAGATCCCGGGTTCAATTCCCAACGAGTGTAGTTAAAGTATTCGGTTGGGTTGGTGGTAGGACTTGTTCTTAGTCCGCCTGGCTAGCTACCACCATCTTATCTAAGTCTGACGTCATAACAATGATGTTTTCTGCATTATTGTGTTCCGGCAGTTAGAGATAAGATAGTTGAGGATTCCGGGAGTACTGCGCTTCTACCTTCAGCCTTAACAGTCTTAACAGCAGGTGTGATGAAGGCTAAGTGCTACCCCGTTGTGGAGAAAAAAAGAAAAAGATTATACATATACCCATGAAGCTCGACTTAACAGAATTAAGTCGAGCTTCATTCATATACCTGTCTATATAAATATTGAATATACTCTTGTAGCATAGTGGCCAGTGTGACACAGGGCCACAGTATAGGTGCTGGAGCGTCAGTAATCGCCGCACAAAATGTAGTGGTAGTAGATATGAATAAAAGATGTTTATAGGGACTTGACTTGTTTTATTTTCTTTTATGTAAAAGGAACTGTAACAACAAGATAAAAAAATACATGAATATCAAAAAGTTCTAGTACTTAAAGGTATTAGGTAGGTAGTAGTAGGTATGACTATGATAACTTACCCATTTCCAAGGGTCAAGGGTTCTACTTTATTATTACTATAATCAACACAATTTCAACTAATATAATAACTGATAACTAATGGGAGCACTATTCATCACGATTGTGTTTGTAGGACTGCGGTCAAAAATGCTGAACAAGGATCGTGAGACGAAGTTTTTGAATTTGAATGGACAGGTCCAGAATATTATACTATAGATTGCCAGTAAATTAAACTATGAAGTTTCCAGCCATCATGAAGGTTCTGTAACGGTTCAGGATCGCACCTAATCTATCTCGAATATTTCTTAAAGATTTAAAGTCAAAATATATTAATGTTACTTACCTCAATAACTTTTTAATAGTATAAATAGATCCTGGTGTAGGAATAAATCACAAAATCAAATTGGGTTGTGTCAACTGGGTTGTATTGAACAAAATTAGCCATTTACCATGTTATTGCGCTGAGAATTTGCTTCATACTTTGTCAACACAGTGTAGATAGGAGAGAGATTCTGTCTATAAGGCTTGGGGCTTGTTTAGTGGTTTCAGATTACTTGAGGTAAACACTGAAAAAGAAACGGGTTAATAGTAGCAGAGCAATTGTGGTCATTTGCATTTAATTTGGAAGTTAACACTTAAAGTTTTATGATTAATCTGAGGAAGTTAGATACAGTAAATTTGTTTGAATTAGCGAGAAAATATAGTTAATAAATACCTGAGATTCAGGGATTGAAACAATGATGTTTCACAACAGTTGGACTCTGTGACAAATTATTTCATATAAGAAGATGCACTTTGTTGAGGGTTTTGTCAATCGAATTTGCTTCACGGTAGTGTGGACAATACTTGTATTTCGATATTGTTTCACGAAATAATCGACACGAACTGTTATTAGTTAGTAAAATTATAAATCTTGGAGCATGTTAATTTAGACATATTTGTAAACTGACAGGTTCTAAAACAGAGTTTGTAGGCATGTTTTGAATACAGGCTGCGTGTTAGTGGCACAATATGTGTTCGGCATATTTATTGGTTATACATGTGAACTTTGGTTTAATTACATCACATCAGTCTAATTATTATGTTTGGAGCTAAATATTTATTTTATACAATGTTAGCAAAATACTGAAATAGGTTATGACAGGTAAACAAAGATGCTCCTAGCGGCAGAGTTGAGAACTAAGACAAGTCAAATGACATCACATAAATATAGCGAGAAGTTTTTACTCACAGAATGTTAAATTAACATTATGTATAATTTAAATAAAAATATGGGTTAAATAATCAAAAGTACAGAATATTGGTTTCTATCTTAGATAAGGTTCTAAGTTTCAAATATGGGGAATGTATATTGGCTAGAGGTGATACGTTCGGAAATTATGTTCGAACAATTACAATTTTGATAATAGTTTCATTCGTAAATAATAAAAAAAAGGGATCATACAAAATAATGTGTTTATATTATGTGAGAAGGTAGTATTTTGAATAGTTTAGTAAATTCTATAACTTAATATTAGATAGTCTTGTAACTATCAAAGGTTTCTGAACGAAAGCCAAGCGGGGCGTTCAGGATGTTTGAAATGGTTTGGCGTTAGACGCTAGGTGGCCGATCAGTTTTGTGGGGGGTGAATAGGGATTTTCAATGAAACGTCTCCTATTGGGTAGACAGGAATAGTTGGGTTGCCATGTTGTGAGAAATAAATACCTTATTTATAAAACAAGCTAAATGTTTTATCTTTTGGGAAAGGGGGTAATTATTGATGTATGGTATTCACACAAGATTAAAAGTAAAATACTTTAATTGTTGTAAAGCGGAAAAAGAAATATTTATAGGAAATAAAATTGGGAAAAATGAATAATAATTATTCTAGAATGTACAATTAAGACATTAAAACTAATAAACCTTAGTCAAATTAGTATTTCAAAGTTAAATAATTAGACATGAGACATTTAAGAGACGGATTAGAAATATACTGAAAAGCTTCCATTAAACATAGGGGTAAAATTTCCCTGAGAGTGGGGAGAATTTCTAGGATGTAAAAGAAAAAAAAAGAAAGGACGCCAACTTTTGGCGCGGTTTGAAGGAGGTCTATATAAGCAAAAAGGCCGCGACGCCCGGTCTTATTTCTCCGGCATAGACTTCGAGGCAACACGTATGGAAGACGAAGCACTTTTTGAAGAAGTTTCATTTTAAATCAAGCCAGAAATAGTCTTCAAGCAAGTGTACAGTGAGTCCTTGCCACCATAGGGCGTTTATTGGGTTCGCGATCTTTTAAACGTTTTAATTTTGGAATTCTAACTGGTAAATTGGATCCGAAATTAAAAGGTCTAGTTTGTTTACAGAAAGCATTTCAATTAAAGTAAATTATTCCCAAGTAAAATCCTAGAAAATGGGCTTAATTTGAGTCAGAGAGGGTTGGAAGCATAGAATTTGTTTCTTCAGGAGTACATTGCTTATGTCTCCGGGCTCCAGGCAAGGCTCACGGGAGGACGCTAGGTAAAGAAAGTCTGGCATTGTGGGGTGCTAGATGGGCGTTCAATGGATAACGCTTAGTAATTTCCACATGGTTTGATCAGGCGGGCTGTTTTCATTGACAGCTTTTCAGTTAACACGTCTGATGGCGCGGGGCGTATGCCCCAGATTTGGAGGCAGTTGCGGCCTGATTGAACCATACCTACCTGTAGGGTGTCTATCTGTTCCCTTCCCAAGCAGATGGACCACGGCATGAGCGATAGGATTTTAGGGGGCCCTCTCACCCAAACTTGACAGAATTGGGGCGTCAGAACTGGCGATACAGGCGCCAGGTTTGTGTTTGCTAGGAAAGTCACATTTAGTCGGAAATTAGGCAGGTAGGTACCTACTTAGAATCACGAGCTAGGTAACTCGAAGACCTTTGTTCTGGCAGAAAGGGGGAGGTCTGCTGGAGCAAGGCTACGAGGGGAGTCTGGTATACAGAGTAGGTAGAATGAGTAGGGTCGCTGTAGGTCTATAAGTAGCATTATGTGTTATTAAAAATATATCTACGATCAAATCCGAATGTTGTTGACATCCCTAGCCATAGATTCTTGTGACAGACGAACAAACCCGGGCAATTTGACAGAATGATTATAGATAGTGGGGAAAAGTCCGATTGACAGTTTCCAGCAAAATGGCTGTCTTTTATCTAACAAAATAATGTTACATCTTAAGAAGAGAGATTAGGTAAATGATTAGTGCGTTGTAGCAATGTAGTCTACAAGTAGTATGATATTCAGTGAGGTTTGTAAGAAATTAATAGATTTGAAAAGGAAAAGGTGACCAATGGATACCTAGTGCTTTCAGTATTTGGGAAATGATTTGTGAAGTAACAGTGCTAGTGGAGCAGTCCAAAGAGCTTGATTAGAGTAATCTTTATAGGTTCACGCATTGCAAAGATATGAAGGTTGAAATAATCTATCAAACATAAGTGGAGAATCTAAATTTACCTATATATTTGGCTTGACAAAAGGTAATATTTCCTATGATGCAAAAGGCACCTATAATAATCTATAAATTGAGCTGGTTGCGGAAGAGTTCTCTGGATCAGACTACTGCTATATTAGTGTATGAAAAGGATTTTGTTCGGTGGCGGGAGAAGATGTTTAAACTCGAAGGAACTCGGTGTAATGTTGACCAGTGTCTTATGAAAGCTGATGTTGATTCAAGGCTTTCCAGATACTAACCTATTGAGTTGGAACATGGTTCTATTTAGCCATAAATTATGTAAAGCTATCGGGGTGAGGCGGAAGCTTCTGTTTAATTTGGTTGGATTCTTAAGTTATTTCCAAGACCAGTCCAATGGTGAGATTAAGGATATATTACCATGAGTGAGATTCTTTAGAGACAAATTTTAACCAACAAGTTGCAAGAGTTCAATAAGATCCGAGTCAGACATGTAGACATAGCTAGGGAATTTAGTTCTACGGGGAAACTTGGTCATAGAAAAGGTTAGGAGAGTCTATATTTATATGTACTTACTATGAATTAGATTTGAGTTCTCTCCTCTCAGGAGTCAGACTTGCTGGTGCTCCTAATTTAAGCACTCAACCTGTTGGATTTATCCCTATAAGGATATTCAACAAAAGGAAAAGGATATGTCAATTAACATTAATTTTTAACTGCTGCTGCCATGAAGGAGAAAGATCTCTTCATGTAGACCAGCAAGTCGCTTTGAAGCATTTAGCTTGGTCCTCTTTTATTTATATATACATAAAGAATTGACGAACATGACAGCTTGACTTTATATGTTGAAGTTTGTTTCTTATATGAAAATGTAATAAAGCAGCGCCGGAGGAGGAATGTCCAAGTTTGGTGACGAGTTCCACTGTCGTGGGCGGCGGAGGTGCCCTGACTTTACCGGTTAAATAATATTGCTGGAGCATTTGTATTAGGCAAAAATGGTGATTAAAATCAATAGTGACTCTCTTCACCTAATTATTATACCAATTTCCATCTCTGACTTTGCAAGCAAAGCCAAATGCTGTAGCTCGTAGGTACTATTATAGATACAGGGTTTCCATCTTCCAATAGAAATAACAAATTTGCATTTCTAATTTGCAAGCAAAGCCATATGCTTAAGCTAATAGGTATTATTATAGTAATTGTGTCTCCATCTTCATATAGGTATATCAAATTTCATTTCAAACCACACATGCCAAATTCACCTTAGACCTTGCAAGAGACCGAGAATTAGCATGGTGGACTCAGCATTATAAAATCACTGGTCGATGCAGTATGTTGGACCTAGGAATCGTTTAGGACCTAAATGTTAAATGTCCAAGCAATGTAGGGGTAAACTAATGTTAGGTTTAAACAAGAGTATTAACTTATTTTGAGTGTCTTGGTCGCTATAAATGAGGTTAGAAAATTAGAAGCAACGACCATAGTAATATGAACAGCTGTTAAGTAGATTAAGGCGTATAGGCAGTTCAAAGTATGAGTTAGTTAGTAGTAAGGTTAGTCTCTGTCGCTTCGTTTTAAAGAATCATGGGTCTACGCTTTACAACCAGGGTTCTCCGCTACGACGTTACAGGCCACTTCAGAGTTGATTCAGAGCATCCATAGTAGTTTTCTATATATTAATCGGACAACAGTTAGGTTTTACAGCGTTCAAGCTAGCTAGGTATTTTTGTAACTAATAGAATCCTTGACAGAGGTTCAGTATTAGCTTAGAGTAAATACTAGAATGGTTTGCTAGTATATTTAGGTCATCTATTAGGTTTAAGCGATTAGAAAGTATGTAAACAAAGGCAGCTGTTATAGTTCTATCTAACTAGCCATGAGACCGGAACGAAGCGGCATCGTTACACTCTTAAGGCGAGGATTCCCGACCGAAATAGGCACGCTAACGCTTGCTCGGCCGCGCTCGATACACTTCGCGCGGACGCAGCGGCAGCCGGCAGTGAACTGTGAACTTGCGAGCGCCCCGCGAATCGAAAATCACTTAAAAATCAATTAAAAATGAAATAATAACAAAATTAAATTTATGACGGCCGGAATCCCTCGGCTATTCAAAGACAATTATTTTCATATGTTTTTCATTAACTAAATGTGCTCATGTATACTGCAAGTAATATGATATTTGAATTATTATTAGACGGATGTTTGGGATTTTATTTGACACAGTTAAATATCACCAATCGAAAAACAACGGCCGGAAGCACTAGATAAATAACTGTATAATAACATATATTTTTTTCCAAATTTTAGGTACTTGTGGTTTGCGAGTAATCCATAATTTAAAATACCCTATTTTGGGGAATCGGCGCTTTAAGAGATTCGGAGAAACTACGCCCACCGGCCGTCGCCATAATCGCGCGTCGCCGTCGCAACTCGCATAACAGTTGCTCCATTTCACTCGGAAGGTCGTAGCCTGCTTTTTTCTCCCTGTCTTATTCTGTTTAGGTGTAATTTAAATTGCACTTAATTAAATTTTGGAACAATACTTAATTAATTAGGATAGGTATATTAAAATCGAAAGAACGAAAATGAAAAAAACAGAAAAATAGCTTAAAACATTAACTTATTTTTAAGCTTATTTCATCATCATCATCATTTCAGCCTTACGAAACAGAAATAAGAAATAATTATTATAGAAACAAGCTGACCCGGCAAACGTTGTTTTACCATATAATAGTGGACCCGGTCACCAACATCTTGTGTGTGTGTTTATACACCAAAAGTTGCACCAGACAACAGATAGCGCTAGTTACACACTACCAATAAAGGGGCCCAAGCTTGGTCTCTTATTTCCTACATATAAAAAATTACTCTGTGAAGTAGAGTGAGTGTCAGATAACTCTGCGCGAATGGGGCATTTTTGGCGCTAGTTACAGTACATTTTTTTATTCTAAGCATAAGTATAGAAAAGATTAGTATTCGATTTTGACCGCGCAGACGTCAGTGATTACATACTCTTTGGAAACGGCAATGGAAGAAATGACAGTTTTGTATCGAAGGTACGACAGTTGAACGATTTTTCATAGAAATTTAAAATTTTTACTAAATTTTCCGGAATAATAAGTAGCTTATGTTACTCTCCAGCTCCCAAACTATCCCCATACCAAATATCACGTCGATCCGTTGCTCCGTTTTGGCGTGAAAGAAGGACAAACAAACAAACAAACAGACACACTTTCACAATTATAATATTAGTATGGATAGTATGGATTATTATAAATACTTACATATTCACGGTACAAACAGAAACACGTAAATGAGGGATCTCTGGCTAAGGACCGCTTCGTCATCGGGCCTATCAATGTTTTTTTGCAAATATGCTACTGGGTAAAAATCATAGGTCATCCCTGCGAAAAATAAAATAATAATAATATTTATTCTTTAAGCTTATTTAAATAAATCAAAATTGGTAAACATTTTATAGTGTTCATTCAAATCATTTCTTTTCATTTAAGGATACCTACTATAAAAAGATTTTATTGCCTGTCTAACTAAAGTATCTTCAAAGTGATGACGAAGTGTCATTTCAAGTCTCCGTAAATGGTTGCGCCAAATAGTGAAATCATTTCTAAGATGTGACGAACTATTTATGAAGCTTCAAAACCGACTAGCTTTCACTTTCTGCCCATAGTGGAAGTTCCCCGGCTGCTGCGTCGAATGTAGAGCTCGATTTCCAGCTAAATATGCTGCGAAGTAATGTTGACAAAACAATGCTTTTAAAGCATTCATTAGTGGCTTTAAGGCGATGATTCCCGGCCGAAATAGGCAGGCTAATCCTTGGTCGGCCGCGCGCGATTTACTTTACGCGGACGCAGCGGCAGCCGGCACTGAACTGTGAACTCGCGAGCGCCCCGCGAATCGAAAGTCACTTATAATTCTATTAAAAATTCAATAATAAAAACTTTAAACTTATGACGGCCGGAATCCCTAGGCTATTCAAAGAAAATTATGTTCGTATATTATTTTTCATTAACTAAAACCAAGTATACTGCAAGTAATAGGATATTTGGATTACGATTAGACGGATGTTTGGGATTTTATTTGACACAGTAAAATATCACCAATCGAAAAAAAACGGAACTAGATAAATAACTGTAAAATAATATATATTTTTTCCAAATTTTAAGTACCTGTGATTTGCGTTTTTAAATAAAAGATGAATTTGTGGTGGAAAGTGACTTTACATAATATTATATATGTTAAAGTCACTTTTCAATTTGATTGACGACTCTGTATGAAATATGACGGGGAGAAAAAAAAAGCCCTTGGCGCGTTTCTTGCCGGTTCTTCTCGTTACAAGACCTCCCGCCGTAGGATTTGCGAACCGATAGCGTAGCTTCATTGACGTTCACAACTCACAAGTGCTGTATCAGCCTAAAATGAATAAATGATTTTGATTTTGATTTTGAGTGTCAGATACTCGATGGGGGATGAGAGAGGGGGAATACCCACTAAACCCCTCACTTCTCGCTCTCTCCGCCGTCAATTAGGTCGCGATGCCCTATGTAGGCTTGCTGACGGACGCTGTTCTTTCTATAAGTATTCACATTTCTTTGTACCGTGCCCTCCTTAGATCATTATACCCACTGGCCAAATTTTTTAGTTCGACTCAGAATCGGTAAGTGAACAACTTTTTCCTAGAAACATAAACAAAAACTTTTAGACTTTCCATACTAAATCGATCACGTGATAAGTATGATTTGTATGAAAAGTCAAAAAAGAATTACATATTTCGACCCATGTTTCTAGGAAAAAGTTGTTCACTTACCGATTCTGAATCGAACTAAAAATTTGACCAGGGGCCCGATTCTCAGGCATTCGAATTTTTTCAGTGTCGAAATTCGTATGTCGAACATTTTGTTTGTGGTTTCTATTGAAAAGTTAGGACGTTTCAAACTTTAAGAGTGACTTTCATCACTAATATTTAAACGTGATTAACGCTAAACGTGTTTTAAACATAGTTCTGTCTCTGTCATCTGTTTGAATGTGACAGAGAAAGAAATAAGTTTTAAACACGTTTAGCTTTAATCGCGTTTAAATATCAGTGGTGAAATCGGGCCTTAATATACTGTATCTATGTTTCAAACAAACTAAGCTGTCCCACATGCACAGATAACAGGTGGCCTTTGCCCTCATGTCAACAAATTCATTTTGACAGCTAAGTTCGTATACGAACATCTACAGTCCCACATTCAGGGGGCCGATTCTCAGGCAATCGAGAAAAGTTCACATTTATAAGCTCGAAATTCAAATATAACACAGTTTTTGTATTGTCAGAATTTCACAATCGAAAAAGTTCGATCGAAAACCAGTCGAACGCTACGAGTGGTAAAAACCAATAGATGTTTGTATACGAACTTAGCTGTCAAAATGAATTTGTTGACGTGTGGGACAGCTTAGTTTGTTTGAAACGTTCTAGCTTTTCAATAGAAACCACAAACAAAATGTTCGACATACGAATTACCACACTGAAAAAATTCGAATGCCTGAGAATCGGGCCCCTGGGCCTGTCTGTTCCGGTGACAGCCGTGACAGAGGAGCCACTTGCAATACTAAATTACCTGTCAAAATGGACTGTAGTATTAAAATGTTTTAGTTCCAAAGGTTATTATAATATCACCAGAACAGATAAGCTTGTCGCACCATATTGGTCTGTACCACTCGTAGTGTTTGACTGGTTTTTGATTGAACTTTTTCGATTGTGAAATTCTGACGATACGAAAACTGTGTTATATTTGAATTTCGAGCTTATAAATGTGAACTTTTCTCGATTGCGTGAGAATCGGCCCGCTGTGGTTTAAAAATTACCCTGTATACTATGTGCCCTCGCTTCCCCGCAGGCCCCCGTCGCTTCCCGCTCGGCGCCAGGGCAGACCAGCCACGACACAGACGACAGGCACGTCCAGTTCGATGCCGAACGTCATCTAGACCACGAAGACAACAATTTAGATGGCGACCACGACCCTGAAGAGGACGACCTATACCTTGAAGCTGAGAGGGTACATCAAAGGAATGAGTAAGTAAAATTTACCTACACAAAGAACAGACAACAACACATTGGTATAGCTCTAAGATAGACTTCAGAACCAACGTAGATATTACAAATAAATACTTACATAATATTATTCACGGTACAAACAGAAACACGTAAATGTACACCTCTGGCTAATCATAGGTCATCCCTGCGAAAAATAAAGTTTGGGCTGGAAATCTACTTCATTTCAACAAGATAAATTTTCAGCCGAGGTAACTAATTAATTGAATGCGTTGGCCCGTAAAAGCGTATATGTGTAAAATATATAAAATTATAATGAATAAGCGATTTCGCTTTAAGATGCGACATACCCTCAATCCGCTAAAAATGCATTTTGAAATGTAATGTATTTTAATAGACCCTTCAACGCATTCAATTGACGACTGGTCTTGTCTCCAAAAACTTCGTTAATCAAGGTACTGGCTGGGTACTGGTAATACTTGTAATAATACCTCATCTGTCAAATTGAGTTCATGTCCCTGAAAATACTGTAAAAATTATTATAAGTCTTGTAAATGATATCCAGATATTTAAAAAAAGGTGTGTCGAAGATTTTTCTATTTCTCCGACACACATTTTTTTAAGTTATTATCAAAATTAATGTTATTGACGTACCTACATATAAAATAGAAAAAGCTAAACCAATGAGTAATAGGTATATTATGACATTAATAAATTGCACATTTTCCGGATTAGAATTTTTAATATACTTTTCGTATAATTTTACCGGCATATTAAGACGTTTTGGATAGTTTTTACTTAAATTCAAGACTAGAAATTTTCCCAGACACCAGGGTGCCTACCATCAACTCTTATTGCGGTTTTGTTTAGGACCTAAACTGATCTGCTTCGCTTATTCGTACCACGACAGCTTAATATCAATGACAGCGATTCAGTGATCATTCAATGACATTTCACAGCCGCTGAGCTGTCATCAACTCTTACTTGACTTATAGCTCGGCCAAGCTAACATGACACCTGCAGGTTATACCCGTCCCTTTCACTCTCCGGGCATGACAGAATCGAGTGAAAGAGACGGGTAGAAGAAATAAAGACGCAAATCGTTCGGTCATTCACATTTAGCAATTCACGAAATCAATTTTGATGAATTAGGGAAAGATATTGTTAGCTATTTGAAGTGAGAGACGCGATTGACTTCGGGAAAATGAATCTTAAAGGTCGAGATAGTCAAACTTAGTTATTATTGAGACTGAAAAGGACCACGCGGTGGGAGATAAACAAATACAATAATATGATTCGAAGTAGGTCATAGAGTTATTCCCCGCCACCGGTGTTGTATTTTTTCCCTAAACTTTCGACGAGTAAAATATTTGCTATATATTAATATCTGGTCGAGGCGAAGATTGTGGCGTCGCGTATTGTTTATCTAAATTATGCGATATCTTTTGCGATAGAAATTGATATAAAATTAAATCGCAAGTCTGTCGAATTTTACATTCAATCGTTATCTTTCGCTGGCGCGAGTGAGTCCTTCCGCCTACAGTGTCGCCGCCTAATCGCCCGACCACCCGACCGCCCGACCACCTGACCACCCGACCACCCGACCTGAGCACCTGAAACACGGTCTGTATGCAGTGGCAGTGTACCAATTAGAAAATTTATTGTACTCTAGGTCTGAATACAAAACACATCCTTGAATAATCTGCTAATGCGTTTTGGCCAAAAATTACTAACTCCCCTGAGGCCCTGACTGACTGAGTCAGTCATTTTCAACAATTTAATCTGAGATAAAAATCACTTCGGGTAGAAGACGGATTTGTTTTAAACATACTGAATATGTTTCTGAATGCATTCGTTTGTACGTATTGATAGACGGTAGCCATTATTTTAAAATTTTCAAATACGTTTTATTTTTATTAGTTTAACTACCATAACATAAGTGTTACTAATTCGAATATATTTAGGTAATCAAACGCATAAAAATCTTTTTTTCTTTTTCGGGAAAATTACCTTAGGGGAAAGTTTTTATTTTGATGAGAACATTTATTTCCAACAATAAAAAATCATGTGAAAATTAATTTAAACAATCACCCGGTAACTTCGCGTAATGCGAATCGTAGCGTAGCCCTATCTCTGTGTTGCATTTTGAAGTGCATAATTTGAAAAAAAAAAAACAAAACCAACAATCGGATAAACTCGTTATACCTATTATTCCATAAAAATAAAACTGAACGGGGTTTCTTTGTAATTGCTAATGTCGTATGTCGTACTTAATAAAAAAACGCGACACATCTCTATTTGATTATCACATCTCTATTTTATTATCAACGTGCAGAACTGTAACAATTAATAACTCCATCAATAAAAATAAAGAGGTATTATTATTATTTCATGAAAATAGTTTTCAAACACACACCGTCTACAAACTGAAGGCGACCGACCGACATCGACATGTCAATTTGAAAAACCTAAATATTTTTGAAAATTCCCCGTAGCTATGCGGCGTCTTATGTTAGGGCCACACTATAGGGATATGCCGATGTTCAACTTCGCTTGAATTGTCGCGAGAATTATTGCTTCAAATTTATCGCCATAGTGTGGTCGCTCGATCGCAAAAACTCTCGCAATAATCGCCACTCGAGCTATCGGCATAAGGCATACGGCGTAGTGAATGCCGTAGTAAAATTATCGTTTAATTATCGCGATAACGTGGCTACACTGTGTTGGAATTTGGCATATCCCGATGTCTATTGGCGTTTTCCCATAGTGTGGCCGCAGCATTACGAATGCGCGCAACATCTCTGTTTGGTGTTAATGTGCATTACTGTCGCGCGCTGTGACAGCCCGCTGCCCGCTGCGCGCCCCGTCCGCGTCGCGCCACAGTTAGTCGCGCTGCAGCGAGTGGGCAGCAGCCCAGAACGGTAGCGTAGCAACACCCTCTCACGCGCAGGCCAAGATTCGCGTTCTGCAGTCGCGGCGGGGAGTGGCCCGTGTCGGTCGGGTCGCGCGCCGCCTAAACACACCGCACGCACTTCGCGGACTATGTTCGCGGCCGAGTAGTGATGTGACGAGTTTGATTACGCTACGCTTCCCCTGTGGTACGGATTTGACGTTTCAAAATGCCGGTGACGTACTCCCGCGCCTCCGATGTAGAACACCAACGGTGGGTCAACAGATTTTAAGGGGGCAAAATTGCTAGCGAATGGCTCTAACTCTATTCCAAAAAATGTATTAAAAACGTTATTCAATTATGATACAATAAATACAGCTACGTAACTAATGAAACAAGAGTACTTAGGCACTAACTCTTTATAAAACAAAAAAAAATACTTACCTATTAACTATCTAAGGAGGTACCTATGACAAATTCAAATTAAAACAAGAAAGTATTTTATTATGCGAAACGATAAGTACCTAGTGTATTTTGAAAGTATTTCTTTGTTACCTAATACTTTGTAAACTAAACAAAATTTTTATTGCAAAACGTGATTATCGCCTAAGATAGGTTTTCAAAATTAACTGATGTAGGGAGGTTACACACCAGTAAATATTTTAAATTTCATAAGGCGAGATACTCAATATTTTTATTCTAAATAAACCATAATGTACTTCGTACAGTTACAAAAACTCAAATATGAATGTTCTGTAGAATAATAAATAAAGTCATCAATCAATGTTACAAAGTAGGTATATTTTGTTTAATGGCTGGTTTGCTGGTATTAATTTGTCAAAGTTAACTACGGTTTAGAAAATTGACACGTTAAAATCATTGACATTCATTCAAAAACAATAGTTTTTTTTATATTAACAGTAAGATTAGGATTCGCACTTTTCATTGTCTCTAGTTAAGCGTGAACATTTTAGTTTGTTTATTACGTTAGGCATTATCCTATAAAGCACCGGTTTTGCTCGCAGGAACGCGTTTGCAAAGCCACGTGGTGTATACTCCAACAGACTCCCTCTGATAAAGATGTCATCGTGCTGGTCAAAAATTAGTACCTACTAGATGAAGGCTCACCAACTAAATCAAAACTTTTTATGGCTGAGAAAAAAGGTTATTAATGTACGATATTATGTCATAATCATAAATGATCACCACTAATAAATATACGCTCAAGTGGCACAGTGGGCGCATATTTTCTCAGCCGTGTTTGTCACTCCAACTATGTATAGGTATCTAGACCTAGGTGTTATTGTTGATCGAAGAAATGAGGAGATCTACATTTGACGCATCCCTATTATAAATTAATAATACGATATTCGGCTAATTTCAGACAAGCGGTTTTAAATTTGGTCGTTCGCAATGCTCTTTCCCGTTTAACTACAAGAAGAGTTCTCGATACAGCCCAGCAGCCCTTCTATTTGCTTTCGCATGTCGTTTCATATTGTTGGATCATTTGCGTTAACCTCAAAAAGGACCGTCTTCGTTCTATTCAAAGAAAATCGATGTGGTGATATCGTGTTGTGTTTTCGCACGAACCAATAAGCCTCTCCGATGATTTCAGTAATTCCGCTTTTTGCGTAATTACCGTGGCGATTATTTGTTCCCACTTTTCATATTAGATTTGCACCCGTCCTAGTAATTGTTGACTTGATAGTAACTGTACAAGGTATTCAATCTCATGTAGTGATTACATGCTTGTCATAGGTCTTCACTTATGAAATTGGAGATTTGTATGGAGATTTTTATGGAAATTTCTATTTCCATAACTACTAACGTTTTCTGAGTTTATTTCACAATCAAGAAAGTTAACGTTATGAAACTTTTACATACGTCTATAAAGACACTAAGTTAATTATGCAGTAGTAGTGATTTGAGAAAAAGGTATTTTTTTACTGAGTTATAATGAATTAAGTACTTACTCAATTATGGAAAGAAAAAGAACACGCATTTTCCGAGTTCATTTTTTTGAAACTAAATAAATAGATACCTATCCTGATTTTACTAAATCAAAACTTGCTAGATATAGTCATAATGCCATGCAATATTAAATAGTTTCTTTTTATTTTATAATAACATAGAAGTTATGACGCCAAAGGTGCGTCAGAAAAATACTCCTACTTCATAGGTAAAGACTTTATTTATATTATTCAAATATTTCAATGACTCCATGAGATATTTTGTAGCGGATTAATTCTGAACAATAATTCCGAAATCCTTATAAGAATATTAGGCACGACATTAAAACATAGAACATGTTCGCACAAAGATTTTCAATCTGGGGAATCAATTCGTATTACTCGTACATTAGTATTCATGTCATATCTCTTTTGTAACACAAGTATCAATAACCTGGTTTCTTAAAATTTGTCCTTGGTCCCAAAGAACTACCTACATGCCTATAGTGCAAAAACTGGTGATTTATCACAGACTCTGTAATCCGAATATAGATAATAAAGAGCGATCGGTATTTAACGCGGAACCGGGCCGGGCCGGACGACGCGATTCATTATTCCTAATTTGAACTTAACTGTGACGTTTTAAATTATTTACCGACACAAGTCATGTTCCTCTTGGAAGGAAGGTAGAGTGCGTGTCAGATAACTCTGCGGCGACTGTGGCGTTTTTGGGGCTAGTTACAGTACGTTTATTGTTCTAAGCTTATGGAGAGTATTAGTATTCGATTTTGAGCGCGCGCAGCGCAGACTTATCTGGGACCACTCGGAACGAGATGCTAGTTTCCCGGTTCTTGGCCTTGAGGCAAAGTCAAAATGAATAGGAAACTTTTTGTAAAAAATCTAGTAAACTTAACTTTCTTATACACCATTTATTGTACACTTTATTACACACCTGACCCCGAAAGAGTTGTTAGTTTCCCGGTTCTTGGCCCTGAGGCAAAGCCAAAGTGAATAGGAAACTTCTTGTAAAAGTTCTAGTAAACTTATCTTTATTATACACAATTTATTGTACACTTTATTACACACCTGACTCTGACAGAGTTGCTAGTTTCCCGGTTCTTGGCCCTGAGGCAAAGCCAAAGTGAATAGGAAACTTCTTGTAAAAGTTCTAGTAAACTTATCTTTATTATACATAATTTATTGTACACTTTATTACACACCTGACTCCGAAAGAGTTGCTAGTTTCCCGGTTCTTGGCCCTGAGGCAAAGCCAAAGTGAATAGGAAACTTCTTGTAAAAGTTCTAGGAAACTTAACTTTATTATACACAATTTCAATTTAAGTATTAATTTATTGTCTGTTCAATGTATTGTGTGGTGCTTGGTATTTTGTTAGACGTTGAGGCAGGAGGCTCAACCACATAATTCAGCAAGGGAAGTAGGTACTGCCTCCGAGCCAGGGACCGCATACTCCAATACGCAAAATCCGAAACTACGTTAGCTCTGTCCCGTTCACTCGATTCTGTCATGGCCAGAGAGTGCGAGGGATGGGTAAAACGAAGTTTAGGAGTAGAACCTCAGGTGTCTGACATCGGGCCGCGCTCTGACTGTTCACATTTGGAACTTGTATTTACTTATATATTATTATTTTTACAACTGGTGTCAAATATAGGGTTAATTAATTCGTTTTTCTAATAAATAACAATTAAATAGCACAGGATATTTTAATTTATTGTGCAAAAATAAAAATACAAATAGACAACGCAATTCAAATTTTTGCGTTTTAACCATGTTTAACACAAACATTGAATGTCTCCATATTAATCCTTCCTGACGAATAGCTCGGAACATCGCAAAATGATAAAATTTGATTGAAACGTGTTGATAAAAACATCATTGTACCTAGCTACAAGTAAGATATGATAAAGTTTAGTGTGGGCAAATAAAAATCTTTTTAACAAAGTTATTTTAAGAAGTTTGTACGGTTTGGTTTTTATATTCACACAATTTTAATGAATTATATTTTTTTTTATCACGACATACATGTACCATCGTTAAGTCGTATACTTACCAAGAATACTAAGAAATAAACATTTTGAACATGAATATTAGAATTTTCATGTTAAAATGGTACATCAAGGTGTCGCGCGGCGAGTCCTTGATGCTACCGGTCATCAAAGACTCGCCGCGCGAAACATATTGGTCCTTCGAGAAGTGGTTAGTCTTTCCTAAAGTAAAAAAAAACTTTTTATTCATTGAGATTAAATAAAATTAATACATAAGAAACAACCAAAATTTTCTACCAACCACCCTAAACGGGGGGAAAATCTCATCAGCTTGATCAGAAATAACGCATTTATTAATAGTTATGTCGTTGCTAGACAAAATGATACGTACAATAATGACGACCGATTTGGCGCAGGGGTCTACTCCTTCTGCGCCAGTGGTCTCGGGTTCGATTACCGAACAAGATAAATATTTGTGTGCATGAACATGTCTATTTGTCTTGGTCTGGCTTATTACTATGTATATTAAGTATGTATTTACAAATAAAAAGTATTTAAGTATATATTTATCCGTTATCAAGTTTTCCATGATACAGTTTCTTAATGAAATTAAAATGGGCTTAGATAATTGGTGTGAATGTAAGAAGTTATTTATTATTATTTATTTATAATAAAAAAACATAAATGTTGAAGGAAAATTTCTTGTTCAGAATCAAACAAAACCACAGATGATTAACTATTTACAATTGAGTTTAAGTACTTATTATAAGTGTGCCAATTTAAAAATAAGTAGTAGGAACCTACTTCAACACATTTTCAACGCCTTAAACAAAATATAAATTATTTTATAATTTTTCTTTTCTGCATTAACAATGCAATTTTTTGTATTTTTACTTTTTTCATTCACAATGCAATGACTTAAACTTCATAAATTATAGTTAAGTAGGTACCTACAGTATCCCATATTATTATAGTGTATTAGCCATTTCAGTTTGCTCCTTCAATTTAGTGATGGGAAATAATACAGGTGTATCGATAAGTAGGTAAATATGCTACAAATGTTAATTAGGTAATTGATTAGTTATGGCGAACCGGTCTCAAGGATTCATCGCAAATTAACTATCTTTTCATTTTTTGCAAAAATTGGCAGTTTGTTAATTTTTTCATTGTCATCTAATAAATAAAATAATGTCCATCATAATAGATCAATTAGCTAACCAAACAACTTATACTTTTGCAACTACGAGCAATAAAATATCCCTCTAACTATAATTTAAGTACCTTTTGTTAGATACATCTTTTGTAATGGGTTCAATAGAGAAGTTGAAAAAGGCTTTAAGTATTTCGGCTTATTAATTTGAAAGCCAATATGAATACCTCGACGACTGCGTCGGGTGAAGCCCTCCCCGTCCGTCATCGCTGTAATACGATTAAACTCCCCCCTTGCGAGTAGCCCTCGTATCGAGTTTCAACTAACTGTTTGCTTTGTTTTTAATAAGTTACGCCTCCCTAACTTTTTATAAGTACTATTATATATTCTGTGCTATTCTCTACGAGCCTCGATGCAAAATAGTTCGTCTACTAAGGGAAAATTTTACGTAACTATGTTTTAAATTGAAAATCCAGTTGAAAAATTAGTCGAAATTGTTTGGCGTGGTTATTCGGAAAGTAATATTTCCTAGGTTCATATTATAGGCAAATGATTATTTCTTTAACAGTGCAAAATGAATGACAGTTTAATGGAGTATTATCTATACTAATATTATAAGAGCAAAGATTAATTTGATTGTTTGTTTGTTTGCATCGAATAGGCGCGGAAACTACTGAACCGATTTCGAAATTTTTTTGACCATTAGAAAGCTACGTTCTTCCCGAGTGACATAGGCTATATTTTATCCCGATATTCCCACGGGAACCACGAGGATCCGCTAGTATTGTATAGATTGTTTACTGCTAGTGTCTTTCTAGAAATGAATTGAGTTGATAGGAAAAATAATGTACATCACAATGTATGACTAGACGAACTCTTTTGCATCGGGGCTCATTCACGCAAACGGCACGCAAATTCGACGACATAATTCGGCTATACACCGCGCTAACGGTTATTAAAATGACGCATCGTAGATTTTTAAAAGGCATCGAACCTTATTGGCATACCTAGTTGCAAGTATGACATATTTTGGTGTAGTTACACATAAACATACACACCAGTCAATCGAGAAAATAATTACAAATGACAAAACTATTTCACAAAATACTCTATATCTACTGAATTTTATTTTACACATTCAAAGTGCATTATTTCAAAAAGTATATCATATAGGTACGACATTTTGTTAAATAGTACCTATTTGTCGTTTTTAGTAGCTACTTTCTCAGTTGACTGGCGTATGCTACGACATAGGTGTACACCAAAATAAATAATAAATAAATAAATATTCTCTTACAATCACACCAATTATCTAAGCCCGTAGTTAATTTCTTAAGAAACTGTGTCTACGTGAACTTGATAACGGATAAATATTATTTGTTTGTAAATACATACTTAATATACATAGAAAACACCCAGACCAAGACAAATAGACATGTTCATGCACACAAATATTTGTCTTGTTCGGGAATCGAACCCGAGGCCTCTGGCGCAGAAGGCAGGTAGTTTACCCCTGCGCCAAATCTGTCGTCAAAAAATTTATATTATTAAAGTATAAATTGACCTTTTATGGTCTAGAAACTTGAATCGAATCCACTTCAATTGCATAATTTATACAAAAGTGCAAGTATTTAAACTACAGCTCACAGCATAGACATGCTCATAGAGTAGGTACATTACTTATTATAGCGACCTGAAGCCCTACCACAGGCTCTAATAGCAGTTATTTTTGAGTTGAGAGAGTGAGACGCGGCTTTACAAATAACTGATATTAAAGCTTGTGGTAAGCCTCCTGTACACGTTGGCCCAACCATTGGCCAATTACGTCGTACATTGATACTTTTGAAAGAACCTTTTTATCTTTGTTCATTCAAAAGTATTAGTATTATAAGTACGATGTATTGGCCAGTGGTTGGGCCAACGTGTACAGGCCGCTTACGGTGAACGCACGCTTGTCCCATGTGAACGCATCAAACGAGCCGAACGAAACGTATTTTAAGAAATCTCAAGAAAGGTGAACGTGACAATTCGACATGGTGAGGTGTGCAAGGTTGTCTAGGTTTTATCTAAAGAATTTTTTCATTCGGTTCGTTCGAAACGTTCTCCTTGGATAAGTGTCCGTTTACCTAGAAACCGTTTTATCGAAATCATTGTTGCCAATTCATAATTTCACTAATGCTTTAAGCGCTAATCTAGTTTTCACACACAAAAAGATCAATTTTACAAATTAAGCTATTAAAGTGGTTATAACGATTATTTCGATGCAATTGAATGAAGCTGCAGAAATCCTGCAGACAACGGTTACAACACTACTATTTAAAAAAATAAAGACTGAGAACGTAACTGTTTTTCGAGACGTTTCGTAGTTAATCGAATCTGCGTTTACTTTAGAATAAACGCAAAAATAATACGCTGAATACACTTTGCCTTAATTTATGATGCGTTAAAAAATGTAACATATTATTTTCAAACACATTTGATAAGTAATCAGCATTTATTTGATTTTTTGGTTTTCGTAACAAGTTACATTCTAGGGTCATTACCATGTGTCAAAACGGGCATCTTAATTTGTGACGACTGTAAAACTAGTTATGAGCTAGATAATTGGTGTGATTGTAAGAAAATTTATTTATTTTACTTACATGTAACTACTAACTTTTAAACGTTTATTTAGATACGGTCTACTTAATGAACTCCATAACTTTATGATCTTAATTCTTAAAACGCAGTAGTTAAGGATTTCCTTCCTGTTTCTTCTAACCTTAGTTTGCCTAATGCCCGAGCTTCACCTGCGTCTAATCCCATTAATTATCGCGCTATTTGATATAATACGCAGGTGTAGCCGGGTCTTAGCGCACTAATTTGATACAATGAGCGCGCTAAGACGCGCATGCCGTTATTAACGCCGTTAGGCGTCACGCAGGTGAAGCCCCGGTATAATAGCAACTTTTGACTAGCGTAAAAAATTATTGCATCACTGATGCGTCGTTAAATTTGCGTAATACTCTGCGGCTATAATTTTTTTCGTGCTGATGATGTATAGCACTTCACTATCACTACATAGTATAAAACAAAGTCGCTTTCTCTGTCCCTATGTCCCTTTGTATGCTTAAATCTTTGAAACTACGCAACGGATTTTGATGCGTTTTTTTTAATAGATAGAGTGATTCAAGAGGAAGGTTTATATGTACTTTTTATCCCGATATTCCCACGGGAACGGGAACCACGCGGGTGAAACCGCGGGCGGCCGCTAGTCTACAATAAGTGATGACCATCATACTTCAAATAAATTATTAATCATACTTCATTGTAACAACCCTATTTACTGCAAATAAATTATTTGTATTTGTATTTGACCCACACCACAACCACACCACATCGCACCGACAAAAGTGGCACGTGTGAATAGTGTCGATGCAACTTTTTGCAGTTGCGTTGTGGTTGTGCGACAAAATGTCGTTGTCGCTAGTAGTTGTGATGTGGATGTGGCCGGCCGCTAGTTCGCAGCGTCGCCGTCGTCGCTGGTGGTTGCGTCGTCGCTGCCTTGTGGCCGGTATCACCCCGGTCGATAATGACTGCAAACAGTGGTACGAGTGAATTGACTAGTCATTTCCAATACAAAATGCGCCCCGCCCACGTGGTGTGGTTGTGGTTGTGGGTTGAGCCTAAGCTGTTTGCAAATGTATCACTAGCGGCTGGTTTATGATTGGTCGTTGTAGATATTGCAGCGACGAACTGGACTGGTATCGGGGCGAGCACTCCCACCTGAAGTGGGGTAGATCGGAGGACGACGAGCCAGACTTTAATAACTTCCCCATGGAGGTCGTCGACACCGACGGCGTCGTCGCGCAGCCTGACGGCGTCGTCGCGCAGCCCGACGGCGTCGCTCCCCAAGAGCTTTTAGACGAAATGATCGACGATGTTCTTTGGGACCTCGATCATTTCGAACCCGGTGAAGAACCCATGGAAGCGATCTTCTATTTCTTATGGATTATGGGAGTCTCCAGCCACGATCTATTTTATTAGGCTATTTAAGCTAAGGTGTGTAAGCTCGACGACTGACTGACGTTGATGTTTGATGTTGTCTAGCTTCATGTATTTTTTCCGAAACATCGGCTGATAATTGAACAGCATGCCACCACATGCAAGGCATTCTTCAAATCAAATTTCTTTTTCATTAAGGATCTTTGATACAAATATAAACTAGTGTGATTGATTTTAGACTAGCACTTAGAATACTTAATGAACCTACCTAAACATCTCGGCACTCCTTGTAAGCTTGCCCCTTCCCCCCCCCCCCCTTTCCCTGTCCAGCCTACTTGAGCATGAGGATATTATTATGCTGCTTTTTGCACCAAGTTCGCTGTCAGCTGTGAATGGGCTTACTTTTGTCCCTGCGCTGTTGTTTTTTAGCATTGTATAGTTAGGCAAGCGCTTGCCCGCTTGCGAAGATGCGTTCTAGGATGAATCGCGCTTGCCTAGAAAATACCGATTCACTCGTGACTTGAAGGCCCCCCAGATTGTACCTATCGGGAAACACAGATTTAGGAAATGAGTTCTATTCTCTAGCGGTGCGGTTGATAAAATTTGAGGTAATCCTCTTAGCTCGAGTCTTTGGAATATCCGCCAAAAACTGTGGTGCTGATTCGTACGTCAGGTCGTCCGATAGAAGGGAGATTACGGAATTTGGCTATGTAAATCCGCTGCACTGCACCACATTCGCCGAAATAAATCTGATAGAAACTAGCCAACCTTATCTCTTTTTTGAGGCTTTTGAGCTTTTTATCGAAATGAATTAATATGCCGATGAGCTTGCTGTTGTTGATGTGAATATTCCGGACTATTAATAGATAAGTAAATTAATAATAAAATTAAGTTCAGGTGTTAATTTTGTTATAAAAATTTGAACTCTTATGTCATTATCATTTATATAAAGTTTGATCAACTTTTCCTAATTTCCTTGTAACAAATAAACTCATGTCTATGTAAGATCATACAGCGGTCAACTCGTTATTTTGATATACCTACCATTTTAACTTATAAATAAAGAAATGCGTAGAGTAAATAAGAGTATAATAAAGATAAGCGTGGCAAACTTGTAAAGAATGAATTTATCTTATCTTATCTAATCGTCCTCACGTGTCGATGGATTAGATATTAATTTATTTCGTTCACAAAAGCGCAGTCCTATAAAAATTGTTTAATCTTTAATAATAACATAAATACATTCGAGAAAAGTAACTTCTTTTCAAAATCGAGCGTATTTCCAAAGGTGCACCGGGTATATTATGCAAATATATATATACATGCACTTTCAATATAGCGAATGAATTGTGCGCACGTGATACAAGTTCATATTATCAGTGTAGAGAGCATGTCGGTGTATCTATGTGTATTTAGCTTTCTTCAAATGATTTTGGCTCGGCGCGCGGAGTTCGCACGCTTGCGGGGCGGCCAAAACGCCGCCGAACCATTCTTTCCGGTATTACTATGCCATCTCGCAGATATTATTAGTACATAGGTATTTGTTACGAACACTTCACATCAACGAAATAAATGCGTGTTTGAGAATACAATATAATAATAGCGCACAAATGTTCATCAGATCAATGGGAGAGAATCGAACACGCGGCCTCAGCCGATTTTAGAATGTTTCTCAGTTTCACATGCATAAGTTAATGTTAGGTATATTAGCGAAGTTTTGTCACAACTTATCTTATTTACATGCCTACATTCAGCATTATTAAGGGCAGGATCTTCCAAAAACTCTGTCTTTGTCTTTTTCCTTACGTGTTAAGAGTAATGAAAATAACGTCACTTTTTCATTTTTTCAATGTTTTTGTTGTTATTTTTGAGCACAAATTCACTTTTTGAAAAAGTAGCCTGAGAATAGTCTACAATATGTCATTACCTATTTTTCTATATATTATTCGTGAATTAGAGATTATTAATCTAAGTATAAAACCAAAAAAATATAACAATAATGAATTTTTTCTTTGTTTTTGAAAATTTTTATTGTCGTGTTACGTTACGAATATCGTGTTTCTAGCCACAAAATAATCAAGATCGTTTATGAAACTTCAACATTATAATTTTATCTGCTCATAATAAAGAATATTTAAATGTTTACTTTTGAATCAAAAATAGGTTGATTTCGATAATTTGGAAGTACGTGCCCTTAACTAAAGATCCCTCAAAATAACCCTGAAGCTGAATCTAAAATTATGCAGGAAATCATTTATATTATAATATCGAATGGTGTTAACAAATGTCCATACATCGATGCGCCTTATGTCTTTCAAGGCTGCTACACGGGTAGAGTAAATGGTAGAGTAGAACGGTAGAGTAGCTTGCCCGCGGTGCTAGCTACTCTACCAATGATGTCTACATTAGTATAGTTAGTACTCTACCACTCTACTCTACCGTTTACTTTACCCGTATACAGCAGGCTTCAAAGCTAAATATAAATTCCGTCTTCAGGAATTGCCTGGGTCACGTTTTTGTTGGTGAGCATGCAACACCGCATGGGCAAAGATTATTTATTTTGTTATGGTATTTCTTCCCGCCTTCTAACCTTTTTTACTTCTGTTGAGTAAAATTGTTATTTTAAAAACTTCTCTGGCTCAGTCTTTCTTGTATTGTTTGTATTGTAGTTACCAAAAGTAGTAGATCTATATTTGTCTATTAAATACATTAAATTGAAGTTCTGACCTATTTTATGTCCATTTTGGAATAAATAAATTATCAACATTGCGTTGGACTTCAACCGTTTATAAAATGATGTTACCTATGTGGAATCAAAACAAAATATCTAAATTATGCCTGTAGCAGTAGGTATAATATTGACGGTATCGATTTATTTGCTAATTTTATGTATTTTTTTATAGATATGGTTTTTTTTGTGGAGATCCTTGGGGGAGGCCTATGCCCAGCAGTGGGCGTCGTTCGGCTGACATGATGATGATGATGATGATGATGGTTTTTTTTTACTTTTCTTGTGGTGTTGCATGTGATCGTCTAGTTTTAGGATTTAAAACTTTTACCTATTGCTCGTATGAAAGATTTTTTCTTAGGAATCAATACTGAATGGTAGGTACATTGACATCCATCATTAAGAGACATCATTGAGCATTAAGTTAGGTCAATTTCTTGGTGTAATGTGAATACTGGTAGAGAATGCCTAAGGGCATTAAGTCCGCCATTTGCTGTATGTGCAATAAAGAATTAATTAATTAATACTGCATTTATCGAAAAACAATCTAGATCAACGAGCAGGTACAAAGAAATTTCCAATATCATTATTAGGAGTAAAAAAATAATCTCAATATTTGATACTTATATAGTTCCGATCATTTAAACAACTTAAATGGTGTAAATTCTTATTTTACTGTTATTACTCCTCAGTAATACAGTAAAATACCTAAGAATATTCCCATCTCAGAGAATTCAAGAAATTCTCATTTCTCGCAGGATCGCGTTTACAAAAGTATTTTCTACTTTAATCTGACGTGGATAGCAAGTTGATATGATAAGGAACACTTCACAAGTACAAGAACAGTAGCTGTTGTTTTTTTATTGTTTTAAAACCTGATTAATTTTAATACTTTCAAAATGTAGAGCAAGGTTATTGAAGTATTAATCGCAAAAACTGGATATTGACGACATAATAACCGACCGACTAAATTACTTAATTTACCGACTAAAATACAAGGTTTGGTTGTGGAAAAATAGGTTAGGTTAGGTTAGATTGGCGACTAGGTCGCTCACCTAGTATTTTTGTCGTTAAAAAAGTATTTTAATCGATCGGTTAATTACTACCCATAACATTAATCATTGGGAAGTCATCAATGCTTAAGGAGCTACATTTTTGCAGTCTTTTTTATATTATATGAATGGATTCGTAAAACTCTGTGGCTGTCGCAGGTCGCAGTCTCGCAGAAGACCACAACTGTAGTTAGGTATGTTTTAGCTGGCTAGATAGGTAGGCTGACGAAGACGAGAATGTCATGACCACCCATCAAGCCAGCTTGGCGCCGAACTGGGGGCCGGTTCTCACGCAATCGAGAAAAGTTCACATTTATAAGCTCGAAATTCAAATATAACACAGTTTTTGTATTGTCAGCATTTCACAATCGAAAAAGTTCAATCGAAAACCAGTCGAACGCTACGAGTGATACCTACAAACCAACAGATGTTCGTATACGAACTTAGCTGTCAAAATTAATTTGTTGACATGTGGTACAGCTTAGTTTGTATATTTATACTGCACTCTCCAGTTACCTCAGTATTAAGTCGAGCTTCATGTTTGAAACGTTCTAACTTTTCAATAGCAACCACAAACAAAATGTTCGACATACGAATTACCACACTGAAAAAATTCGATTGCCTGGGGGCCGATTCTCACGCAATCGAGAAAAGTTCACATTTATAAACTCGAAATTCAAATATAACACAGTTTTTGTATTGTCAAAATTTCACAATCGAACAAGTTCGATCGAAAACCAGTCAAACGCTACGAGTGGTACAGACATGAAGTTTGACTTAATACTCTGAGGTAACTGGAGCTCTCACCCTGAATAAAAAATTGTCGCCACCAAATTTGACATTTATGTATGTAGTGGCTGTCAGCTGTCTCATATGACCATACGTATTTTTTTAAAGTGTAGGTGAGACGGAAGACAGCCACTGTGTTATTTGTGGTATTCAAAAAATTGTTCGTACTGCACCCTCCAGTTACCTCAGTATTAAGTCGAGCTTCATGGGTACAGACCAATAGATGTTCGTATACGAACTTAGCTGTCAAAATGAATTTTTTGACATGTGGGACAGCTTAGTTTGTTTGAAACGTTCTAACTTTTCAATAGAAACCACAAACAAAATGTTCAACATACGAATTATCACACTGAAAAAGTTCGAATGCCTGAGAATCGGGTCCCAGGGACCCGATTCTCAGGCATTCGAACTTTTATCGTTTATTTTACAGACCTTTCAGTATCAACTTATATGTATACAGGGTGTTAGGGGCACCGTTGCAAAAACTTTAACCATGGCTTCAGGCCATCATGCTGAACAACGCACAGCAAGATTTTTTGTCGGAAATGATAAAAATATTTCGACTCTCCATACAAAATGTCCCGATTAATTGCTAAATTTGTATGAAAAGTCGATTTTTTTTTTCATTTCCGACAATAAATTATTGCTGTACGTTATTCAGCATGATGGTCTGAAGCTATGGTTAAAGTTTTTGCAAAGGTGCCCCTAAGACCCTGTATGATATATCTGCCTGAAATAGCTATTCCTTTGCATTGTTCAACCGTTGTTTAGCTGTATTTACTTCTGAATGAGCGTATGCTTCCGTATGCCTCTTTTTAACTCTTTTCTACTATCTTTATCGGTGTTTAAATGGCTGTTTAGTTTTGATGTATCGATCAATGTTGTCTTTCGTGTCAGTACCTAAGTAATATGATTACCTACGTGTCATTTTATGTCTTATCGTAATTATTTATTACTTTTGCAATTAGTATTATTATTTCACAATTAGGTACTTTTGATACTAGAGAAAAGCGATTTACCTCCGAAGATCAGCATTTAGAGCAGTAGACTGGACAGTAAAACGTCATAGGTTCAATTCCTGCCGGAGCTTGTTGACAGGCAAATCGCTTTTTTGTAGTAATATAGTAATGTTATTTAAATTTTTAATTTTTGCATCCACAATGCAATTATTATTATTGAAAAATGGAAAATGAAGTTTTTAAAAAAACTCCGGGCAACTGCTCTAACCACTGCTCAACGACTCCGTAGCTCAGTGGTTAGAGCAGTCGCCCGGATAGCAAAAGGAGTTCGAGTCCCATCGCAGCTGTTTGAATTTCATTTTAAATTTTTCAATATAGTACCTAATGATTTATTTGTTTGACTATGTTGATATGTAACGGGTGCTATGTTCGCAGTCGCCACCTCCACCAACCGAAGTCCCGTAAGTACTCCCTGCAAGAAGGCGGGCGCGTCGGCATGAGCAGCGAGCGGCGCGTGTCCATAGCGCCGGGCGAGGAGCCGCTGCCTGAGCACGACCAGGATGACCTGCTCAGCCACCGCGGCGACGACCCGCGCGCGCTAGCCCGACCCAAGTTGGACAAGGTAATGATAAATAATAAGTACTCCTTGCAAGAAGGTGGTCGCGTCCGCATGAGCAGCGAGCGGCGCGTGTCCATAGCACCAGGCGAAGAGCTGCTGCCTGAGCACGACCAGGATGACCTGCTCAGCCACCGCGGCGACGACCCGCGCGGGCTGGCGCGACCCAAGTTGGACTAGGTAATAATAAATAATAAGTACTCCTTGCAAGAAGGCGGCCGCGTCGGCATAAGCAGCGAGCGGCACGTGTCCATAGCGCCGGGCGAGGAGCCGCTGCCTGAGCACGACCAGGATGACCTGCTCAGCCACTGCGGCGACGACCCGCGCGCGCTGGCCCGACCCAAGTTGGACAAGGTATTAATAAATAATAAGTACTCCTTGCAAGAAGGCGGCCGCGTCGGCATAAGCAGCGAGCGGTGCGTGTCCATAGCGCCGGGCGAGGAGCCGCTGCCTGAGCACGACCAGAATGACCTGCTCAGCCACCCCGGTGACGACCTGCGCGCGCTAGCCCGACCCAAGTTGGACAAGGTGTTAATAAATAATAAGTACTCCTTGCAAGAAGGCGGCCGCGTCGGCATAAGCAGCGAGCGGCGCGTGTCCATAGCGCCGGGCGAGGAGCCGCTGCCTGAGCACGATCAGGATGACCTGCTCAGCCACCCCGGTGACGACCTGCGCGCGCTAGCCCGACCCAAGTTGGACAAGGTGTTAATAAATAATAAGTACTCCTTGCAAGAAGGCGGCCGCGTCGGCATAAGCAGCGAGCGGCGCGTGTCCATAGCGCCGGGCGAGGAGCCACTGCCTGAGCACGACCAGGATGACCTGCTCAGCCACCCCGGTGACGACCTGCGCGCGCTAGCCCGACCCAAGTTGGACAAAGTGCGTGCTAATCACTGCACAGTCTGCCGTCACCAGTCCCCTGACTAGGGTTACCAGATGGGAAGACTATAATGTCTAAATATTTTGTTTTAAAGTCGGCATTATTGGATTATTTTCGGGACAAATCAATATTGCGAAACGTAAATCAGTTTTTATTAAAATAATTACTTACAAAGAAAACACTTTTTGACAGATTCTTAGATTCTGATCACGCACTCACCAAGCGCGTTCCGTTATAGTGTGTGTGAATGGAATGATTTAATTTTTTTTACGGTATTTTGGATTTTCATTATCGCGATAATTTGATATTTTTGTTTTGCTGTTATTTTAATGTTTACTTATGTGCCAATGTGGCCCCAGGGTCTCACCTGGTACTCAAAATACAGGGTTTACCTAGTTTGAGCACCAGTCTCCCTTTCGATAGTGTATTTTTTTATTTTAACAAAAGATAACGTTCTTGTCTGTCTCAAAAGGGAGAAAATAAACAAATTTTTTATTTTACATATTGTATTTTTTCGGGACTCTGGACATCATACAAAATGTCGAATCCCGACCATCTGGCAACCCTACCCCTAACCCCTGACGGAATTGTGATTTCCGATCTTGATTCAATTTTGATCGTAACTCGATTCCGTCCAGAGTTAAGGGGCAGAGCTTAAGCTAAACCCCAACGTGCAACTCCAAGAGTTATACGCACCAACAATTCCATAGCGCGCGTTGGTTGGCTAAGCACTCGCGGCTGAAACGACGCGAACAAGCTGAACGACTTCATGATACACATTACATTTTTTTATAATCTTTAGCCTAGATATTATATTTAATAAAAGACATTACTTTTTATTTAAAACAGGGATTTCATAACTTTGAATTGTAACTGTAAACATAAAACTATATAGGGCAGAGGTACCCTTTGTGGCCACTTTAAGGATTTTTTGACTTTTAAGCATTAAGTACTAAATGGTCTTAGGTATTTAGGAGACAAATTATATCTTAAATTATAGATAATTTATCTACCTTTAAAGGTACATTATTCAAACTTATAAAAGTAAAATAGTTCCTTTTATATTACACACAATGTGTGAGAGGTGCCAAATGTACCGGTTTTGGCCACTTACTGATAGTTAAACTTTTGTAAGTATTGCGAAAAATCAAAACCAAACCCAGGTAAAATCAATATATTCTAATGCGCTAGAAACCAGTCAATTGCAAAACAACAATTTAATTGTCAAAAACAAAGGTTTATAAAGTATTTCATCCAAAACAAATTTCTTTAAATTTTCATACAAAACATTTTTTAAAACAGAAAATGGAATTTATTGAAAAAAAATCTTATGACATAAGGAATTCTAACGGTTGTTATTATTACCTTAAAATACCTTATTTTAATTGCCTTTATCAAAAATGGCTAAAAGTTGTTTAGAAAACTTTTAGAGCAAAAAGTGGCCAAAATCGGTACAGTGGCCAAAACCGGTACGCCTGTATATATATTGGTAATAAAAAGCCCCATAACACTAACTCTATATAATATAATAAAATATTTAGCCATCGCATGTTGTTTTGCGGCAAATTTTTTACTCAATTCTGTTTCAAACTTTCACGGCATTGATCGTTTTATTGTGTTCGACAGCCGACCACGGTCACCGTGGGTCGCAAGGATGGTGGCGACAAACTCCAGAACATTCTATCAGAAGACACCTACAAGAAAGTCTACGACAAAAGCCCGCATTCGGTGAGTCATGACATTAAGCACTTTATTGTAAAAAAACATCATCTATCAAGCCTAAGTTTAATATGTATAAATTAACTAGCGCTCCGCCCGCGACTTCTGCTCGTCGCTCGTCTGCGTGGAATTTATGGTTAACTTATGAAACGCTTGACATTTCGCCATAAACATGAAAGGCATAATCATCGAATTGCATAACTCTTAAAGGCATAACTTCATGACGCATAATTTGTTTGGCCGAAATTTGCAAGGCATAATCATCGAAAGGCATAATTTCAATAATAGGTACGTTTATTTATTCTGAAGTTAGGTCTGTGAAATTAAAGAAATCTCGCTTTTCTATATTTCTCTATTCTCGTTTTGGTCACTGTTCCAAACTAACGACTGTTAGGACCCAGGAGATTCTACAAGGAAACTGGAGATTTCAGCCTGAATAAAAAGTGTGCCCAGCAAATTTGACATTTAACTACGTAGTGGCTGTCTGTTGTCTCATATTACCATACATTTTGGTTCAAAGAGTAGGTGAGACGGAAGACAGCCACAGTCTACAAAAAAGTGTTAGTATTACTAACTCCAGTTTCCTTGGTTAAATCTGCTTGGTTAGGACCCTTCTTCTACAAAATAAAATCAAATCTGTCAAACCCATGAAGCTCGACTTAATACTGAGGTAACTGGAGCTCTCACCCTGAATAAAAAAGTGTCCCCAGCAAATTTGACATTTATGTATGTAGTGGCTGTCAGTTGTCTCATATGACCGTATTTTTTTAAAGTGTAGGTGAGACGGAAGACAGCCACTGTGTAATTTGTGGTGGACAAAAAATTGTTCGTACTGCACCCTCCAGTTACCTCAGTATTAAGTCGAGCTTCATGGTCAAACCTCAAAACTTGGGAGTCAGCCTGCTACAGCCTGCTACGAGCTACAAGAAGTTGCTACGACCGTAGTCGGCAGTATGCAGTTCAATCCGCGTTATGGATGGTGTTATAACTATTTAAAATAATGTTGACCCTTAATTTGACAATGTATGTCTTATCATACATGGAATTTTTAAAAATTTGATACTTTTATATTTGCCAACACTTTTAATATTGGTAAGGAAAAATTTAAACGCATCTCTGAAAGCACCAATTTTAACATTATTTTAAGAGAATGACTGCCCGATGGAACACAGCTGCCCTGTCCAAGGTATTTTTGTTATTTTTACTATTATTTTACGGTTCACGGTAAAGATTATATTTTGTGCATGATGGTGTAACAAATGGTTTTGGGAAGTAACTGTGAATTCTGACTTTTTGATTTTTTGATATTTTTGAGCACTAACCTGATGTACCTACGCTGTAGCATACATTGCCAAATTCGTAATGAAAGACCCTTCATTTTGTTTGTATGACACCACATACATTGCCAATTTGGGGTATGAAAAATGGAAAATGAAGTATTTTAGAAAAAATCGACCCGTCTCACAACCGGCTCCGATGGAACTCGAACCCACGACCTTTCGCTATCCGGGCGACTGCTCTCTCGGAAAAAAAATCTCTTCTAAAATACTTCATTTTCCATTTTTCAACCATAAAAATTGCATTGTGAATGCAAAAAAATAAAAATTTAAATAATTTGGGGTATACATCTTTTATACTTCGAGTTTGAGACTGTTTTTTTTTCTTTTTCACCAGCATAACTCACAATCTCGTGGTGGTAGAGTTTTAACTCTTGTGGCTGCTGGGAATGCACAATTTAACGATTGCACTTACCGATATCGTATCGCACCCAGCTTCTTTTGTTCACTTCCCCTGCACCATCTATTAATTCTTCTTTGGAAAGTCTTAACATTTTAGAGGATGACGAAGACTCAAGCAGCGTAAATGTTAGAGTTACACTAATATTATACACCGTATATTCAAGTCTTTCTTTACAACAAAATCGCAACTAAATGCCGGTACTGTCAACATACCGTCTCTACCAGCAACTCCCGCAGTTCCTGTAAATCCAGCAATCCTTGCACCATTTGCACCAGCAAGCTACCCATCAACCCCTTTGCGCTGCTGCACAGGCTACCCCTTCCACATCACGTCTTCCGATCAATTCCAGATCCCAACGTCGTCGTCGTCGTCTAACACGAACTGAAAAGTTTGCTTTGCACTGTAAAAAAGTATGTTTTGTGCAAATTGCTACTACATTATATCAATCTACTAACCGCCGGTTTCTGAAACGCCAATCAAAATTAAAATTAGCTAACAGACTGTCACAATTAATTCCCAATTAATTCCCAATTAAAAGCACCTTGGGTTTCTGAAACGAAAATCTGAATCTCACAATTAGGTTTAGATTTGTATGGGCACTGACAGACTGTTAACAGACTGTTGACAGTCTGTCACATTTTTCTTTCAGAAACCCAAACCACAATTAATTGGAGGTTAATTGGGAATTAGATAATACCTACGGTATTTTACTGATTTTTTTTTATTTCTTTAAAATGTTTTTCGAAATATTAGCTACACAAAACAAGTTTTCATTTTGAATTATCTTGAATATTTTCAAAGATATAGGACTTCAAACTTTATAATTAGACAAGGACAGGACGCTATCTTAGTGACGTCAGTGGGTTAGTAGCGTCATAGTCACGCCATAGAAGATTTCGTTTTAGAAAGAGACAGCTATAGTCAAAATCAAACAGACTATAATTCTTTTATTATAAAACAGATTCAAATTATTTTTTCACATTTGGTATTCTTAATTGCAATATTTTTTAACATCATCATTAAATATCTACATTTCAACAACAGTAAAATACCCTATTTTAATTTAATTGGCGTTTCGGAAACCGGGTGTTAGACTCTCTCAAGATGAAAATCAAAGTCTCGATCTTTCTAACTGTTACCATATGACAATAACCAGTCAAGGACGATACAGGCTAAGTCAAAAGCTAACAACTGTGATATTCATTATATGCCAGGTCCGTTTGAGCTTTTTAACTCACATTTTTTTATATTATTGTCACAAAATATTATGTGCAAGCTTAAACGATCTGGACGCTTTAGGTATTTTGATATCTACTGTTTACATTTTAACACTTGTAGCAACAAGAAGTTTTGTTTTTGTTTTTTCTGTAATTGGCAATGTAATGTATACCCCAGCATACAACATTATTTTTCTGTCCATTTGGCAATGTATACTTTGACAAACATGGTTTTTTACGGGTTTTTACATGGTGTTTTTAAACAGACAAAATTAAATGATAAATATTTTTCATCTTGAAAGTATTACTTAGTTGATATTTTCAATACAATCAAAGAATTAGCTAAACATACTTAGCAATTTATGATTATTATTCGCAAACGCTTCAAGTTCACTTACAAGTTATATTGAAATAGATTACCAAGGCAAAATCTTCCTTAATTAAAATTGAAATCAAATTCAATCGTGCGATTCGTGCGTCATTATATTTTGAACCGTGGGGTTCGGATCGAAGTGTCCGAAGGGAATAAGTAATGATAATTTTATCTGATAATGTTAATTTCAATTAGAGACTGCTAATGATGTTTTATTTATAAATCAATTAATTGTAACGAATATTTTATATAATTAACATCTCTCGGAAATCATATTCCTTTAACTTCCTTATGTAAATAGTTTTTCTTTCTAAAGCATTATTTGTTTTTTTTGCGGGGTTTTATTCAAAGGATTTGATTTTAGAAATATAGTTAAATAATAATAATATTATATAAAAACTTCTAAATATACGTAAAGATCTACACTTGGTGCGCCGATGCGTTTCGACAACTAGCTTTCAGCTGAAAATTTTTCAAAAAAACAAAAAAATTTACTTAATATTTTTACAATAATAATAATAAGGTGCCGTGTTAACTTGTTCGGGTAGTAGTTAAGCAAAAACTTAGGCGATTTATAAGTTTTGGTGAAAACGGCCATAAATGAATTAGTAACTATTCGTAAAGCGTCCAAAACACGAAACATAATTTAAAATAATATTAGATATCGATCGTTGGATTGATACGAGAAGAAGAAGTTAAAATAATATAATTTCTTTGTTGTCGTTATAAGCAGAACTTTGAAAACTTTTATTAAGTAATTTGTTTCTTTTTTGGGCAAAAGCAGGTACCCGATCGCACAATAAATAAAAACTAAATATTAAGTCAAGGTTTCCAACATACCTACGTACGCAAAAATAATTCCTCGTGTCCAGGATACTATCGAATTGCGGTCGAAGCTTAGTTTAAAAGCCCTGTAAGAACTAGTAGTAGAATCTCATTGTATAACGTAATCCTTAGTTAATTATTTGCTAAATTTGCAAATGCTAAATGAAACCTGTATTTTCAACAATATTCGGTGCTGTTACCGCGGTAATGAATACGATTGTTTAAAACTGCACAATAAGAATCACATGCTTTGATTAACTAATAAGTAATATCATATTTAGCACACTAAATCATCATTATCTATCATATTAACCAACAAAGTCTGCTTGCATCTAAATTTAATTATATTAAGAGGATTGTGTAGCAAACGGCGCTAACGTTTGCCACCCTCTAAACCTTAACATATTTTATAGCAATGAATTTTCGGTATGTTGTTGAAATGCTTAAGAACTAGGGCTGTACGTTTTGTTTTATAGCCGTCAGTTTTTAATCTTATAGGGAACTGTGAGTGTGTGGTCGATTGCGACCAACTGACAGACCGTTGGCAACAGACTGATCGTCTGTAGAGCCCTTTACAGTCGTCAGAAGTTAGGATTTATCTGTAACTTGTTTTGCGCAGGTATTCGTGCAACTAGATGAGCTGTTCTCGGCTGCGGACGGCGAGTCAGAGTGGCAGGAGAAAGCGCGCTGGATCAAATACGAGGAGGATGTGGAAGAAGGCGCGGACCGCTGGGGCAAGCCCCACGTGGCCTCGCTGTCCTTCCACTCGCTGCTCAACCTGCGTCGCTGCCTCGAGACCGGCGTCGTGCTGCTGGACCTCGACGAGAAGGATTTGCCAGGGGTGGCCTACAGGTAGGTTGTGTATGACCGCTAGGGCATGCCTCAGGTGGCCTCGCTGTCTTTCCACTCGCTACTGAACCTGCGCCGCTGCCTTGAGACCGGCGTCGTGCTGCTGGACCTCGATGAGAAGGATCTGCGAGGATTGGCCTACAGGTAAGTTGGGTATGACCGCTGGGGCAAACCCCACGTGGCCTTGCTGTCCTTCCACTCGCTACTGAACTCGAGACTGGCGTCTTGCTTCTGGACCTCGATGAGAAGGATCTGCTAGGAGTTGCCTACAGGTAGGTTGTGTATGACCGCTGGGGCCAACTCCACGTGGCCTCGCTGTCCTTCCACTCGCTACTGAACTCGAGACTGGCGTCTTGCTTCTGGACCTCGATGAGAAGGATCTGCCAGGAGTTGCCTACAGGTAGGTTGTGTATGACCGGTAGGACAAGCCCCACGTGGCCTCGCTGTCCTTCCACTCGCTACTGAACTCGAGACCGGCGTCGTGCTACTGGACCTCGACGAGAAGGGTTTGCCAGGAGTGGCCTACAGGTAGATTGTGTATGACCGCTGGGGCAAGCCCCACGTGGCCTCGCTGTTCTTCCACTAGCTCGCTCCAAATGTTGTTTTTGTGGAACGGCTGATGTTTTTTCTCACGATTTCAGGGTTGATCCCATAATAGCCAAGAAATTGTCTTTTTCGCATTTAATCATATTTTAATTTTTAGTTTTTTGCATTCACAATGCAATTTTTATTATTGAAAAATGCGTCGTGGGTTCGAGTCCCATCGCAGCTGGTTGTGAGACGGGTTGATTTTTTCTAAATACTTCATTTTCCATTTTTCATATTATTATTTTAATTAGTTTTAAAATGTTTAATTAAATGTTTAATCTATCTTTAGCTTTAGTGTTTTTTTCGTAATATTCGCTTTATTTTGTATTTTAACAACTAGCCAGATCTCATGTAAAGATCTAAAGGGGCGAAACAGCCAATACCTTACTTAATATTTTTTTTAGTTAGGTAGTTAAATTTTTAATGAAATACTGACTCCGTCCGTCATGACCTCTCAGCGCAAACATCGTAAAAGCTCTGGTGGCAGCGGCTGCAACAGCGGTGAACGTACCATTGGTATTCTTTATAATAATTTTCAATGCTGTTCGACACTAGCGCCGCACGGCTGTAAGCGGCGTGATAAGTAATCAATTATTTTCTTGTATAAAACTGGCATTCTCTAAGTAAAACATAAAACTACCTAGCCAAAATATTATCGATTATGCTGCTAGAATTAAGTCTACTCTCCTAGCACATCCTTGTGATCAGCCTTGCGTTCATGCAGCCGAGAGATCGTTGGCGAGCTAATAGAGCTTACAGAATACCAAATGTAACGCCGGCCGTTATTGCAGCGAACGATGTGACTGATGTAACATCCATGATCTCAGCCATGCGGGCAGCGTCGATGTGTTGCTTAGAGAATAGCATAGCTGTTCACTGTATCGATGAGGTTGTGGCAGGGTCGTGGAGAGCATGGTGTCCGCGCAGCTGATCGAGGAGGACGACAAGCCGGTGGTGATGCGCTCGCTGCTGCTGCGCCACCGGCACGTGCATGACGACAAAGGTTTCCGGTTCTCCATCAGCGGCAAGAAGCACGCATCCTACACCAGCCTGCAGGTGGGTACTTCCTACAGGTTCGGGTTATGAGTCCATTTTAACTGTCAACGTGTACGAAAACTATCGGATGAACTGCTCATGTCGGTAAAAAGTCAAAGGACATTTTTTCGATTACGAATACAGTTTGCCAAACTCATTATGGGCCAGGGGACAGTTGCCTCCCGTACTCTTAGAGTACGGGAGGCAACTGTCCCCGTAGCCTCCGTCCGCGTGAGTACAGAACACTCCGGGGATTTTAGTGGGTTCAAGCCCCACATATCCACTTTGTCTCCCCGGACGGGGGAATGCGACGGCATTTCCCGACGACAAGGGCTTCCGTTTCTCCATCGGCGGCAAGAAGCACGCCTCCTACACCAGCCTGCAGGTGGGTACTTCCTACAGGTTCGGGTTATGAGTCGATTTTAACTGTCAACGTTTACGAAAACTATCGGATGAACTGCTCATGTCGGTAAAAAGTCAAAGGACATTTTTTCGACTACGAATACAGTTTGCCAAACTCATTATGGGCCAGGGGACAGTTGCCTCCCGTACTCTTAGAGTACGGGAGGCAACTGTCCCCGTAGCCTCCGTCCGCGTGAGTAGAGAACACTCCGGGGATTTCAGTGGGTTCAAGCCCCACATATCCACTTCGTCTCCCCGGGCGATGCGACGGTATTTCCCGACGACAAGGGCTTACGTTTCTCCATCGGCGGCAAGAAGCACGCCTCCTACACCAGCCTGTAGGTGGGTACTCCCTACAGGTTCAGTGCCCTTAGTATGAATCGATTTTAACTGTCAACGGTTACGAAAACTATCGGATGAACTGCTCAATATCCCCTTAGTCTCCCCGGGCGGGGGGGGGAATGCGACGGTATTTCCCCCGGGTTAACAAAAAAGAGAGGTAGATGCGTCACAACGCTTAGGTCGATCGTGCCTCTCTATCGCTTGTTCCGCGCTCTCGCTTGCACACACGGCTCAGGTAGAACGTGACAATAAGTCATGCTTTTTCGTGCGTGCAGCCGGCGTTCATCGTTTTATAAAACGTTATCACGTCAAAAAAAGAACACGAACCATATGTAGGTACGTCCATCCAACCCAGACTAATGCAAAGATTAAAAACGACACCGCCGACCGTAGTAGTTCAAGCTTTGCTGGATTAGTTAAAAGCATTTTTATTTTACGTGCTGTGTTTAAGGAGGCTTAGTAAAATGTGTGTTCTGTGGTACCAACAGGTCCAGAGACTTTTCCGTAGGTTAAAAATATAATAAATAAACTCCTTGGGATTTTTCGTAAATTTGTACCCGTTTAAAAAACTTGAGCGCTTGAAATTAACCACGATGTAGTTATTACGTCAAGAGATCTTAAGTACCTAATACTGTGGTCAAGGTACTTAAGACAAAAGACTCTGAAACAGATGATTTTCTTTTACACTTGATCTCTCTTATAAAGGCTATTTTAACTTATTTGAGAGTATGAAGCGTCTTCCTTGAGGTGTCTTCTGTTATAGATGAGGCTGGTCTAAATTTATTAAAAAATAACTTTTGGATGTACCCAACTAGGAACTTTGAGCAGAACTTCTGGCTATGGTCTTGATTCTGAATTGAAACTAAAGTATAGCGTGAATCTTTAAAATTAACAAGTAAATTATAGGTTTCCATCCGATTAAATCACGTTTACTTTCTAAAATATTAAGAATTGTATTTATTACTTATGCTCTTGTCGTGGATGCGTAAGCGTCATTAAATTTTATATATAAGTAGCTGATCCGGCGAACTTCGTACCGCCTTATCGACAGCACGCCAGCGACTGAATCCAATTCTAAATCTAAACCATTCCCGAATCCACCTGAAGACACACAAACAATTTCATTCAAATCGGTGCAGCTGTTTAGGAGGAGTTCAGTTACATACACAAGATGTTTACAGTACTTTCTTAATTTATCATTAAAAGTTATTTCTTAAAATTCACAAAAGCACTGAAAAGTGACTTGAATTGAGCAATTACCTAGTTGCCAGTAATAAACTAAATAATAATAAAGAGCTACTCAACAGTAATAATAGGGACGTTTAAAACATTGTTTTTAGTATGTAATGTCCTTTCGATTGGACTAATCTTATTTATAATATTTGAGCCTGTAGTCTGAACTGTGAGTATTAGACAAATCAAAGATAGTTCGAAAATAATAATAATAAATCGGATATGTAACCAAATAGTATTTTTATTGGCATGTTAAGTATGTTAACGATCGTTTATTACATAATGTGCAATCTGTAATAGGTGCCAAGATATCGTCTATCGCGGATTACGCCGATACCGATTCGGTATGCGAGCGTATTCGCCAGTACATCTGATTTTCAAGGTCCTTTTATCGAAAATTTCCATCGCAAGTATGAACGAAATGTAGGAAACGTTTTGAGCGATTATATTTCAATGAAATCTTACTTTTGCAGTATGAAACTCAAAAGAGTAAGAATTTTCAGAAAAGTCTTAAAGATGTAATAAAATAAATAATAAATAAATGATGATAATTTTAGGTATCTAGGTAATAAAATAGGTCTGTAATAAAATTAAAATCGTATACCGACGTTCGACCACTGTCGATTTGTCTGCGGTTTTCCCCGATAGCTTCTAGGTACTATGCGGAAATCATTTTAGATGTCTTTGAAATATGTGGTTTAGTTAGATAATAAATAACAAATTGATAAGATAAATCTATTCGGTACATTTTTACTTCTACCTATTACTATTTACTCTATATTTGTAGTTATTAATATTATGATGCTTAAATCATCATCAACATTCATTTGGTGACGGGTTCGTGTACAATAAGTCGTTTTTTTTTAGGTTTATAGTTCCAGCCAGTCTCGATACCTTTTAGTTAGTTAGCCTCCCTGGGATGTAATGTCATTATTACTCATGAGCGGCACACGCGGCGGCGTTTAGTAATTGAATATACCTATCACTGGAATGCGCCTAGAGGGAGTCAGTGATTAGTCTCTAGGTGCGACCGGGTGCAACAGTCGCATAATGCCCAATTCGCGAAATGACTACATAGTCGCAAATTGGCCAATTCTCTAGACCAATTCGCGAAATGACCAATTCTCATAATGACCAATTCGCGAAATGTCAAAAAAAAATATTGTATGACAACAGTATTTTTGTTATGAAATTTAGGAATATGGTTTAACGAATCATTTATTACAAACATTTTTAAATAACATAACAAAATAGTAGATTGTATTGTGTATGTAATAGTGTATGTACAAGGGAGCAAAATAATATATTTACGGCGAGGGCGCTATTTTGAATCCAGAGCGCAGTGAAGGATTCTAGAGTAGAATCTCGAGCGCAGCGAGGGATTCTAAAGTAGAATCCTGAACGCAGCGAGGGATTCAATATACGCCGCCCGAGGTGAAAATAATTTTGCGGCCGAGTAATACACTCTGCTTTTCATCCCCCTCTATAAGAAAAGCAGTAAAGACAACTCAAACTACCTATCTTTGTCGTTCGGATACATCATAGCGCTAGTCGGACAAGAAAAAAAAAATGAGATTTGATATAAAAACAAATTAAATAAAAAAAATATATGTCCATCAGATTTCTTATAAGTATCTCCGGGGATGCCGTAGGGGGGTTGAAAATTTTGTTAGATTTTAGCTACGACTCACAGTTTACGAGATATTCTCAATTTTATAAAATTCCGTTTTTGAAAATTTCTCGGTCCCGAAAAAAGTCCCGGCCCCATACAAAATCAGTTGAATTTTTTTTTAAGTACTGCACACCCTTTGCTACACTCCAACCAATGCTTCTTTAATTATGTTCTAAATTCAAATCTCATCGTTTTGGACCCTGTTATGAAGCTGTTCAAAATTCAAATCTCATTTATTCCCTCTTGTCATAACAGGTAAAAAATGAATCGTTTTGGACCCTGTTATTAGATAAACAATCATCGCTTTTCGAATCGATGGGATGAAAACACTGTTTTCATACTTTAAAAAAAGTTAAGTCATTTCGCGAATTGGTCATTATGAGAATTGGTCGTTTCGCGAATTGGTCGCTTAGAGAATTGGACATTTTGAGAATTTTATTGGTCAATTTGCGAGAATGTAGTCATTTCGCGAATTATTGGGCATTATGCGACTAAACGAGTCGTTCGATATTAAACACTGTTCGTACAGAAAAATGTTCTTAGCAAGTAATTAGACAAAAACAAAATTAAAAATGTTCTTAGCAAGTAATCAGCCAAAAACGAAATAATGAGAAGTTCATAAATTACAATTCAAATTGAAAATCGATTAATTGTTATCTTTATTTCCTACTGATTCACATTGTCTATTTGGCTGAATGATAGGATGGGGCTGCCGGAAAATGTCTCTCAATCACGTTACTTGATAAAATTGTCCTATCAGTCTTAAAGAAATAAAATTTTACGTATGCCTTGACGAAGTTAATAAAATAAAGGAACTATATTCCAGTAAAATATACTCGTAGATGCAAAATATTGATGCCACTGCTACTACAGGTGATCTGTGATTGATGCTCAATATCATACTCATTTAAAATAAGGGTAATTACCAACAATGAAAATAATGTGTTGGAAACCAATCCAATACCAAAGAATACTATAATACCCATAATACCTATTTATTACTTTTTCTAACCTGTGCCAATACGATCACTTTTTTTAGTACCTATAAAAAACAAATTAACTAGGTATTCATCTCTATATTTGCAGTTCCAACTTTGTGGTCACATATTAATAACAAACAGTAACTGACAATAATTATGCTCTTGTTAACCGAAAGTCTTGCCCTCCCGCTAAGGTTGCCAGATGGCTGGGAATTCTGGGAAAGTCCCGGAGTTTTGCGTGTGGTCCCGTGTCCAGTAATTACACCATTTATTGTCCCGAAATTCATGAATGCTAGATTTTTTCACAAAGTTATGTACGACAGTACGGGGCGCGGGCGAGGCGGAAGACTTAAAGAGTTTCTCAATTTTTATTTAGTCCAAAAAAAAGTCCAAAAAATTAAAATATGTTTTAAATTATTTGCATTTTTCCTTTTAAAATACCTAACTACAATTTAGTAGTATTTTTGTAATTGGTCCAGCAGCATTTGGACTCTTTGTACCGTTGGTGACCTTATTTTTTGGAATTGTCCCGTATATTGTAAGCCTGTATCTGGCAACCCTACCTCCCATTGCCACCGGCAATCACATCGAGTACCTACCTATAGTTGTGAGTGCAAAGGGGAGGACGGTGCTAACACCCGTATTCACAAACATTACTGTGAGGTCTCAAAGTGCGTGCGGACGCACAGAGTACAATTAGAAAGGCATGCAAATACTTGCAACGAATACATTATAATCCCTTACTTGAGAAGAGATCTCCACTTGAGTGTCGTTCTAGTATACGGGCCTAAGTGTACGTTGTGTGTTGTCCAGTCTCTGTGGATGGAGGATGGGCCCGCGGCGAAGGCGCGCTGCTCGGTGTGTTCGGCCGCTGGAGCGTGCCGCCGCCACAGCACGCACCTCATCGTACGGACGAGCCCTGTGCGCATGATCAGCCTAGCCCTTAGTCGCCCTTAGACGCCCTTAGCCGACCTTAGCCCTAGCTGCACCCCTGTTTAGACACAGCCACTGGTTCCAACTCACTCCACTCATCATTCATTTCAATTTTAGCAGCCAGTCGATTCGCACCCTATCTAAGTTGTACTACTGTACTGTATATTATTCGCCAACTCGTTTGCCGCTTCGACATCGGAAGATCTTTACTTTAAGTACGACTGTGGTCATCATTTATTCTTCATTAGTTTCTTCTATCAAGATTAGCATCAACTAGTTAGCGACATAAGTTTCTACTATGGAGTTGTAGATCTCAAGTGATTAATTTAGTTTAGTGTCTTCTATTGGTTCTTTCTCATAATGCATCATTATTAATAACAAATTCAACGATTTATAGATTGTTCAGTAACTGTCGAAGTATTTCTTGTCTTTATTCGTTACATATTCATCTTAAAACCTCGAAGTAGTGTCATGTTTCTCACTCGCAGCATTATTCATCTGTATTATTTTCAGTTTCATTCTATGTGCCTACTTTAAAATAGCAGCTGATTTATGATTGTCATGTTTCATTTGTTGTGGTTTTACAGGTGTGGTTATTTCTGATTTATGAGAGTGCTTACTTGGACGGGACATACCGTATCGTTAGATGCTATTGTGATTAATAATTACACATTATCCAAGGATATTGTTCTATGTGGAAAGATTCCACACGAGTTTTTATTTGGATTTGAGATTTCTCAGAAGCATTAACGATGTATAGATAACATACTCGAAATACATCTTTGGAAAAGATTTTGTTCATAGAGCATGCCTCGATTTAATTCACGTCACGCAATATACAAACTAATCAAACATGCCATGGAATGTTTTAATTTCTGTTTTGACGACAAAATGCAGCGCCTGCTTCTTAAATGCTTGTGTGTCCAGAACTTGGCGGAACACCGTCGGCGGCGCAGTTCCCATGCGCTGCCCATGGACCGGGCCGAGCGCAAGAAGTCTTCGACGGCGGCCATCGACATGCGCGAGGTGGAGTACCTGGCGTCGGCCGTCATCAAAAGCTCGCAGGAAGACATCAAGCGCGGACACAACGACCCCATCCGGAAGCGTATCCCGGAGGACGCCGAGGCCACCACGGTGCTCGTTGGCTCCGTCGGCTTCCTCGACCAGCCCACCATCGCCTTCGTGCGGCTCGCGCAGGGCATCCTCATGCCTTCCATCACAGAGGTCCCGATCCCAGTGCGCTTCATGTTTATCCTGCTGGGGCCGCGCGACGCCGACCTGGACTACCACGAGGTGGGCCGGTCCATCTCCACCCTAATGTCGAACCCCACCTTCCACTCTATCGCTTACAAGGCGGATGACCGCCGCGAACTATTGTCGGGTATCAATCAATTCTTGGACGATTCGATCGTACTCCCGCCGGGAGACTGGGAACGTCAAGCGCTGCTGCCGTTTGATGAATTCCGTGCCAAAAGTGATATGATCAGGAAAAGGAAAAAGGATGCTCTAGAACGCAAACGTGCGACTGAAGAAAAATCACCTATAGATGAAAAACAAGCGCTTCTCGAAGCGGAGAAGGGCTCTCCGCCACCTAAAGAACCCGATGACCCACTTTCAAGATCTGGACGCTTATTTGGGGGTATATACTTCTCTATTATTTTTTTCTTATTTGAATATATCTGTATATTGTTGTAAAGTGAGTTACTAAAAGTGTGATCATATGCAGGAGTGGTGCGGGACATCAAGCGACGCTACCCGCACTACCTGTCGGACTTCACGGACGCGCTGAACGGGCAGTGCGCCGCCGCCACCTTGTTTATGTACTTCGCCGCGCTCTCCTCCGCCATTACCTTCGGGGGCCTGCTCGCGGAGAAGACTCATGGCCAGATCGGAATATCAGAGACCTTGGTATGTACTTGTTTTTAATTTTGATATAACGAAAGAAGTATTTTTCTGATATATCGAATTTATTAAGATTAATAATTTCCTCTAAATCAGGAACTGAGGCACAGAATAAATAATACTGAGGGCGAAAGACAAATGTATGGGATTGACATTAGCGATCGAAATGTCACGTGATCGCTAATGTCAATCCCATACGTTTTCTTTCTATTCTACTGGCGATATCGATAGAAAGCCACTTGTCTACAGGGGCTGATCTGTATTCCACAATTTACGATTTCTTCAATTCGTCATCACTTCGTCTTATCCCGCAGGTATTCACGTGTGCGGGAGGGATTCTGTTCGCGCTGCTGTCCGGGCAGCCCATGATGATCACGGGTGCCACCGGGCCGCTTCTGCTGTTGGACGACGCGCTGTCCGGCTTCTGCCGTGCCAACGGGTTCGACTTCCTCGCCGCCCGGATGTACTGCGGCATCTGGATGATCGTCATCGCCATCTGCGTCGCCTCCGTCGAGGGGAGCGTCACCGTCAAGAAAATTACAAGGTGGGTTGAGTGGACCATTTGCGTTCTATTTTATCTACAACAGGGTAGCACTTCCTGACGTTAAGTAAAGATAAGCAGCGTTTCATTGGAGCCGAGGTAGAATCAAAGCTTCTGGGTTTCCGCAAATTCTTGAGTTAGAGCATAGCTTTTACCTATATAGCAATAGGCTGAAGGTGGGACTACTCCCGCAATCCTTAAGGAGTGCATTACTAAAGCTTAGAATTCAATTATATCCGCTAACTCTGGTATTTTCTCGTTTTGTAAAATTTAACGTACCTATTGCAACTGTCAAAAGGTTCACGGAGGACATCTTCGCGTTCCTCATATCTCTGATCTTCATTGGGGAGCCAGTGACGAGCATCATCAACGTGTACCGCGCGCACCCGCTGGGCATCGATTACTGCGCGCACGCAGACAATGTGACCGTAACCCCCATCCCGCCCGCACTCAATGGAACTGGTAACACTACAAAGATTCTTACATAATACCACTCCATCAGCCATCCTCATCTACCTCCCTTTTTAGGTGGTGGGACCAATGTCCAAACGTGCCTTCCGAATCACAGAGGAGCCCGGTATAATTATGGATACCAATCCATCCCGTGGCCGAAGACTTCGAAATTTACTTCATCGTCACAATCGCAGGCCAAACGTGCTAACCACTCAAATCTCCTCTTCACTAGTGACCTGATATTCACAACTCGTCTCCCATTCCTCTGCAGCAGACAACGCGACCCTGGTGACGCCGACACCGGCACTGGTGATGCCTCCGCAGCCGAATACAGCGCTTTTCTGCACCATGCTGACGCTCTCCACCTTCATCATCGCCTACTACCTGCGCATCTTCCGCAACGGGAAATTCCTGGGACGCAGCGTGAGTATCTTATCTATAACCTACCCAGTGGAAAAAATAATATACTAAGTGCTATTTTTTAAGTTCTTCTTCTTCATCATGATCGGGTCAATCAATAGTTCAAACACTTAGATTCATTATCAATTCACAAAGCGCAGCGCTGTAATGCTCATGAGTTGTTTAAGAACAGAACGTCGATTTCAGCGTTGCGGCGTTGCACTTCTTTGCTGTGTTTTTGCTCTTTAACAAGATGAGGAGACTACGTTCACCTCTTCTTTTTTACTACTTCTGTTACTTCAGCAAGCAGGAATGATCTGACTAATTGATCTTGGGGCCTAGACAAGTGGCTTTCTATATCGGTTTTGCCAGTAGAATTGAAAGAAAATGTAGGTATGGGATTGACATTAGCGGTCACGTGACGTGTCTTTCCATTCTACTGGCGATATTGCTAATAGAAAGCCTCTTGTCTAGAACTTCAATGCTGAGACAGGGTATTTATTGGCCCCACACTACACAGGACAAGTTCTACATTTTTGTTGAAATTAGGTCTGTCTTAGTTTTAGTAAACTTTATACCTTTTTAATTTTGTTTTAGGTACCTATGTCTATACCTACAACGTGTGTGTCAATAAATGTATTTTCTTTCTCTCGTTCTTTCTTATTAGCAATGTTTGTATGATTGTGCAGGCTCGCAGAGCGCTTGGCGACTTCGGCGTGCCGATCGCGATCGTGCTGATGGTGGGCGTGTCGTGCCTGGTGCCCGTGTGGACGGAGACGCTGCGCGTGCCGGCGGGGCTGAGCCCCACGGCCGCGCGCGCCTGGCTAGTGCCCGCCAACCCCGGCCTCGAGACCATCCCCTTCTGGGCCGCACTCGTCATGGCACTGCCCGCGCTCATGGTCTACATCATCGTGTTCATGGAGACGCATATTGCTGAGTAAGATTTGATGGACAAACTGTTTTGGTTTGGTTGGTACACATACCAGATACCAACTTACACAATTCCTCAAGACCATCCCCTTCTGGGCCGCACTCGTCATGGCGCTGCCCGCTCTCATGGTCTACATCATCGTGTTCATGGAGACGCACATTGCTGAGTAAGATTTGATGGACAAACTGTTTTGGTTTGGTTGGTACACATACCAGATACCAACTTACACAATTCCTCAAGACCATCCCCTTCTGGGCCGCGCTCGTCATGGCCCTGCCCGCGCTCATGGTCTAAGTACATCATCATGTTCATGGAGACGCACATTGCTGAGTAAGATTTGATGGACAACGTGCTGAATATACTGTTTTGGTTGGTTTGGTACACATACCAGATACCAACTTACACAATTCCTCAAGACCATCCCCTTCTGGGCCGCACTCGTCATGGCACTGCCCGCGCTCATGGTCTACATCATCGTGTTTATGGAGACGCACATTGCTGAGTAAGATTTACTGGACAATGCTGAATATACTGTTTTGGTTGGTTTGGTACACATACCAGATACACAATTTAAAAAATAGCTATTATTTTTAGAACTTAATGTGTTTGAAACTTTAAGGGTGAGGCCAAACGAACGCAATTTCGTAAGTCGTAAGTCGCAGAATTTCGGCTGCATTTGGCTTTTTATAGAGAAGTCCTGTTTGATTCTCCTGTCTATGAAACCGAATACAGGACCGAAATTCTGTCATTCAAATGTAGGTACTTATCTGAGTATGTGTACCACTATATTTTTTTTAATCATGAGTACTCATGGCTGATGCGTTTAATTAATTCGAGTGCAATGCGAGTTTATCCTATGAAAATGTATAATAAAGCAAAATGATTCAAATAATGCGCCAACGCAAAGCAGGTTGAGCGAAATATTTTCTAATTGCTACACTACATAGGTATTTTTGTTGCTTAACACGGTGCCCTGAGTAAAGGTGAGTCTCTACTAAAGTGGAATGTTTCTTACTAGAACTGTGTTTTCATGTATTTCCAACTACAACTGACTCCGCCCGTCATGTCAAATTTATGAATACAGAGCTCCGCTCCATTCCTTTTCTGTAAGGGGAGATTTTACCTCACAGATCACCTATATGTAGCAAGCTACCTAGATGCCGTATGACAAATATTTTGTTCTAATGCAAGAGACGTAACATCGGACACATGACTTCATGACTGGCTACTTCAATGACAATAACTTTTACAGCACTGAAAAGACGACGATAGACGCTAGGCGAAGGTCGGATGCCCTACATGGGGTGTCTATTGACGGTTATCTGTGGGACTGTGGTGTCGTATTTTTGCTTGGTTACCGTCTTCTTATTGAAATGTAGGTAATCAAAGGCTGTATCGCGAGAGTATTATCTACGACATAACCTCACAGATTGATCGTCGACAAGCCGGAGCGCAAGCTGAAGAAGGGCAGCGGGTTCCACATGGACATCGTGATCATGTCCGTGATCAACGCCGTGTGCGGACTGTTCGGCGCGCCGTGGCAGTGCGTGGCCACCGTGCGCTCCGTGAGCCACGTGGCCGCACTCACCGTCATGTCCACCACGCACGCGCCGGGCGACAAGCCGCACATCGTCGAGGTCAAAGGTGGGCGTCGACACATCTCTTCCTTTTCTTTATTCGTTACGGGCGTTTTCTGCAACTCGACGTCCTATTTTGCGTGCGGAGGGTGTGCAGCTGGACTACTCCAGGTCCAGCCAGCCCAGTTCCGCTAGGAAAGCACCCAGTGCCCTCACGTTGGAGACCGACAAGTGGACGCTTCCCGGGGAGCCGAGGTACATACCTCGCCCGGTAGGGGGCTACTCCTTCACATTCAACCAGGACATGAGCAGCTGTCTCTTCAGCATTCTTCATATTTAGTTTGCTGAGAGCCCTGGATATCGTCACACCTCATGTCATTAAATTGCATAGTTATTAATCTTCACTTGTTTATTTTTGCAAAGCATTCGTATTCTAAGCATCTGCGAATAACTTAAAAAAGCTGTGCAGTTTTCTAATTTACCAATGATGATAATTTAAAAATGTCTTCCCATGAAAGAACGAAACATAGTGAACGAACAAACACGAACTCTTATAAGTCACCTCACAGATTCAATGAAATTGAATGGGAGAGTTTCCTGCAGTTATTTTTCGATGCACTAGATGGCGCTGTAACCCTAACACAACCTACTTTTTTCAGCATATTATGGCAAAGGATTGGTTCATTCAGCCTAAAAAAGACTTGTGTGTCGATCGGTTGTACTGTCAAATTAATCTGTCTGTGGTAAAGTTTTTCTTCTGTGAGATCGGCAGATTGCTTTGCTTCCATGCGTTGGTGTTGGTGGTGTTTTGTGAGCGTATTCGTTTTTCTTGATAATTTGATTGATCATCATGGATTTCTTCCGCCTACGAAGGCGGGTTTGGGTTTGAGCTTCCGCTCCTTCCCCGGGCTTTATCTCGTGAGGCTACTGCCCCACTGTGTTTGGAGCCGCTTTGCGCGGCCGTCCTCGGGACGGGTGGTATGCCCCACCGGTTGTTTGCGGTCCTCGGCGCGGCCAGCCAGCCGGGTGAGACCCCTTTGGGGGAGGCCCAGCTAGCGCCTGCGAGCGGGCGCGCAAACGGGGTATGGGCTATAATTTAGGTAGGGGTGTTAGAAGGGATGTGAGGATTGGGCGAGGTGGGCTGGGGAAGTGGCGGGGCACAATATCGCGGAGCAGCGCCCATTTCTTCATGGCTCTGGTGTTGGTGGTAATGTTGGGGGAAGGAGCTGATTCTTCGGTTTCTAGCGGCGGTGGTCGTCGTCTGGGTGCGATGCCCTGCAGGTGTTTGTGGGGCCCGTGATCGGCGCAGTCAAACATTCGACGCGCCAGTTGGCCCACGAAGTCCTGCAGCGGCTGGATGTTGAGGTCCCTCGCGATGACCTCGTTGCGTACGTAGCGCCACGCTTGGGTGATGATGCGGAGCGCCACGTTCTGCTGGGCTTGAAATAATTTGATTGAAACCTGGCTTGGACTGGCACTGAATACTGGACCCTGATTGGATAGCTTACATTTTGGCCTGGCACTGAATACTTGACACCGATATTGCTTAACGTTTTGGACTTGCCTAATCACCGCACTGTCTGGTGAACGAACTTCAATCATATCGAAAGACTATGGATCGTGTCGTCTTGATCCTTATATGGACATGGGCTTTATTTGACATTTGAAGCCCATTTAAATATATTACTCAGACAGACTATTCTCTTTGCTATTTTCTATTATGTAAATACTTTTTCGTTACTTTTTCAGAAAAAGTTAGGTCGCTATAGTGGGGTAGCGCCATCTAGTACAAATTTTTGAACTGAACGATGAAACGTCAAAAGAAACTCTCTCATTGCCACATACATTTTTGACAAACACGGTGCTTGATGTCCGTTATTGAACACGCAGGCGTACAAAGAGGTCGATGTTCATAATATTCATATCCGACTTTAATATTATAAATGTGAAAATTTAGATGTTTGTTGCTGAATCACGCCAAAACTTTAAGATTTGGCTGAAATTTGGGTCATAGATACTTTGTAGTCTGGAGAGGAACATAGGCTACTTTTTATCCCGGAAAAAATTTCATTCCCGCGGGATAACGTCGTGTAGTCCAATCGGAAAACTCGTCTAAGATAAATTTAAACCCACTGAAATATATGGAACGTATCAACTTGCAGAGCAACGACTGACGGGTCTGCTGGTGTCGGTGCTGGTGGGCATGTCGGTGCTGGGCGCAGGCTGGCTACGGCTGGTGCCCATGGCCGTGCTGTTCGGCGTGTTCCTGTACATGGGCATCTCCGCGCTCGGCGGCATCCAGTTCTGGGACCGATTCATTCTGCTCTTCAAGCCAGTCAAGCATCATCCGCAAATACCTTACGTTAGAAGGGTTAGTAACACGATTTGCCGTGCTGTTCAGCGTGTTCCTGTACATGGGCATCTCCGCGCTCGGCGGCATCCAGTTCTGGGACCGGTTCATCCTACTCTTCAAGCCGGTCAAACATCATCCGCAAATACCTTACGTTAGAAGGGTTAGTAACACGATTTGCCGTGCTGTTCGGCGTGTTCCTGTACATGGGCATCTCCGCGCTGGGCGACATCCAATTCTGGGACCAGTTCATCCTACTCTTCAAGCCGGTCAAGCATCATCCGCAAATACCTTACGTTAGAAGGGTTAGTAACACGATTTGCCGTGCTGTTCGGCGTGTTCCTGTACATGGGCATCTCCACGCTCGGCGGCATCCAGTTCTGGGACCGGTTCATCCTACTCTTCAAGCCGGCCAAGCATCACCCGCAGATACCTTACGTTAGAAGGGTTAGTAACACGAATTTTCTTAAGTCAATTTTGAACCATTTTAACACCTTTACACCTTTAGATACTATTAGCATGGTTTGCTTTCGGATTTGAATGGTCATATCCGCTACAGTTCTAGTCTCGTAAAAAACTAGCTAAACTCTTGAGAACTTAAGTTATTTTTATGCATTCACAATGCAGTTTTTTAAGTAGGTATAGGAAAAATGTGATAGTAAAAGACCACGAGCCCTATAAGTAGCTTTTAGGCGGGATTCGAACCCGCGCCTCCGGGAATCCGGCACGATGTTCTGACTAACTAAGCTATATAACTTATTATAGGGCTCGTGGTTTTTACTATCACATTTTTCCTATAGCTAAGTGGCTTAACTCTTCCTTCATTCTGTCTAGATAAGTGAACTATTTATATCAGGATTTCTCCTGAAATAGAGATTGGCTGCTTTTAGTAACTGATATTTAATTTAGTTCATCATCGTCGTCATAGTCAGACGACATTCGCTAACTTATATTAATTGCGCCGATTTGCGCCCCATTACGCGCACTTTGATCATTCTACCAAAATATCTCGCACAACAGGCGATTTCATGGCGATGCTTTAGTATACTTCTGATTAGCTAAAGGGACTGCTATTGATATCATAATATTTAATTTCGGATTACATTCGTCAGTATCTTGGTCCACTGTTTTCAAAATATGGTTTTTGGTGCTGCTATAAGTACGTCTTATCTGGGACAAAAGTTGTAGTTTTCATGGAATGCTCCGCTTGCAGGTGCCGACGCTGAAGATGCACCTGTACACGCTGATCCAGCTGGCGGGCATCTGCGTGCTGTACGCGGTGAAATCGTCGCGCTTCTCGCTGGCGCTGCCGTTCTTCCTCGTCATGATGGTGCCGCTGCGCATGGCGCTAGTGTATCTGTTCACGCCGCTGCAGCTCAGAGCGGTGAGTCTGCACACCACACACTTAATAGGGGATCGGACTGTTATTGATAATAATATGTAAATATTCAAAAAACGACATAGGAGAATACCAAAAGTGAAAATATAAAATCAAAATGTTGATTATCTAACAAGCAAGTAATGAGCTGTTGTGGCTGCTGCATTGTGAAAAACTGTGTCTAACTGTTATATGGCGTAGTATAACACTGTAAGTAGCGGCACGTAAGTTTAGCGCTGACCGTGACGTGGAGGGGATAGCTGTGCATGTTTATGGGTGTTATTCCACTTATCAAATATTGGATCAAAGAAATTGGACGAGGACGAATTCATGAATGGTTTCATTGATAATTTCTTTGGTCAAATGCATATTTGAGAAAGATCTTTGTTATGTGGAATACCACCCTATGGTATGGTGCAAAATTCAAAATAAGCTTATTTTTTAATTCTGCGCAATAACTGTCAGCGCTAGAGATTCGTGCCGCTACTTGTACTTACATCTGACGACAGGAATACTAAGGAAGTTTGATGAGCTATTTCTCCGAAAATATGTAAAATATTTGAAAATCAATACATGTGTCATGTTTCTGATATTTCTAAAAACATTTTAAACAAATAAAAACAATCAGTGCAATTCTCTATTGCTACTTGATTCTTCTAAATGTTTTCCTAGACGCGTACTTGCTTTTATCAGGATTTACATTAAGATCATGAGGAACAAAGATTATTGTCTCCAAGACTTGAGGAATAAAAAACAACGAACAAATAAACAGCAAGTGCTAAAAATACCGAATAACTAAATGAGTGTGGACAGGACACACCCTCGAAAATTAAATAACTTTAGTCCAATAGTTCGAGTAATATACGTAAAGTTAGTTTGACGGACAATCTGAAGCGTTGCCGAATTTTTTGTTGTGTGCAAAAAAATAAATCCCAATTGACAGACTACTGTTTGAGGTCAGCGTCAAGGGCGAGGGTATGGCGCAAATAACATACACGTAAATACAGCACGCCAACGTCTATTGTGTCATGCACGCAGCTGTCTTCGATATTGAAAAAGCTACATTACCTAATTTTAATACGATAAACTCTTTAATATGATTATTACGGTTGGGTGACAGAGATAAATTAAATAACAATAACTAATACGAATATACAACTTCACTGATAGAGGGAGTTTGAATTTTTGACAATAACTCCACCACATTCCTTACACGTTGCTTCCTTTATGTGTTCGGTCGTCGTATCGAGTTTATAATATCGAGCTATTCATATTGACTGCCATTAGCACGCTTTACCCAGACACACTATCGCAATCGTGTGCGAAAAAGCGTGTGTGTAAGGCGTACATTAGTCGGTCACGCAACCATCAGTCAATTCCATCACTCAAGACTAGCTAACCAATCGGTATAGAGGAATTTCGGTCAGCGTTATGAATGGTTCATTTTGATTGGCTAAAAGAATCGTGACTGAAAGCAAACTGACAGCAAAATCTACCGTCTAATAGGCGCCTAAAGGAAAGGGAAAGAACGTTACCCTAAACAACCACAAACGGACAACCGCGCGTGATTGAGTGAGTGAGTGAATCCTGCGCGATAGAGTGTTTGTATAAAGCCTGGCGTCGACTAGGCGCGCCGAGCAGAGCCGAATAGAATCGCAAAAAGTCGCCTGCTCTACAGTTTCTATAAAGCTGCGTCCATTAGAGTAGAACCGCGTCGCGCCGAATTCTTCGTCTCTAATGAACGCAGCTTCATAGAAATTGTACTTAGGTATAGCAGGCGAGTTTCTGCGATTCGATTCGGCTCTACTCAGCGCGCCTAGGTGGACGCCAGGCTTAAAGAGGGATTTTGTCTGTTGCAGTTGGACGGTGCGCAGAAGGACATAGACAAGGATGACGAACCTGACTTCTACGAGGAGGCTCCCCTGCCGTAGGCACCAAGACCTGCGGGGCGCATTGCTCGACCAACACAAACATCTTAACGTTAAATAAACGAACGCACAAGATTCATGAGTGCAGGCTGCTACTCATTGATATCAAATGCAATAATTTGGGAAAATAACTACCATGCGTAGATATATTAATAAGTAATTTATTAAAAGAACGTTTCGAAAATTATTAGACATTAAAAAAACTCCTGAAAGTTTCATACGAACGTAAGTATGTGTTTAAGTAGGAATTTGTTGAAAAATGGAAAATGAAGTATTTAGAAAAAATCGACCCGTCTCACAACCAGCTCCGATGGGACGCCCGGATAGCGAAAGGTCGTGGGTTCGGTCCCATCGGAGCTGGTTGTGAGACGGGCCGATTTTTTCTAAATACTTCATTTTCCATTTTTCAACCATAAAAACTGCATTATGAATGCAAAAAAGTAAAAATTTAAATAACTAGGAATTTGTTATTGAAGAACTCAAAAGAAAGGTTCTTGATGGATAATGAGTAAATTTGGGCATTCAGTACGAATGCCTCTTGTCTTCGACAAATTGTTGTATAAATTGAATTATTGAAATACGTAGGTACTTTCTTTGTCTTGCAAATAGATGTATTCTTCGACGTGAGACGTATTTAAAGGTATACGAGTAAGTACTTAAACATAAGGGAGAAAATATAAAATTATATTTTAAATGTTGAACTATTTAAATACATATGGTATTATTATTACAGTTAAATAGACCTAAGCTCGGTGCAAAGAAAGAATGAAGATATGGCCTAGCAGATTGGTTTATTTCCGAGAACATTTTACAGAATGTGGTACCTAATCTTAAAAAAAGAAATGGATCAATTTTGGTATGTTTTCCTTAGCTAGAGTACTTAATAAGTAGTTTACGAAACATGCCAAACTTAAATTGTACTCTCCGTAAATGATAATAAAATTATCAAATTGTCTTACAAAGAAAACTGTAGCGGATTTTTGGAGAAAATGAACCTAGGTAGTTTTATAAGCGACTGCCGTCCGTAATTTGCAGAATTTTGTACTGGATAATTAACTTAATTAGCCTTCGAATATCCTACTCTAACGAAATTGTGTTGTTTAGAAATAAGCCACATTCCTTTTAGTAGGTATACTTATAATACTTATCTATTTCCACTACAAAGGCACCTCCAGCTAGTTTGCCAGTTTCGGTAAATTTCAATGGAGTAACGCACAACTTTTTATTATTACTTATAAGTAAGTAGTTATTTTTCCGGAAATGCAGGGTGCAAAGAACCTAATTAGGTATTTGTTTACCTACGTCCGGACCTACTTAAGGACCGAGTCTAGTACACAAAACATTTTCTTTACATAGGTAGTTAAAAACTCGTCAAATGTGGTCGATTTACCTTTTGTTGTTTCAAATACCTACCTACTTAGTATGAAGTATGTTAGACTTATCCATTATCCATGCCGCAAGCAATTTGTAAGACTGCCGCTTACATAGTACGGCGTCGTCAGTTTAAAAACGTTCGCACTTATGTATATAATATGCCAATGGCACAATTTATATTGCCTTGTCTATACATACCTATAAATGATGCCACAACATATCATTGACAATACAATTTTATTGCCATCTACATAATGCTGTGGCAAATTAAAGTACTTAGTAGTAACAAAGTCGGTTTGGGTTCATGTAAACCCAACATTCTCGTCGCTTCGCTCTTCGCACCTATCAACACTAAGTAATAAGTAATTAAAACTAATCATTGTTGACAGTTGAATAATAATAATGATATAGGTACAGCCGAGAACGGGAAGTTAGCAATTGCATTGTCGAGGATCGTTTAATCATTCGAGGCAATGCAAATAGCTTCCAGTACAAGGCTTGTATAAAACTTTTCTTACGAAATGCGAGGAAATACAATGTTCTTAATAAAAAAATGATTTTTAAATTGGTTCGTGCGGCCATGTTAAATGAATAAAGTTTTATAAAAAATAATGCTAGCTGATGCGTTCTACAGTTTTAATTTGGAATACTACTTTCTTGTCGTACAAGTGCGAGAAGAGTACCTATTGAAAATCATTTCCGCACTGAATTTCGAAATAGAATGTTTACCTCGGAAATGTGAAACGCACTGCATTCTTTTTTCAAATGGAATGTTAACATTTCAGAGTTGTCTTCGGAATATTACATAACCGCGAGCATCGTTAGCAAACGATGCCGTAAGTAGGTATGTATAAGTGCAATATGAAACAAAATGCTTGCTATATCCATATGTATTTTGAGTACGATCATGCAATGATCACATATGTCAGGCTGTGGAGTATAACTATTAGGTACTATGGAATGATGTGTTATATAAAATACAGTATTTTTGGTGTCGAACACCCTTTAACATGTTAATATTTTAAAAAAGGAAAAGATATTTAAGTGTCTAGTATTTTATAGAATGTTTATAGCTAGTTAGAGGAGGCTGCTTGTAAAGGCCTGAGGACTGGCGCCGAGTGGTAGCCAAAGGACTATAGACGCGCTGGAACCAAGTTCAATTCCATGCGAGTGAAACGTTAACGTTGAAAAACTTACTTAGGTATATAGAATTAATCTTTCGCAAACCTTTGTAGAACATTAGGATTTATAATAATTAGTAATGTTACCTACTGATAAAATTACTATTGTGGAGGGATATACTTACAGAGCTGTAGTTTTAAACTAATTGTATTTTTGATAAAATAATGCTATTTCTATTCCATCATTTCTGATCAATATACCAAATTTGGATGAATTATATGTACTTAGGTATAATTAAGATAAGAAAACTGTATTTTCCTTTGACCTCTATTATTAAACTCAACTTAATGTTGATTGACTTTATAAGTTTAACTGTTAAGATCGTGCTTAAAGATGTAACTTAGCTCTCACTTACTTGGTTACCCACTGCCGCACTCAGAGACGTCAATTGACTTTAATTGACAATTAAATCTGTATCTGTCTCTTTTTTATGTCCAGTATTGAATAAAGTATGAATGATAATTTAATGCCAATTAAAGTTAATTGACGTCTCTGAGTGCGGCACTTACCGCCGGTTTCCGAAACGCCAATTAAAATTAAATTACGTAATTCCCAATTAATCTCCAATTAATTATAGTTTAGGGTTTCTGAAAGAGAAAATGTGACAGACTGTCAACAGTCTGTTAACAGTCTGTCAGTGCCCATACAAATCTAAGCCTGTTTGTTTAATTGGGAATTAATTGTGACAGTCTGTTAGCAGTCTGTTAGCTAATTTTAATTTTGATTGGCGTTTCAGAAACCGGCGGTTAGTCGCAAACATCGAAACAAAATTAATCATTTTATTAAGATGTAGTCGATCGAAACAAAATTAATCATTTTATTAAGATGTAGTCGTTGGTAACATTACATCGGATTGGCCTGGCATTGCCTGAACAATCGGCAACTACTCTTCATTGTATACGTAGGTAATAACATCACCCGTAGGCAAGGCTGGGCAAAATACATGCTTTGCTTTAATTGAAATACAAATTACAAAATACTATCTCACAAGTATTTAAAATACGAAATACAAAATACCTTTAAATATTATATTTGAAATATAAAATACAAAATACAGTATTTTAGCTATTTTTAGTTGAAATACAAAATACTATTAAGAATGAAAGGGCAAACTGCCATCAGGAGATAGGCAGTAGCGTCTCCATGTAACAGTAGGCCATATTGGCGTGGCGATTATGGCAAACCCCTCCAAAATGGCTACACAACTAATAGAATCGGCCCATTCCCTGGCGGCCCCGCTATTCCTAGCTACGGTAGCGGCTATGGTAACGGCAGGGCAGGGCGTGCCAAGAATCCCCGGGTAAGACCCGACTACCAACAACGACGACTCGACCTGGCAACTGCAACTGCGGCATTGAGGCTCGACGCGAAGCTCGAAGACTCGAAATTAGTAAGTATATTCGGATATAATTGGGCTATCGGAAGTCCGAAGAGACGGGAAGGACTCGATTATCCTGCAATCTGGTAACTTACTATACACCGGGAGGGTTAACAACAGTCCCATGGTGGTGTCGGGTTCATCGTCCACAAGTCCCTTGTCAACAACGTGATCACTATCGGAAGTGTGTCGAGCAGGGTAGTGTACATTATACTTAGAATATCGAAACGATATTCGCTGAATGTCATGCAGGTCAACGCTCCGACCTCGAAACACGACGATGTCGAAGTAGAGGCTATGTATGAGGAGATCTCTAAAGCCATGCATAGATAGCTATAAAACCGACTACACGGTTGTTTTGGGGGATTTCAATGCAAAGTCGGGGCAACACTGCGGTGATGAGTTGAGAGTGGGGCAATTTGGATTTGAGCAACCGAATGAAAGAGACCAGATGTAGGCAGACTTCATGGAGACTTCATGGCGAACCTTTATATGATGAACCCCTTCTTCATAAAGCCCGTAAGCTGCAAATGAACCTGGATCAGTCCGGACGGTAAAGTCAAAAATGAGATCGATTTTATCATGTCGGCGAAGAAGCATATATTCAATAATGTCGTTGTGATCAACGCTGTTAAGACAGGAAGCGATCGCCGTATGGTGAGAGGCACATTGAATATCAACGTCAAGATTGAAAGATCTCGACTGATAAAACACATTACGCTCCAAACAATACCAGGTCAAATTCAAAACCCCGAGTGCTTTCAGCTCAAACTCCAAAACCGCTTTGAAGCCCTTTCGAACAGCATAGATGTGGACCATTTATACAACATGGTGGTGGATACTGTCCGCAAGTTAGAGTCTAAGTACTATAAAACCCGCCGTCCCAAATTGAAGAAACTCTCAAGAAAGACTTCTACTCATGGATCAGAGACACGAAATGAAGCTACAGGACTCAGCGGATGCCCATCCGATTTAATACCGAGGCGTAAGAGCGTAAGAGGCTATTGAGCAGAACAAACAAAAGCTCGAAAGTGTTCGCGAGATCTGTCTATCGGGCAAAGTCTGTTGACGAGGCTAAAAACTGAGGAAGGTGGCATTATTTCGTCAACACCTGAAATGCTGAGGGAGATTGAGAATTTCTATGGACAGCTATATTCCACGTTGAAATCAAAGCTAAAGACCCTAGAGCCAAGCTTACCCGACACTATACTAAAGATATCCCGGACGTCAGAGTATATGATATTATTATGGCTCTCAAGCAGCTAAAAACCACAAGGCGGCGGGCCATGACGGAATCACAAAAGAGCTTCTGAGAGCGGGCGGAAAGCCGATACTTAAGGTCCTCCAGAAGCTTTTTAATTCAGTCATCCTTGAGGGCAAAACGCCAAAGGCTTGGGGCAGAAGAAATGTGATGCTGTTTTTCAAGAAGAGCGATAAAATTTTCTTGAAGAACTATAGACCCATTTCGCTTCGGAGCCATATAAGTCGTTTTCGAGAGTCATTAAGAATCGTCTAGCTCGCAGGTTTGACGACGTTCCACCTCCGGAACAAGCCGGGTTCCGGAAAGGCTATTGTACCATAGACCGCTACGCAGATACGCTGCGGCAAGTTATACAGAAGACCGAAGAGTATAACTTGCCACTTTGCTTGACGTTCGTGGACTATGAGAAAGCCTTTGATTCGATTGAGACTTGGGCGGTGCTGCAGTCTCTCTCTAGAAGTGCTAAATAGACTACAGGTACATCGAGGTGCTAAACTGCTGAGGTAGCTACTTATACCAAAACGCTACCAATGTCAGTCCGATTACAGGACAGAGCTCTAATCGTATCCAACTACAGCGAGGTGGGAGACAGGGAGAGATCATCTCTCACTCACAGAGTTATAAGATCGCTAAATGAAGGTTAAATGTATTTATGTTAAAATGTATTTTGAAGCCGAATAAGTATTTGAAATACTAACTACAAAATACATCGGCGTCAGGTATTTGAAATACAAATTACATTTTAACCAAGTAACTGAAATACAAATACAAAATACGTATTGGTATTTCAATTACGTATTTTAATTACAAGTACCTAAGTAATTCAAATACTGCCCATCCCTGCCCGTAGGTTGGCACCTACTTAAACTTACGGGTGAGCAACGTAGAATACAGTATGAGCACATTTAAATAGACTTTCAAACGTTTTTCGAATGAATTGTCAGCCGAATGAATTCAGACGCTGAATGCAGACATCAAATATACATATAAGTAAGTATTTTACTTCGTAGTCGTAGCTATTAGATATTATTTATTTTTCATTACCATCACAATTTCTGATTTCAAGTCAGTAAGTATAAATACTAATTTTGTAAGACACGTTACATTCTAACTTATATTACTTAAATTGGATTCATTTATTTAATTATAGCATTAAATATTGATAAGTGTTAGGTAGTTGTACCTACCTACTTTGTTAAGATTTATTTATCGTACTTATTTGCAAACGGTTTAGTTTACAATCAATAATTAAACTGATTAATGAATAATCCAGTATTTTTCGAGGTAAAGGTATGATAGTACTTATACATAGGTACCTACTTATTTTTAAATGTACTTTTTACTTTCAATACTTCGGTTGTGCAAACTTAGTACAAAGTAGAAACCAGTCATTTGTTAATATTATTTTATTCTAAGTGGTAGTTAAGTTAAATTGTGCTCACGTGCTGATTACTAGAAGTTAAAGTAGTTGGATCTACCGATTCATTAAGTCTTATAAGTTAAAAGTGGAGAAATTAACTCTGCTCCCGTAGCTTTAGATAAGAACACTTCTGTCAGAAGTGAATAGTGATATCACCAAGATTTTAAAGTTTTCATTTTCAGGTTTTGAGGCGAACATTGATGAAAGATGCTTGTAACAGTTGTGTCTCTATACATAAATTATAATGTAAACTTTACATTGTATAAAGTAAGTTGTAAAACTTACCTAATTAATATTAAGTATGCCGCTCTACGGGCATTTTAATATGTACTTTACAGTTGAGCTGTTACACTTTTTGCGTGGTACACTACACCACACTATAATATTTGTCTGTTTAATTAAGTACTTATATCAATGAATTATTGTGTATAAATCCTTAGAAGTGCTTTTATTTCTAACTTCATATTCTAATTAATTTCCTACAATTTACACCAATTTTATTATCAAAGCCATTGAGTTCCTTATCAACTTGTGTTTAAAACACATGAATCGATGATTTCTAAAATCCCACATGGTACATTTTTGTTACATGTAGGATTTTTACACGAATCAATAGGCGGATGTCCATAAAAAAGGATCCAGGTATGTAAGTCAAATCTGAAATAAAAATTAAGTTGAAAAATGGAAAATGAAGTATTTAGAAAAAATCGACCCGTCTCACAACCAGGGGGGCTACCGCGTAACTTTATGGATATGAACTTCATACGTTTTTGGAAACTTTAAGTCGATTTTATAAAGAAAATAGCCGCTATCAGTTTCTTGTTTTGTGACGTCAGGTATAACGATAACTAGCTAGCAACGTTCAACAAATCTATCAGAATAAGGAATTCAAATGACAGTTGAAGCCCATACCCATATCCAGATTTTTTAGCCGGTAGCCCCCCAGCTCCGATGGGACTCGAACCCACGACCTTTCGCTATCCGGGTGACTGCTCTAACCACTGAGCTACGGAGTCGTTACGAGAAGCGTCGAATTTATCAAATACTTCTTACACGCTGTATAGCCAGCGTTAATTTCATCAATGTTAAGATATTAAGTACCCCCACACGCGAAAGAAATGTCTTTCCAGATATTTAACAATCGCTAAAGAAGAAATTACTATGGCAAGTTATTTAAATTTTTAGTTTTTGCATTCACAATGCAATTTTTATGGTTGAAAAATGGAAAATGAAGTATTTAGAAAAAATCGACCCGTCTCACAACCAGCTCCGATGACTCGAACCCACGACCTTTCGCTATCCGGGCGACTGCTCTAACCACTGAGCTACGGAGTCGTTACGAGAAGCGTCGAATTTATCAAATACTTCTTACACGCTGCATAGCCTAAATACTTCATTTTCCATTTTTCAACCATAAAAATTGCATTGTGAATGCAAAAAGGGAAAAATTTTAATAACTAACTAAAAATTAAGTTCTAAAATTAAAACCCGACTACTGAAAAATCACGCTCTAAAAAGTATGAAACAAGAAAATATTCTCATCTGGAATTGCCGTGGTCGTAATGCCACTTTTCCCTAGAATGTATTGTTTTGTAAGGGCGTTTGTGCACTACACTGAATTTTACCGATCCGGCGGTCCGTTTTTTTACGGACCGGCGTGGCATGAAAAACACGGATGATTTGCTTGTGCACTTGTCCGGTTTTTTACTGGCCGGGGCAGCGCAGTGATCTCTTTGAAACTACACTCTACGGACGCGTTTTAAACGAGAGGAATAATGAGTTCCTTGGAACGTCGGCAATTGCTTGCGTTAATTTATTTGCGATAACTCCTAAGATATTCATTTAAATTATATGGTGTAAAAGAGTAAAATAATGTGCATGAAATGCTTAAAGCAACTAACGTATTTAGATTGATAAGGGTTAATACTGTATCCGTTTAAATAGCTTTCCAAATTACCGCATTGTTCGTAACCATTTTTTAAGAGATAGTAATGGCTATAATATGCTATCCTTAAAAGATAGACATATGCTATCGCGGACTTTTTTGTAGATCTATAGAAGAGGAATATCCCAACATGCATTATTTTTTTAAACCTCGAAAGGATTAGGCAGCGTTTTTGCTGAAAGCTCCCGGGCGGCTTGCCGTTTGCCGGCACTTTCGACAATTATCGTTATATTTCTACCAATTTACACAAAACTTTCATAAATTATATATTAAAACCTTCCTGAAGAACTACGCTACCTATTAGTGAAAACCGCATGAAAATCTGTTTCGTAGTTTTAAAGATTTAAGCATATATAGGGACAGACAGACGGGAAGCGACTTTGTTTTATACTATGTAGTGATTTATGATTAAAATAGAACCATCCGATTTTTTCCGGACGGTAAAATTCAGTGTAGTGCACAAGCGCACATATGTTTTTCATTGCCGTCATCTCGGAACGGAAAAAAACGGTCCGGAATGGGGAAAAGTAAAATGACGGACGGTAAAATTCAGTGTGGTGCACAAGCGTCCATATGTTTTTCATAGCTGCCATATCGGTCCGGAAAAAAACGGATCGCCGGATCGGTAAAATTCAGTGTAGTGCACAAACGCCCTTAGGGCATTTGTGCACTACCACTGAATTTTACCGATCCGGAAAAAAACGGATGCTTGTATTTTAATAATTAATCATTTATATTAGTAATTAATTAAATACAAGCATCCGTTTTTTTCCGGATCGGTAAAATTCAGTGGTAGTGCACAAACGGCCTTAGAGTGCATAATGTCACGAACCGGCGGAAACGGAATCGGATTCGAATTCTGTGCTTTGTCTTTGTCTATTCTATAGTGAGTGACAGAGACAGGGCATACATTCCGCTTTCGGGAGCGTATCCGACGGTGTTCAGGGCAATTTCGGATGAGAATATTTTCTTGTTTCATACTTTTTAGAGCATGATTTTTCAGTACCTAGTCGGGTTTTAGATTTTGAACTTTTATTTTTATTTAGTTAAGTAAGTACCTATATTTTGGGGTCATATTTTCGTGATAAAGTATTAACGGAGCCGCTTCAAATTTATTTAGGTTTTATCATTTACATGTCCATATTTCTTGGGGTTAGGTAGATACCTACTATTTGTAATAATTGGGGTAGGTTTGGAGAGAAATTTTGTTTAGCTCGCTTTTAAGACGTAGGTACTTAGGTATTTAGGTATCTTATGGAAATTATTCACAAAAAGCAAAGCCGCAAGCAACATCTAATAAAATATATTATATTCTTTAAACGTGCTCACCAAAGCGCTTCACAGCTATAATGTCGTCTAGAGGGCGCCATTATTTTATTTCATTTATAAATGTCACGTGACATAGCCTACTGGTGGCGCAAAAGTTTTATATATACTTATCAAGGAATTTATAAGTACTACGTATACTTATACACCTATCCCATGTAAAATTATACAGTTACGACTGACTGTCAGACATCGCACAGCCGAAACTACTGGGCGCAAGAAGCTGAAATTTGACATCTAACTAAGTTACTTGGGGAGTGTGGGGTAGCAGTAAGAGATTTTTGGAAACTCCTCCTCTAAGGTGGTAAAAAAGGGGTTCAAAGTTTGTATGAAACTTTGTGAACTCAATTCCACGGGGACGAAGTTGCGGAGTAGCGCTAGTAGTCCTACTAATATTATAAATGTGAAAGTTTAGATGTTTGGATGTTTGTATGTTTGTTACTCAATCACGCCAAAACGGCTGAACGGATATGGCTGAAATTTGGAACATAGAACATACTTTTTATCCCGGAAAATTATCACATTCCCGCGAGAATTTTTCGGTGCATCGTTGAAAAGTTATCCGGATAAGTTATATTGTAAAATATTTATTCCAAAATTACAGACTTTCAAGAACGAATATCTTGAAAACTAGGTATACAAGATATCAAAAAATTTTACGGAATAGAACTTGTAGCAAATTTAATCAGCTTTCAGGTAAACGCATAGTTTCTGAGATATACCTAATCCAAAACCAAAAAATGAGACCTTCAAACCTTTTGATATGTTTGCCTTCTAAGTAGTCCAAACAAAGTTACGAAGTCAAAAGTTGTGTTCCAAGCATTTCCCTCTAAGTATGAGTAGTATTACATTATATTACATCAGTAGTACCACTGGCAAAAAAAATCTCCCATGGTACTACTGGTAGGACTACTGGTAGTACCACGGGTAAGCACTGGAAAAGCACTATTTTTGGAGCGTTCGTTGACTGGACTATAACATTAGATTCAATAAAACTATTATTTACAATCAATTTAAACACAACTGATAATGAAAAATTACACAAATAAATAATACCAATTTTGCAAAATAATTTAAATTAGAAAAAACTTTGCGTCCTCATAATAAAATTCAAATTCCCGCCAAAGAAAGAATCCCATCAAAGTATTTTTTTAAATTCATTCCTAAAGGAAACGGCTAGGGTCTGAGACCATACTGCCTCGTCATTAGTCTTGATTATTATGTCTTTAGTATTTTTTTTCATTCCTATTTTTCCTTATTTTCTTGCTAACCTAACCTAACTCATTAAAATGCGCGGGTGGTTCACACATTCCATGCTTATGGGAGTTTTGCGCGGGGATATACCTCGAGGCAAACTTCTTGAACCATTATGGTGTGCAAGCTTTTGTGCAAGCAACCAATCACAACTCCGCCCCACCATGATGGTTCAAGAAGTTTGCCCCACACTCTAGCACAGAATATATAATAGTATACCAAGGTACCTACTGTTGCAATCTGAAAGCTGGACACAAATTATCGGACGCGGCCTAGGGACGCGGCAGGCAGCCACGACTTAAAGATATCTGGACTATATGAAAATACACTGAGGTGTGCAAACTATCGGACGTCAGTCGCGGACGCAACCATAGACTAATATGACGTCATCGGACGTCCGATAGCAATCTGGTGCGCTTATGGGTGCGCTCAAGGTGCGCTGGATGTTTTTGTCAGCCGAAGCAATGTCCCAAAAGAGTGCACACTTATCAGTCGCGACTGTCAGCCGCGTCCGTCAGCCGCGTCCGATAATTTGTTTTCGGCTTAATAGTGTAATAATAGTTTATTTCTCACTAAAAGTTTGAAAGGCACAGACTATATTTAGAGAACAAGGGGGCTACCGACTAAAAAATATGGATATGGGTATGGGCTTCAACTGTCATTTGAATTCCTTATTTTGATAGATTTTTGCTGCTTTGTTCTCTTGGACGTTGCTAGCTATCGTTATACCCATGAAGCTCGACTTAATACTGAGGTAACTGGAGTTCTCACCCTGAATAAAAAAGTGAACAGCAGCGACATTTATTCTAGTATGTAGTGGCTGTCAGTTGTCTCAAATGACCATGAAGCTCGACTTAATACTGAGGTAACTGGAGAGTGCAGTACTAACACTTTTTTGTCACCAAAAATTACACAGTGGCTGTCTTCCGTCTCACCTACACTTTAAAAAAATACGTAAGGTCATATGCATGAAGTTTGACTTAATACTCTGAGGTAGCTGGAGCTCTCACCCTGAATAAAAAAGTGTCGCCAGCAAATTTGACATTTATGTATGTAGTGGCTGTCAGCTGTCTCATATGACCATACGTATTTTTTTAAAGTGTAGGTGAGACGGAAGACAGCCACTGTGTTATTTGTGGTATTCAAAAAATTGTTCGTACTGCACTCTCCAGTTAACTCAGTATTAAGTCGAACTTCATGGTCATATGAGACAACTGACAGCCACTACATACATAAATGTCTGGGTACACTTTTTTATTCAGGGTGAGAACTCCAGTTACCTCAGTATTAAGTCGAGCTTCATGCATATGACCATACGTATTTTTTTAAAGTGTAGGTGAGACGGAAGACAGCCACTGTGTACTATGTAATTTGTGGTCACAAAAAATTGTTCGTACTGCACTCTCCAGTTACCTCAGTATTAAGTCGAGCTTCATAGTTATACCCGACGGCACAAAACAAGAAACTAATAGTGGCTATTTTTTTTATAAAATTGACTTAAAGTTCCAAAAAACGTATGAAGTTCATACCCATAAAGTTACGCGGTAGTCCCCAAGTCTTAGTAAAGTTGTTTGGACAGCTAATTTAAAAAAAGCAGTTCCGAATACTAACAATAATAGATGTTGTTGACGCGACAAACCACCAACCTCAAACAAATGGCCAAAACGAGGCCAAAACACACGATAGCCGGCAAATATATATGTAAAATATATGTATTGAACAAGGAATGGCTACTCGCGGTAATTTTAGAAACTGTCCTGTCACACGTAACTATTTATCGTTCGGCTATTTCACGGATATGTCTGTGCACGCAAGTGAATAAATTTAACGTGCTCAATTTTATAGCAGCTATTTTTTTTCAGCATGCACGTTCACCCGAACGAAGCTAATTTTCGCTGGCGGAATATAGCAGCTATGAATCGCTAGGTGTGGCTGAGGCTTTAGCCAAAGCAAAGCAAGACTCAAATTAATGTCCATCACTCACTCGAGCTCCATGGGTATATCCATGAAGCTCGACTTAATACTGAGGTAACTGGAGAGTGCTGTACTAACACTTTTTTGTCACCAAAAATTACACAGTGGCTGTCTTCCGTCTCACCTACACTTTAAAAAAATACGTATGGTCATATAAGACAACTAACAGCCACTATATACATAAATGTCAAAATTTGCTGTATACACTTTTTTATTCAGGGTGAGAACTCCAGTTACCTCAGAGTATTAAGTCGAGCTTCATGGGTTTATCCAACAAAACTGTCATGGCTGCGCTAAAATAAGTAAAATACTTTTGAAATGATCATATTTGTACACTGTACCCTTCTTCAAATTAATTTGTAGGTAGTTTTATGTTATTCCATTATTCTTTGTAGTGTACATGCGAATCCAAAATTAAAGATAGAATATTCCTCAAGTATACCTCAGTTCACAAAAGTGCCACCTATAAATAGTTTTGCCTGTTCTTCGTATTTGTGATTGTGAATGAATCTATAATCGAAAGAGTTTTTGTCTATGACAAATTGGCGCATTGTGATTGGCCAATGTAATTTATTTAGTCTGTGAGATTCAACAGTGCTGCCCATAACGGCAACAACCGCAAACTAAAAAATCGACGTCAATCAAACATGTCAGTCGGTTCATTCATTCATTTAATGGCGGAGATTGGATTGTGTTGTTTTGTACATGAACAATCACGCTAATGTTTTACCAGCTAAAACAATACAAGACAGTGAAGATATGCGTCGAATAACATGGGTCGTTTCATGTAACGGCGTATAGACTTTCCTTTACAAGTGCAAATTTAACAACAGTGATGGAGTGTAGGAACATTGCGTTGTCTGTGATTTTATTGAATTAGTGTGAGTCGGTGTGTCGGAGGTTAACGCAGAAGACTGTAAAGGGTGGCGGCGTGAGGTCGTGCAGGCATGGGGGCGCAGCAGGCCAAGGAGCGCGGCGGGGCCAGCGGGGCGTCCATGCGCTCCACGCGCTCTAAGCCGCGAGTGCCGAAGGACCCCCGCGTTCTTGGCTCCAACATATTCACCGAGCACAGCGGTGAGTCACTGATGCACTTGCGACTGTTGCTGCTGAGCTGTTTGAATACCCATATTGGCCTAGCTGAGATGCACATCTCTAAAAACTTTTTGCATTATCCCTGATATGGCTCCCACTCTGCTGCAAACCTTTTCTAACAGTAATACATTTACTATCAGGATAAAGATAGTTAACTTTTTGTTGCGAATGTTTACTAATGTTTGTAAACATTTCCCAAAAGCACAGTGGCACCATGACCCTTCAATAACATTAACTGCATCATTATATTTAAAAACTTTAATAGGATTACTGATCACATTTCACCGATAACACTTCAGCCTAAAAGAAATATATTTCAACTTATGAATACTTTTGAATAGGTAACATAACATAAGAAATTACCAAAAAATATGTTAAATTTTTTTATGTTGCTATTGTAATAGACAACTAACAATTTGTAAACACTATTCCCGTTAGAAATTATTAGCTAATGTTTATATTTTACCAAACATATGTTGTGATGAAGATGCTACTATGATCTTATGAGCAAACAATAACTACTCTTTATATGATGCAGAATTTTCATTATGCATTACAATTTAAATAAAAATAAAAGAGATGGCAGATGACACTTGTGTCTTTGTGTTTCTAAAAGCGATACTGCATTAGTAATAAAGTAGAGTTTAGCATGGACTTAAAGCAAGTGTCTTTGAAAAAAATATATCTGAATTAAACCCTTGCCTCTATCAATATATCAATTTAACAAACTTTTTACTAGAATTGTTGAATGGTTGGTTGGTTTATGTGAGCAATTCTTTCCATCTTCTTCTTCAGCGCATTTCTGCCCGTCATTGAGCATACATCTACGTTTTCCATCTCTGTTATATTAATATATATACAGAGGAAGTAATTGTGGAATTATTTTGATTATAGTAGATAATTTCAAAAACTGCTGTACCAATTTTGAAATTTCTTCCACTAGTAAAAACTTAACAAAACAGATTAGATATCTCGCAGGAAAACCGTGGGGAGCATCTAGTGAGATATAACATTATTGTAGAACTGATTGCACTGAAACACTCATGCCCAAATACTTGTACGCTACTTATCTTTGGGAGCGTCTCACACATCGCCCTGTCACTTTAAATGTCAAACGTATAAAAGAGATGCCATGATGTTTGAGACGCTCCCAAAGATGATTAGCGTTCGAGAATTCAGGCGTCAGTCACTCACATTTTATGGTGGTGATTGGGTTTGTGTTGTTTTTACATAATATGTTGGACATATTTATAAATATGTAGTCACATAAGTAATGGAAAGTCTTACTCCTATGTTGGATACTTATTGGCATTCTAATCCTTTAAACAAGAATTAAATTGAATATTTTGATATAGCCTTTCTGTGATCCATTTTTTTTTGCTCGTAACAATCTTAAAAAAACATAGAATCAGAAAATTATACTTTGCATTAATAATGTTCAAAACCACTTAAACATACAGGTTTCTAAAATAGTCTGCTGTGCATAGCTAATGCGAAATTATTTATCATAAATTAGGTGTACCTACATATATTAATTATGTATACTATCTATACTAATTTAAACAATTTTGAATCAATGTAAATAAGCTGGCTTGTATATTTAATACAACTGTTAATTTCGACATCTTCATGATTTCTTACTCTGTTTGACTGAATGCTGTTCATCAGATCAGCTACTGTTCATTTATGAATAGAGTATGTATATATTTATTCAAACTGTTTTTATTTAATGATATTTTTTTATGATTTTGTACACTGTCTACAGTAAAACATGTTTGGGACTCATTTTTATACGAACATCTTTGTTACACATGTTTTTAACAAATAAACTATCTATATCTTTCATAGTAATTGAATTGAAGTTAAGCATCTAAAGCGCTAACTGCATACAATGGAGTTACCTTAAAAAAATATTTTCCTTAACCAAAGTGTAAACCTGTAAGTCTGATAAAATAACAATGAATTGTAAGTGCCATTACAACATGCACTATTCTTTTAAATTTATTTATTTATTGAGTAATTAGAATACAACTCTTTTTTTCTTTATGACACATTTATATTTTAAGGTTGTGTGTTATTTAGTTTTGTATTATATGTTTTGTTTTGTGTATTCGCAACTTTGCGAAGACTGTGGTCACAGGATGACTGTAATTAAAGTTATTTGCGAGAAAAAAGGCTTGGGAGTCTTGTTACAAATTGTAGCCGCTGACAAACCATCACCGTCACCGTCTTGACGGTCGAATATGAGCTCTACTATCACAAATTGACATCAACCAACTTTATGTGCCATGTTCTATGAAATAAATGATTATCTTATCTTATCTTATCTTAAACAACCAATCACAGATAATTGTCTCCAAATAAGAGTATGCTTAGGCTGGATACTTCCAATTGGTTTGCTTTAAAAATTTCATTTCAATTGATTAAGTCTAAGTGTGTGTGAATGTGAACTCAGTTGGATGGTGTTTGTCAATTGCGGACCCTTGGTCACGTTATCCTGTTTAAAAAACAACAAATATATATTGAGATGCACTGGCCTCTCAATATCATGCATATTTTCATGTTTAATTTGCCATGTCCTAGTATGGCTTAGACATTTTGGCAGTGTGAGCGCCACTGAGCTGTATTATAAAAGCTAAGGTGGTTGTTCATAACCATTTATTATGAATTAGGTGTAGCAAATTGACTAATTAATTAATATTATTGAAGTCAGTATCATTAGCAGCATTGACAGTTCTTTCACTTGTATGAAAGTCGTTAGGGTAAATTGTCTCATACAAACTTTTTCCATAAATTATTTAACACTTACTGCCGCACTCAGAGACGTCAATTAAATTTAATTGGCATTAAATTATCATTCCTACTTTATTCAAATACTGGTCATAAAAAAACAGATAGAGATTTTGACGACCGATTTGGCGCAGGGGTAAACTACCTGTCTTCTGCGCCAGAGGTCTCGGGTTCGATTCCCGAACAAGACAAATATTTGTGTGCATGAACACGTCTATTTGTATTTTCTATGTATATTAAGTATGTATTTACAAAAAAAAAGTATTTAAGTATTTATCCGTTATCAAGTTCACGTAGACACAGTTTCTTAAGAAATTAACTACGGGCTTAGATAATTGGTGTGATTGTATGAAAATATTTATTGATTATTTAAGTATCAATTAAAGTTAATTGGCGTCTCTCAGTGCGGCAGTTACACACAGAAGCCTTACCAATTGTGTTTGCATGGTAGAATGTCACAATGAATAAGGCACTTAGCGTAGCTATTGTACTTATGGCTCAGCAATGTTTTATATTTTACCTAAATCTAAACTAAAATTACAAAATAAAAAAGCCTGCCTAATTGTAATAAAAATAAAAATTATACTTAATACATAATTTCATGACAATCCTGTGCTGTGTCCAGTGGGTGCGAAAATCCTGATCCTTTAAATGCAACCCAATTCTCAAAATGTTTAGGTCTCAAAATTTCATGAAATGTTTCACTTTCTATTGGCCACATCATGATGTGGCTTGGGCAGATCAATAATAAGAAATCGTTTCTCGGTATGGGTAACTAAATGCGCGGCTACTTCATGAAATGGTCAAGATTATTTGATCATATCATAAAATAGTTATACTTATTACCGGTAGAGGCGCTGCAAGCGTTTAGTTTATGTGTGCCATATTATCAACAGTTTTTTTTCATTCCGTTATACGTATTTCTGTGGTGTGAAAAAAAATAACCAAGAAATTCTAACCTATCACATGTTTTACAGGACTTTCAAGGCAAACTCTCTTTCGATAATATGGCATTCGAAGAAATAGAAATAGCCAGATTACAAATTCAGAAATAAAAACTTTGATGTAATGGAAACCTTATTACATCTAAATGATATGGTTGGTCATTTTATATCAGTCGTATTTCGTGATAAATATGGTCAAACGTTGTTGAATATATCAATCATTAAACGTTGACTATTCAACGGTATTGTCAATTTAAACTGGTCATTTCATGAAATGCGGCCATTTCATGAAATTCTCGATCATTTCATGAAGTGAGCAAGTCTACGATATGGCCACGACATATAGAAACCAAGGACCGTGAATCGTTTCAATCGCAAGCGCATCAAGTAAATTGTATTTGATAAGTGGCGGTTAATTGGCGGCGCGCGTGATGCAGTAGCCTTGCAGGTGGTAATGGGATGCACTGGATTAGTTTAGTGAAAACCATACGCCGGCCAACTGATTAGGGATGATTGATATTAAAAAAAAAAACAAATATATAAAGTATAATAATTTTATTTCAGTCTAGCTGTACGGTCTTATCACCGTACATTTTTGCTGATTCCGCGATACACTTCGGGTCGCGCGTCATCGCATAATTTACTTTATTATTTATTTATTTATTTATTTACATATTTAGAACACACACATAAGAGTAAAACAGAAAAGAAAGAAATAGAAAAGTATTGTACAGGGGCACGGCTTATTTCAAATTGAAATTTCTACCAGCCGGCCCGTTAAAGGAAAGAACATAGAAAGGGGCAGTCTGTGTGTCTCCAGATACAAATATTATGAACATTTATTTAAATAAATTAGTAGCTTAGGTACGCAAAAACGCTTACACCGAACGGTCGAGCAAAGAGTTTACCTCTAACTTAATTAAGCATTATTGTTTAAACTAAATAAACATACAACTTTAAACTTCGGGTTTTCTCTCTGTGTAGGTACTCCAACTACAACTAAAATCATCTGCAAAGTGTGCGTAGTCAAACTGGCTCGTACACTAGCGGATCAACCGCGTGGTACCCGTTCCCGTGGAAATATCGCGATAAAATATAGCCTAGATGTTAATCAGAGATATTGTAGCATTCTATGTGAAAGAAATTTTGAAATCGGTTCAGTAGTTTTTGTGCATACACACAAATCTTTCCTCTTTATAATATTAGTTAGATAATGTCCATACAAGTTGATATTATACTGTGTAGGTACAAGGTGAATTTAAAACTTTACATTTATTTTGTACTAGCGGATCCCCGCGGTTTTACCCGCGTCGTACCCGTTCCCATGGGAATTTGAGAATAAAATCTAGCCTATACCCTTCCTCGATAAATGGACTATCCAACACAAAAAGAATTGCACTTCTCGGAGAGGTAGTGCTCTACTCTCAACTCAACATGTCAGTGACAAGCATTTTTATGGACTTAAACTGTCTCCATTATAAATTCATAATGCAATAATACAAACATAAGTACAGGAAATATGAAGAACAATAAATATAATTTAATACTTTTATAATTTTTCAATTCGGTCTAGTAGTTTCTGAGATTAGCGCGTTCAAACTAACAAACAAACAAACTCTCCAGCTTTATAATATTATTATAGACTAGCAGATCCTCGCGGTTTCACCCGCGTGGTACCCGTTCCACCCGTTCGAAGAGTTGGAAGTCAGGGCCGGTAAATCTACATATAATGTGTAATCTGGTGTGCTATAATAAATGACAGCTGTATCGTAATAGTATATTTTGACACAAGTGAGCTAAGGTTGCTCATTATACACAAGGCTGTGGGTTGCAGCCCGAGCCGCAGGCGAGGACGTAAATCAGCCGAGTGTCTAGTGAGTAAGTTGCTCACTAGTTTCATACCCATTTTTTCAACACACTTGCGAGGAAAAACAGACATTTATTGAATCCTACTAATATTATAAATATGAAAGTTTAGATGTTTGGATGTTTGTTACTCAATCACGCCAAAACGGCTGAACGGATTTAGCTGAAATTTGGGACACAGATACTTTGTAGCCTGGAGAGGAACATAGGCTACTTTTTATCCAGGAAAAACATCACATTCCCGCGGGATAACGTCGTGTAGACCACGCGGGCGAAGCCGCGGGCGGAAAGCTAGTACTTAACATAATTAGAATAACTTAATATTAGCTAAGAGAAAAAGCCCGCAAGTTTTTTTTCGCACGCGCCAAATGTAAGGTGATTGATTACATACAGCCATACAGCCTACTTCAAAATAATTATAATAATAGTGATAAAATGCAAATGTTTTATAACAAATTATTGTGAATTATAAATAATTTGATAACAATACACTTAATTAATTATGTTTTTTTGTCTTAAGTATTCTAAAAACGTAAATGGATTTTCATCCGTATAAAACCTCTTTGTTGTTACAAAAAAAGAACTGTACCTAGTATGTACCCGGTGAAATTGAAAATGCTCTGTTTGCTCGCATATAACTTGCAGTTAGGTACTAACTTAACTTTGTAGGGATACTGTATTACCCGGTTAAATTGAAAAGTCTCTGTTTACTCGCATATAATTTGCAGTTAGGTACTTACTTAACTTTGTAGGGATAATTCTATTATAAACTAGTACTGTAATATTATTATGCACGCGTGTGTTATAGTTCGGTTTATGGCCCTAAGATCGATGTAATAAGGCTCACTTTATGAGCAAGTGTGTTGAAAAGACCATTACGATACCGTAACTTTTAAATTTCTTTAAAGTTAACTTTATGGCATAAAGTGTGTCATTATATTATTATGTTCAGGTATAATATTCAACTATAACATAAGTGTAAATAAAATGTAATAGACTGTTTCTGATAATATATAAATAATTAAAATTACACCTTGAACGAATACGAAATTTCTCCCTTGATAAAGTATTTGAAATGTCTTTATTGCCAATAGATATATTGTTATGATTTGTATCTGCTAAACTCTGCTATTCTGGGTTGAAAAAGCGTGATGGTGTAATCCTACCTGCAATCTTGATACTCGACATTATTCGAGCGCTGTTATCAATGATTAGCAAATTTATCATTGCTGATAAAACACATTAACTGCCACTTTTATTGACTAGTAACAGATATATGAGACAAGCAACAACGAATTCTACCTCTTATCTAAAACGTTGCTTCCTGCTAAAGCAATACATGATGTACTTCTTAACGTGTCGATGGCGGCTGGCGGCAAAGTTCTGGACTGAAACAGTTTAGTGTCCGGCTTCGGCACGCGAAAAGCTAGATGGGTTTACCGGCCTCTGTGGCCTTCCATATTGTATTCGGTTTGGTTGGTGGTAGGACTTGTTCTTGGTCCGCCTGGCTAGCTACCAACATCTTATCTAAGTCTGACGCCATAACAATGACGTTTTCAGCATTATTGTGTTCCGGCAGTTACAGATAAGATAGCCAGTTCCTCAGTGATTGGAGATTCCGGGAGTAGTGCGATTCCACCTTCAGCCTTATCACCACTTAACATCAGGTGTGATGAAGGCTAAGTGCTACCCCGTCGTGGATAAAAATAATGGGTATCATTTACCAGCGGGTTACTCCGAACAGCTCCAAATGAAAGGTGATGATGATTAAATTTTTCTCTATCCGTTGGCAGAAACGTAGTATAATCTCTTCAGTGCCCACTGAAGGCCGCCATATCTTGTGTAGTCGTGTCAAGATCGTTTAGTTAGAGCGTGGTCATCCGAAGCAGCCTCTTTCTCTTCTGATCGCCTGATCGCCTCCTGGTGGCTGGGAATTTCCGTGCTTAAACTATACTAATTTCATACAAATATTCGTTTTTACTATCTAATAATTAAGAAATATATTTTGCATTAAAAAAAAATTACGTGAACATGATCCTTAATAGTGTTTCGTTGAATTTAAACCTTCATCATCATCATCATGTCAGCCGAACGACACGCATACTGCTGGGCATAAGCCTCCCCCAAGGATCTCCACAACGATCGGTCCTTCACTGCCCGCATCCAGAGGCTTCCCTAGTTGGTAAAAAGAAAAATTGTTGTAATTTCTTCTAATAAATTAAGAGTATTAGTTGGAAGACTTTCATTTAATAATTGGTTTTTGCAACAAATTACTTTTGTCAAGTCTTATCATCGGGATATTATATTTTTTTATAAGTTACTTATACTAGCTATTCATTCCGTTTCCATTCCGTTCCGTGTCTACATTCCTTTCTTTTTTTAATAGGCAGTATATAAAGACACGTGTTTTAGAACCATTATAAGAACACTGATGACGGGGCGGCGCCGGGTAAAATAATTGGTGGTGTAATTTTTTATAAGCTACGTGTGTGGTCAGTATGGTCCGTCCGCGGTCGCCTCTTGTGTAACGGTCGGAATATGCCTTCTCTAATATGGTTTTGTCATGAGCTCGTCAGAACTCATCACTTCAGAACTTCTCTCGTCAGAACTTTATGTTCGAATCGCGATGGAATCCATTCGCACTCGGATACTAGCGGATTTGTGTAGATTTTAATACTATGCAGCGACTTTATCGAATACTGTTTTTATACTAATACTAGCTGACCCGGCAAACGTTGTTTTGCCATATTAATTATAGTGGACCCGGTAAACTTCGTATCACTAACATCTATTATAGATAGACAGATGAAAATAAATGATCGCGAAGAAGTTTTATACACTGCCTGCAACAAATGTCACTTATTAAAAAGTAGGTAATCCAAAGCGGCTAAAACGTCAGTGATTACAATACTCTTTGACATACCTCTTTGGAAGCGGCTATGGAAGAAATGACAGTTTTGTATAGTAAGACAGTTTATCGATTTTCTATACAAAATAATAATTTTTATTTTATAATTTTCCGAAATAAAAGGTAGCCTATATTACTCTCCAGCTCCCAAACCATCACCATACCAAAAATCGAGTCGATCCGTTGCTCCGTTTTGACGTGAAAGACGGACAAACAAACAAACAAACAAACAAACAAACAAACACACTTTCGCATTTATAATATTAGTATGGATTAGTATGGATAGTATGGATATTAGTATGGATTCCAATTAAATTACACTGAGGAAAGATTTGATTTTCTTGTTTGTTTGTAATTCATAATCTCTAAAACTAGTGAACCGACCGAAAGCTACATTCTTTCTAAGTGACATAGGCTATTTTTAATCCCGATATTACCACGAGAACGGGTACCATGCGGGTAAAACCGCCCGGAGCCTCTAGTCTATATATATAAAATCGAGGGGACATAACTCACTCATCACGAAATCTCGAAAACTACTGGACCAACGAAGATGTAATTTGGCAGGAAGGTAGATTATGTCTAGGAGACGTCCGCTAAGAACGGATTTTAGGCAACTCCCCCCCTAAAGGGGTAAAATGAGGGGGCTAAGGTTATATGGAACTTCCTCATTAATGGATTTAGAAGCATGAAAATTGGTACGTTGGATACTGGTTACGACTGAAAATGATCTGAGTAAGCAAAGTAAAAAAAACTCCCCCTTAATAGGGTCAAATGGGGAGATACAGTTTATATGGAACTTCTTCATTTCTGAACTTAGAAGTATGAAAATTGGTATGTTGAATACTGATCATGATTGAAAATTATCTGCGTAAGCGAAGTTAAAAAAAACTCCCCGATAATGGAGTAAAACGGGCGGATTAAGCTTATATGGAACTTCCTCATTTCTGAACTTAGAAGTATGAAAATTCGTATGTTGGATACTGATTTCGATTAAAAATGATCTGCGTATGCGAAGTTATAAAAAAACCTTAATAGGGTAGAAAGGGGGGATTAAGGCTTATATGAAAACTTCCTCATAGGAGTATGGAAATTGGTATGATGGATACTAGGTCATCATAAAAAATGATCTGCGTAGGCAAAATAAAAAAAACACCTAATAGGGTAGAGGGGGGGGGGGGGGTTAATGTTTATATTGGGTGGGTGGGGTATTAAAGATACGGAGTTTGGATGTTTATGGCTCAATCACAACTACTTAAACGGCTAAATCGATGGGTAAGGTAGGTTAATAATAAATAAAAATAAAAACAAAAATGCGGGCCAGTTGAATTCGGGCGAGATAATACCTCCCTGAAAATCGGGGCGATCGGGATAATTGAACTCTGGCCGGGAAAATTTCATCCGGTTTTTAACTCGGGAAAAAGTAAAGTTTTGTTTTGCTTACTGTATGCAATGAAGCATGGGTCCCATGACAGCTCATTTTCGTGCATTGGAATAAAACTCAAGAAAATCAGTTTTACACATTTTTTAAAAAGTATTGACTTGATTTTTTGCATTTTGGTAGTTCAAGAGTAGGAGAATGTCCGAATATTATTCATACGATAGTAGCTCCTGTTTGTCTAGGTATCGTTTGTTACCTTCTTATGCCTAAACCACGGGTAGCGTGCTCGGCCTGCGATCGATGAGGTTATGTTACTTTTGCAATGGTCTATCATGGGATTGCTGTTAAAAAATATATCGTGCTTCGGAAGACACGATAAGCCGATGTTTCTGGCTGCATTTGGATTGGTTAGTACACCATAACTTCAATGGGCCCGTGTGGAAGGTCATGGCCCATTCTCCTTATCCATCTATATGAAGGCCTTTGCCCCAGCAGCGAGGACATTAAAATAGATTGATGATGGTACTGATGAGACCTTATAGAGAATGCCTATCCATCTACCTACTTTTTGACACAAAATTTTGCGATGTAGTACTCGCGGACGTAGTCGCGGCCGCCGGCCATTCATATTCCTATTTCTACTATCTCTACTATTATTATAAATGCGAAATTGTATATGCTCACGTCAAACCGGCTGAATAAGTTTTGATGAAATTTGGAATGGAGATAATTTGAGTTGAGACAGTGCTTCCGGGTGCTCCTACTGATAGGAGCACCGGGACACCCATGTCCTAATGCTAGGAAGGACATACCTAGGCAAATTGTAACCGCGGGAATAAGGCTCATTTCCATGGTAAAATAAGTTTTAGCTCGGGCAAAGCTGTAGAATATAATTGGTATTTAAGGCGGTAGTTTGAGTTCATGGGAAGAATGATGTTTAGAATAGAGGCAGTTTAAGGCCCCAGAAAAGACATATTTTACTTTTTACCGCGGGAAATCTCATTGTATGGAAAAATCACTGTAAGCGCGGGCTAATTTGGGGGCAGAAATTGGTACTTAAGTAAATAATTTGATACCCTGGCAAGGATTATAATATCATATTCCCACGGGAAAATCACTAAAGTAGGTATTATTTGTTTGTCCGTCTTTCACGTCCAAACGGAGTAACGGATCAATGTGATTTCTGGTACGGGGGTAGACTGGGAGCTGGAGAATGACATAGTTTATCCCGGAAAATATTACATTCCATCAGGATAATGTCGTGTAGTACACGCGGGCGTAGCCGCGGGCGGAAAGCTAGTATGACAATAAAATTTCGGATTCCGGGAGTAACGCGCTTCCTCCTTCAGCCTTATCACGACTGAACATCAGATGAAGCTTAAGTGCTACCCCGTTGAGAACTTGAGAAATCGCTTGAAAAAGACGTTTATAATTTTTGAATTGGTTAAGTTCGTGCAAATTAGACAAATACAAATCTTCCCTAGTTTTATCGACTATTGACACATTTTAAAGAGCCTATATCTTGCTTACACCTTAGTGGGGTAAACAAGACAGCATGACGTATCATATCATATCGCGTGATATAATGATGGTCATGCTAGGCAGGTTGGTTCATATAATATGACAAGTAGGTACACATACGAATAGTTACATATGAGATGAGATGCGTGATGCGTCGCCGTAACAAACGGGTTTGCGAACCGATGGCTTAGCTTCTTTGACGTTCACAAGTAGGTACTGTAGCAGCCTAAACTGAATAAAAGTTATTCATTTTAATTTTTTATTTTCATAAAAGTTTCGCAATCGCAAGTGATCATTATTATGGACGATCTAATCCATCATATTCTAAGTAGTTACAGTCGTCACAAAATAAGATGCCCGTTTTGACACATGCCAAAATGACGTGATTAGGCATGTAACCATACGAGTCTGTGATCGATTCTCGTGATTAATCGATTAAGGTTCTGAGTAGCTAATTGATTATAGTAGGTTTGCAACTTATGTGGATTAAGGCTAAAGTTATAATTATAAAATGTTAAACTTACTATAAGTATAGGTACTTACTTATACTTTTAATAAACATATTATTAAAGTATAAATTGACCTTTTATGTTATATAAACTTATAAACTATAGTTTGATCGTTCTCGAATTCAGTATAGAGTTATATGGCAGGGGCAATCGTCAGTGCGCTTAAACTATCGACCGATCAAACTATCGAAAATAACTGGCCGATAGTTGTACGATCAAACTATCGCACAACTATCTGCCGGGCGGTAATGTGCATGAAGGACTTTGTGAGCGCGCGCACTGCATTCAACTAAACTATCGCACAACTATCGGTAGACTGCGCATTCAGTATCGGACTATCGAAAATGACTGGCCAATAATAGTTACTACAACTATAGTTATAGTTACAGTTATACAACTATCGGCCTGTGCATGAAGGACTATGTGAGCGCGCGCCCGGATTCAACTAAACTATCGACCAACTATCGGTCGACTAAAAATCACAAGTGCTCGCAGGTTCTCAGAACCAAACTATCGGCCGACAGTTTGATCACAATCGTCTTACGATTCCGACTAAACTATCGGTCGACGCTCTAAAAGTGCAAGTATTTTAACTACAGCTCACAGCATAGACATGGTCATAGAGTAGCTACCTACATTACTTATTATAGCGGCCTGTACACGTTGGCCCAACCATTGGCCAATACGTCGTATATTAACACTTTTGAAAGAACCTTTTTAAACGGCTTGTTCGTTCAAAAGTGTCAATGTACGATGTATTGGCCAGTGGTTGGACCAACGTGTACAGGCCGCTTATGGTGAACGCACGCTTGTCCGATGCGAACGCTTCGAACAAGCCAAACGAAACGTGTTTTAAGAAATCTCTGGAAAGGTGAACGTGACGATTCGACATGGTGGGGTGTGCAAGGTTGTCTAGGTTGTATTTAAAGAATTTTTTTTTTCATTCGGTTCATTCGAAACGTTCTCGCTTGGATAAGTGTGCGTTTGCCTAGAAACCGTTTTATCGAAATCATTGTTGCCAATTCATAATTTCACTAATGCGCCAATCTAGTTTTCACACAAAAAAGATCAATTTTACAAATTAATCTATTAAAGTGGTTATAACGATTATTTCGATAAAATTGAATGAAGCTGGAGAAATCCTGCACACAAAAGTTACAACACTAGTATTTAAAAAAATAAAGACTGAGAACGTAACTGTTTTTCGAGACGTTTCGTAGTTAATCGAATCTGAGTTTACTTTAGAATAAACGCAAAAATAATACGCGTAATACACTTTGCCTTAATTTATGACGCGTTAAAAAATGTAACATATTATTTTCATACGCCTTTGATAAGTAATCAGCATATATTTGATTTTTTGGTTTTCGTAACAAGTTACATTCTAGGGTCATTACCATGTGTCAAAACGGGCATCTTAATTTGTGACGACTGTAGTAATTTTCTACAACAATTCTATCGATGGAACAAGTGCCTTTGAGCGAGTTCTTTCTGTAATTTGTCCCCAAATTTACGAGTCGTACGTAGTTGACTGAGTGCATTAGCGTAACGACTTTTGTCATGCATTTTGCAGTACCTGTGAGCCCCCGTGTGCGCTCAATGCTTATTAGCTCGGTGCTTACACAAATATCTGAACGTATGCGACCTGTGACAGAAAAATTACAAACCATTTGTTTCACCGTTTTATTTTCTTTTAGTCTGTAAACACACTTGTGTTGATGGCGCTGCGAATATTAATTATATTTACGTGCACATTTATTACATCGTGTCGTGCGCCAGCTATTAGCAAACATCATATACGAAACATTAGGTAATCATATTGAGGACTGTTGTCTGTTGGGGTACCAAACAAAAGCAACACGTCGTATCAGCAGACTGTATTAGAATGATGAGCATATTATGATTCGATGGCACCATCCGACTAGCGTTACTTTACTATACACCTCTAAAATTATACAAATAAACAATTCTTATTCTTATTCTTCTTATTCTAAATTTTAATTAGAACAAAGATTTTAGGAATGATAGTGTCCATCAATACGATAAATTTTTACTATGAGGCCATCCATGGAATCGCGAAATAAAACAGCTGTTCCATACATTTTAGTTGAGTCGATGTTATACTTTTGTATGGAACTGCTGATATAAAATATTTGTACTAATTAAAAAGAGGTGTAGTTGTTTACACTCCTCACTATTTTTCTACATCAATAAGTTGATGTGGTTGGACATGTTGGTCTCGGCTGCAGTAATGGAACTGTGATTCCAACGTAACGGAGCATCGACCACAAGCAGCGCTGATGCGACTAACTTATATTTGAGCCTATTTTTCTTTTTTTTATTATCTACAACGGGGTAGCACCTAGTCTTCATCACACCTGATGTCAAGTGGTGATAAGGCTGTAGGTTGAAGCGCACTACTCCCGGAATCCTCAATGACTGAGGCCATATCTTATCTCTAACTGCCGCAACACATTCTTGCTGAAAACATCATTGTTATGGCGTCAGACTTAGATAAGACGGTGGTAGCTAGCCAGGCGGACTAAGAACAAGTCCTACCACCAACAAAACCGAATACAATATGTAACCCCACTGCAAATCGAACCCGGGACCTCTTAATCGGAAATCGGTGGTGTGAACCACTAGACTACAGAGGCGATTGTCCTTTTTTTCTACCAACTTGGTGCTACGGTAGCGAGCGATCGAGACTGCCTTCTCTCCTAGCATCATAACATAACAGAAGCAGAGGTATTATGTTTATGTAATGGAGCCGATGATCACTTTTTGCATAGTTTCCGTCTAAGTAATTGGTGCGATTCTGACTTTCATTTTAACAGACTGGCTTGAATAATTTTGAATACAAATTAACTGCTGGGAAGATATTTCGATGTCCTCGTTTTTTATTAAACTACGAAGATATTACCGTGACTTTCTTCACTTGCATTTTATGGAAAAGTAATAAACGAGATAAAGCAACTAAAATTATCCAATACTTACATCAATTTGTTACTTAAATACGTAATTTTACAGTATCACAATGAAATAAAATGTTTGTGCTGGTATTTACTTACAGAAAAGGTTTCTCACGTTGCCACATTCGTCTCGCTCGTTGCGCGTGCGCATGCTCCAACTTGTTCGGAATTCCTTTCTTTACACATAACCATGAACTATTTTCATTTAATTTCGTTTTTTTACATGTAGCGTCTTATACAAGTTATACAACAACATGTTTCATCACGATAGGTCTTCTAAGTTTGCTACCAATCAATTTTATAAAACACTAGCTGACCCAGCGCGACTTCGTTCCCGTGGCCCTACCCCCTACTCCACCCTACCCTACCCGTACTCTACCCCTACCCTACCCCTACCCTACCCCTATCCTACCCTACCCCTACCCTACCCCTATCCTACCCCTACCCTACCCTTACCCTACCCTACCCCTACCCTACCCCTACCCTACCCTACCCTACCCCTACCCTACCCCTACTCTACCCCTACCCTACCCCTACCCCTACCCTACCCTACCCCTACCCTATATCCTTCCTTGGACTTCCACGAACTTTTCAAGACCAAAATTAGCCAAATCGGTCCAGCCGTTCACGCGTGATGTCGTGACCAAGGGAAATACGGATTCATTTTTATATATATAGATTTAGTCAACGGCGCGGAGACGCCCATAAGCTCCGTTTCCGCTGGATTGTATGCCACCTGTCTTACGCATTCAATTCATTTGATTCAATTAATTTATTCGGTTGTAGTTAGGTACAATTAAATTCTTCCAATCACAATTTACTGTAATTTTCTAAACGTATAGGTAATTATAATTATCAGTATCAGTATTACATTTTTATGAAGCGATATTTGCATTTTATTTCGCAAAGTAAGATATTCGTCATTTAATTGTTAGCATTAAGTATCCTTAATTATCTCACTGTAGGAATCGTGCGAAAATTCACACTCGTAGTAGGTATCATTTCTGGAACATCGAAGGTGCTTCCAAACGAATGTAGAGACACCCGCCATTAAACCTATTTATTACATGATACGGTTGATACGACGACACCGTGTGAGCGTTCGGTGCATTGCTCGTTTGTGTCGATAATGCTGGAAAGTGGTGTAGCGAAAGCAGCAAGGGAGGCGGTGGCCAGCCGTGCGGGGCGCAAGACCAGCGGCCGCTGCGACCGGTTCTGCGTTCCCACGCGTAGCGCGGCGGCCGACACCATACTATTATACTTACCGAAAGTTTTTAATTTGTTCATCAACGACTTCATTATTGTATTGTATTTAGATTTGCTATGATCAACCAGAAAAGACGGCACTTGCTTACTTTATCATTTGTCTCTTAAATCTTCCACATAAAATCAAATAAAGTTCCGTTCAAGCGGCTTTTAACAAGCCATAGGCTCTCCACCGAGGTGACCTTGGTCGGAGGTTGGTCGCCGACCATCTGTCGACTCCACTCGAAGCGAAGTATGCGAGGAACCTCTACCTACATAATAGTAACACCGCTCGTCTACATACCCCCCCTCCTGGAAGCTTAAACGATAAAATACCTTAAATTCACAATTAAACAAAACCTCGTCTCAAACATCGATTATGTGAATTAAAACAGGTACCTAACCACAGAACATGGAAAGGAAAAATCTTTCTGTGTTCAGTGTACCTACCTAACACTTTATGTTATGTGTTTTGATCGAATCGAAAACTAGTTTTAATATTGTTTAAAAAGTAAGGCTAATAAAATCTACAATGCTAATGTATCGCATCTTGTCGTACTCTCTAGTTATATCATGAACGAACAAGCGACACACGGGTTTTGATGAGCTTTCTCGCGAGACGTGACGAGTGACGGTGCGGCGGCCGGCGATGGCATACCGACGCCGACCGATGTGGCTGGCCAAAGCCATCTTCTATCTCACTCGTTGCACTAAGCAGCCGAGAAATAATAGCGGGCCATGGGCTGGCCAAAGCCATCTTCTATCTCACTCGTTGCACTAAGCAGCCGAGAAATAATAGCGGGCCATGGGCTGGCCAAAGCCATCTTCTATCTCACTCGTTGCACTAAGCAGCCGAGAAATAATAGCGGGCCATGGGTTGGCCAAAGCCATCTTCTATCTCACTCGTTGCATTAAGCAGCCGAGAAATAATAGCGGGCCATGGGCTGGCCAAAGCCATCTTCTATCTCACTCGTTGCACTAAGCAGCCGAGAAATAATAGCGGGCCATGGGCTGGCCAAAGCCATCTTCTATCTCGCTCGTTTCAGGGGGCGCAAGCAGCGGAGAAATAATAGCGGGCCATGGGCTGGCAAATTGGTCTCGTAAGGTCGGGGGAAATCACAGATCACCTGTACGTAGGGGGATATAGCGCTCGAATCAAACTAAACTACATCGATAACTTTACTTTTCCAAGCGACGCGACGTTCCGGGCAAACATTCAAACTGTTCTGCGATGTGCAAAACGATTTTAAACTAAATCTCACATTCTAGGACGGACGCAAATACCAACTTTCTATATTTGAATATGCATCCATATTTTATTCCGTCAGAGAAATGTGTAGAATTTAGAATTTAAAAAGCGCTTTAACATTTTAAAGTTCAAGGGGCAAGCTTTTATTTTGTTCGAGTTCTACAGTTTTGTTGTTGTCGTATCACTTCATATGATAATGCATTGTTACTTAAATCAGTATATAGTAGATTGTACAACAAGTGCATAAAACGTACCATTTTACCCGAGACGTATATATCCACCCGAGCCGTAGGCAAGGGTGGATAGTAGATTCGAGGGTAAAATGGTTTTTTTGTACGAGTTATACACTCTGCTTTTCACTTCGAGTGTGAGGAAAATAAATAACAATATTGCAAAAAATAAAGAATAAAGACTTCGCCATATCGGCGGAAAGTTTTTTTTCTTTTTTTTTATACGTGGCTGTGGCAGCACAGTGACTTTAGCATAGATCGTAGTCCATAATGCTCTTGAAATACTTATTTCTTAGAAAACTCATTAATTTTGCCTAGTTTTATTTAATTTAGTAATTTAACATGGATTATGTACAAAATTGAAGAAACAGAGTGAAATAACAAGTTTATTTATCGAAGTTTAATTGCGTGTGTGACTGTTTACCTGACGACCTTTGTCTTAGAGTCTGTGACATAGACGAAGATTTTACTTTATGCACTAGAGCATAAAAAGCGATTTTATGCAGCCTATACACAACATAAACACGAACTTTACGAGCATGAGAAGTGAAAATAATATTTTTTATTGCATTAACATAACACCCACAGAGAAACAGAACTGTCAGCTCCGAATCCTATTTTATTTATAGTAGTGGCTTCCCGCGGTTTTACCCGTGTAAACTTGAGAAGAATGTAGCTTTATAGTGGTAAAAGATTTTTAAATTCGTTCCGGATTTTTTTTAAGTTATTACCTACTAGCTTTCCGCCCGCGGCTTCGCCCGCGTGGACTACACGACGTTATCCCGCGGAAATGTGATAGTCTTCCGGAATAAAAAGTAGCCTACGTTCCTCTCCAGGCTACAAAATATCAGTGTCCCAAATTTCAGCCAAATCCGTTCAGCCGTTTAGGCGTGATTGAGTAGAGTAACAAACATCTAAACTTTCACATTTATAACATTAGTCGGATTACAAACAAAACCTCAATTCTTTCCTTTTTATAGCATAAGTATAAATAATATTCACAGCAATGACTCTACTTTCCCATAGTACCTATGCCTATAATAATAACTAATTACGGTTTAAAAATGATGAGAAGGGGGGGTTATTATGTTGCCACAGTAAAACAATTTAAGTAAAATGTGGTAGTGGTAGGTACGCATGTGTCCATGTTCTGATTATTAACCAATGATCATAATGGTGGTAGAATAGCTAAAATGTAGGTACCCTACCTACTCAGCATTGTTAAAAGGATATCCTTGTTCGACTAGTGTTTGCCTTTTTTCCTTCCCACCCTCCATTCAGCCTATCAAGTTCAGTCGAACTGAAAACAAACACCCGACCGACGAAGTCCCACCGCGCCGCTGCCGCCGCGCCGCCCCGTCTGCGGCGGGCAGACTTGTTCATTTAATCAAAGCACTCGCATGTCATTTTAGTACTTTTTAATTAACCATTTCAGCCTGCCTAGTATGATCATCATTATATCACGCGATATGATATGATACGTCATGCTGTCTTGCTTACCCCACTAAGATGTAAGCAAGATCTAGGCTCTTTATCATGCGTCAATATTCGATAAAAAATCACATCAATAAAGTAAGAAATAATTCCTCACCAAATAAATAATCATCAAAAAATGAATAACGTAATAAGTACTTTGAAGTCGGGCGTGAAACATGTACGATTTTTTGTAGTTTTTGTTAAAACCCGCCCGACTTCAAAGTACTTACGTTATTTATTTGGTGAGGAATTATTTATTACTTTTTTGATGTGATTTTTTTGAAGGCGGTTTTATTTTTTTATAAAAAAAATATTTCACTCTTTTTAGTGCATCGTGCAGGCAATTTACTTGTATTCTGGTAAATAGGTATGTGATCTAATTGAAAACCTCCTTTTTTGAAGTCGGTTAAAATACCTTGAGGTATCCTCTTTTTAACAAAACAAGAATCATCTAAATCGGTTTATAAACAAAGGAGTTATGCCTAAAGATACGTATTAAATTCACATAAAGTTGTAACGAAAACGACAGTATTTTCAAGATTTCCTGAAAACTACTGAACCGATTTAAAAATTTCAAAAAATGGGACCAACTTGGAAACCAACCTGATGTAATTACGTTTCAATCATTTCAATCGGTCCATCCATCTTCGAGTAATCGGTGGACATAATTACAAACAAAAAAAACATACATACAGACGAATAGAGAACCTCCTCCTTTTTGATTTAGAAGTCAGTTAAAAAGCCGCTCATGCTAGGCCGGCATATGCACTTTTCCTAAACGATATCGATATATATCTTCTATAAAAATAAAAATAAACTACGGGTTGCACTCCGGGTGTGCCGGCAGAAGTGAAAGGGCTCCTTAGACTTTTTACAAAAAAAAAGGAAATATAACAAAAGAAAAGAAATAAATACGGCCAGGATTTGAACCAAGGTCTACTGGCTTTAATGTCGCCCGTTTTCTAACGTGATCTATTACGACTTTGGGAACGGTGACGAAATTTGCCTTCGTATTCTAATGAAATTTAACAGTTTTCGATAAGGTCACGTGTCCGTCTTACGAATTTTCGATCTGACGGTCACGTGTCCTACCTAACGCGAGTTTAACATTTTTTACCCATCACAAAAAGTGCACAACGCCCATTGAGTTATAATGTCAACGCCACTAAAGAAGTTTTTACTTCAAAAATGAATGTTGCTAAGCGCACAACTCGATAACAGCTGGACCAATTTGGCAATTTTTTTTTCATAATGTTCCTTAGAAGACACGAAAGGTTTTTATGGAGAGAAAAAACATAAAAATTGCGTGGAAAATAGTAAAAACGACTTATCTTACTTACTTATCTCTTTTTCCATACAAACCAACTGTCAAACATTTGACGTAAATATAAATCAAAAATCGAGCAAATGATCAACGTGAGTTTAGTATGGGGATAGTTTGGGAGATGGAGAGAGACGAAGGCTACTTTTTATCCCGGAAAAACAACAATCCCGCGGGCGGTATAACGTCGTGTTGGCCACGCGGACGAAGCCGCGGGCGGTAGGCTAGCTAATACATTTAAAATCAGTTTTCAAAATGCAAAATGTTCATGCAAAATAAAGGAACTAATGTAACTTCGGATGCCACAATCTCAGGCAGCCACTATATCCATACTAGTCCATACTTCCATACTAATATTATAAATGCGAAAGTGTGTTTGTTTGTTTGTTTATTTCTTTGTTTGTTTGTCCTTCTTTCACGACAAAACGGAGCAACGGATCGACGTGATATTTTGTATGGGGATAGTTTGGGAGCTGGAGAGTAACATAGGCTACTTATTATTCCGGAAAATTGAGTAAAAATTGTATTATAAATGCGAAAGTGTGTTTGTTTGTTTGTTTGTTTGTCCTTCTTTCACGACAAAACGGAGCAACGGATCGACGTGATATTTTGTATGGGGATAGTTTGGGAGCTGGAGAGTAACATAGGCTACTTATTATTCCGGAAAATTGAGTAAAAATTGTAATTTTCTATGAAAAATCGTTTAACTATCGTACCCTCGATACAAAACTATCATTTCTTCCATTGCCGTTTCCAAAGAGTATGTAATCACTGACGTCTGCGCGGTCAAAACCGAATACTAATCTTTTCCATTAGCTTAGAAAAAAAAATGTACTGTAGCTAGCGCTAAAAATGCAACAGTCGCGCGTGCGCGCAGAGTTATCTGACACTCACTCTACTTCACAGAGTAATTTTTTATGTAAGAAATAGAGACCAAGCTTGGGCCCCTTTATTGGTAGTGTGTAACTAGCGCTATCTGTTTTCTGGTATAAGCAACTTTTGGTGTATAAACACACACACAAGATGTTGGTGACCGGGTCCACTATTATATGGCAAAACAACGTTTGCCGGGTCAGCTAGTTTAAAAATAATTGGTAGTAATGTTGAATATGAAGTATTAGTATACTATTAGAAAAATCGACCGGTCTCACAACTAATACTTACTTACTTCATTTTCAATAATAAAAATTGCATTTTAAACTGCAAGAATGTAAAAATAATTATCAAAGTAATCTTTGTCAAATTCGCCCGCATACACGAGCGGTCGGCCGATATGACATAGATATAAAAAATCGGCGACTCCCGTGGCGCTGCGTCATGCGCGCAACGCCACATGGGCCGACCGCGCGGCCGAACGGGCGAATTGTCGCGCACCACTCGGCTCTTGTATGATTTTAGCGCTCGTTCAACGAGAGGCGGAGGGCGAATTGTGAATCAGTTGGTGCGTTCATCATCATCATCATCATGTCAGCCGAACGACGCCCACTGCTGGGCATAGGCCTCCCCCAAGCATCTCCACAACGATCGGTCCTGCGCTGCCCGCATCCAGCGGCTTCCCGCGACCTTGACCAGATCGTCGGTCCACCTTGTAGGGGGCCTGCCCACGGAACGTCGTCCGGCACGCGGTCGCCATTCGAGAACCTTTCCGCCCCAACGGCCATCGGTTCTCCGCGCTATGTGTCCCGCCCACTGCCACCTCAATGATGCAATCCTTCGAGCGATGTCGGTTGTTTTAGTTCTCCTGCGGATCTCATCATTTCTGATTCGATCGAGCAGGGAAATACCAAGCATCGCTCTCTCCATTGCTCGCTGGGTGACTTTAAGCCTTCTTATAAGACCCAAAGTAAAAGACCACGTCTCACTTCCATAGGTCATTACTGGCAACACACACTGGTCAAAGACTTTCGTCTTGAGACATTGAGGTATTTCGGACGCAAATATATATGCCGGAGCTTATATATATGTTGGTGCGTTTTATTGACTTATTTGAATAGACGTCTGTCGCGAGCAAGTAATGATAGCACAAATTGCCCTCGCCGCGCGCCACACCACCTGACGCTCCGCCTCACCTTAAACGAGCCCTTACTCTGCGCAACAAGGACAAAAGGCATAAGACAGCACCGTCAAAAGATTTGTAAGCATTTCTTTTTCTTTCTTAGACATTTTGCCAGCGTATACGTTGACATAGACAAAAATATTTCGATCTCCCATACAAACTCACGCAGCTAACCTTCGATCAACAATAACTACTATTGTTGACCGAAGCAGCCAACTCAACAATTAATTAGTACGGGATTGTCTATACGGGGTTCAATTTTTTTTCATTTCCGGACCCATGTTTCTGGTGTAAGTTGTTCAGTTTCATAGTCTGAACAACATGTTAAAGTTTGCGTGCTGACTAAAAAATAACCCAGTATATTCCACTATTTACAGTAAGTATGCGTTTGACGTGAAAATGATTGATCATTATTATTAACCGACTTCAAAAAAAGGAGGAGGTTATCAATTCGACTGTATATTTTTTTTTTTATTTTTTTTTTTATTTTTTATGTGTGTTACCTCAGAACTTTTTAGTTAATGAACCGATTTGGATAATTCTTTTTTTAATTAAAAGGTGACGCTTCTCGTGTGGTCCCATTCAAATTTTATCAAGAACTGGCCAGAAGTTCAGGAGTTATCCTGAATAATGTGAATTCAGACTTTATTTGGGTATATGGACGATTTCATAGTTTCATCAAATTGGGGATCATTTTCAAAATATTTTTTTTTCGAAAGTTGGTACTTCTGACCTGATCTTACTTTCACCAAGTCAGGACCAGGGGATCAAATTCCAGGAAAATTGAGAGATATTCTCAAATATAGGCAAGCCTTATGCGTTCCATTTATTTTTGAAGTTTGTCAAGTATTTGCATCTGGTAGTCATCATCTCATAGTGATGAGCTGGTGATGGAAGCTACAACTCCTTAACGGTTAGGAGCTGGAGAATATTTCTTTAAGTATTAATCGTACGTATGGGCCAATAGTTATATTCTTTCAGGTTATTAGGGTGAGCTGCTGATCAGAGGTGAAACTCCTCAACAGTTAGGAGTTATATTATGATGTTTTATAAATACCATATGCACGAATGGACCTTCAGTTGTATTCCTTCAAGTTATCTAAGTAGCTAAAGATGGAAAGCTGAATTCCGTAACGGATAGGATATTTACAACAATTTATCATAATCACCATGTAGTTTCTTAGCTACTTCACTAAAAATTGAAAAATAAAACGTTTTTGAAAAAAAATGTAACCGCCTTCAAAACTGATCTTCAAACAAAAATTAACAAACACTAAAAAACGAAAAAAATAATAAGATTTTTTAATTTAAAGGACGATGATACGTGACTTTTTCTAATTTATCTTGGTACTTACTGGACTGTTTGAAGTCGGTGCCAAGCCAAAAAGAATAAGAACGAAATATACTGAGTGAAATAACTAACATATAAAAAAATACCCAGTCCCAAGCGTGAGGTGTAGGACGTAATTACCCAATACGTATAAGATGGCACCGACTTCAAACAGTCCAGTAAGTACCAAGATAAATTAGAAAAAGTCACGTATCATCGTCCTTTAAATTAAAAAATCTTATTATTTTTTTCGTTTTTTAGTGTTTGTTAATTTTTGTTTGAAGATCAGTTTTGAAGGCGGTTACATTTTTTTTCAAAAACGTTTTTTTGCGAGCACCGACATAATAGTGCCCCTAAAAGCGTTAGAATGAGCATTGGTCGCGTCGTCGCGTCACGCGTCACGACGCATTAGCACACAATGCGCCGGGCACTTGACAGGCGCGTCGGGTGTCGGGTGCGCCCGCGCCGCCTCCTATGGCGCGCACAATGTTACATCAACCAACTATCATATGTTTTTCTATCCACAACGGGGTAGCGCTTAGCCTTCATCACACCTGATGTTAAGTGCTGATAAGGCTGATGGTGGAAGCGCACTACTCTCGGAATCCTCAATCACTGAAGAACTGGCTATCTTATCTCTAAAGCGGGTGATAGACGTACGAACTTAAAGTACGCGGTTTTTAAGACCGCGAACTTACGCGGCTCGACATCGGTGACACACGTGAAGCTTGCTCACAATGTATTGTTGGATCGCCAACGGTCTTACTCGGCGGTTTTAAAGTACGCGTACTTAGAGTGACACACGAGCGAAAAAGGTCGTCGAGCCACAAGTTCGCGTACTTACTCGCACGTCTATCAGCCACTTAACTGCCGGAACACAATAATGCTGGAAACATCATTGTTATGGCGTCAGACTTAGATAAAATGGTGGTAGCTAGCCAGGCGGACTAAGAACAAGTCCCTACCACCAACCAAACCGAATACAATATGTACCTCCACTGGGAAACCCGGAATCTCTTGGTCTGAAATCGGTGGTGTGAAACTGTGAACCACTAGACTACAGAGGTGGTTAAAATATGTAGTTATAATTGTCATCATGGATCTGCATTGATCTACTTGGTAATCTCACATCTATCGATGCCCTTTTACATAGGTACTTACTTGTGTTTAAAGAATTTTTATTTCTCATACGAACACTTTTTACATGGTTCACTTAAAATGAGAACTTAAAACTATACAATACATACTTAATATTATTAAGTACTAGCTGACCCAGCGCGACTTCGTTCCCGTGGCCCTACCCCCTACTCCACCCTAACCTACCCGTACTCTACCCGTACTCTACCCCTACCCTACCACTACCCTACCCCTACCCTACCCCTACCCTACCCCTACCCTACCCCTACCCTACCCCTAACCTACCCCTACCCCTACCCTACCCTACCCCTACCCTACCCCTATATCCTTCCTTGGACTTCCACGAACATTTCAAGACCAAAATTAGCCAAATCGGTCCAGCCGTTCACGCGTGATGTCGTGACCAAGGGAAATAGGGATTCATTTTTACCACACTTTTATTAGCTTCACTTGTAACTAAGTCACAATGTAAGAAAATCTTGGAATTCAATTTTAACCTACTTCTAATTGTCGTATTGATTTGAAACTTTGCAAGTCTATATGAATCCGATGACAATACAATAATTTGCAACCATCGAGCTGATCTGATGATGGAGTCAAGAGGTGGGCAATAGAACTCTTCAATGGCTGCTAGGAAACCCCTCGAGTTTAGGCTCATTTGTTTTGTACTGATGAGACCTATTCGTTTCACTTGATGGTTAGGGACTGATGATGGAGCAGGGAGAAAGCCAGTGGCACTCCTTAATGACCAATAGGAAACACCTCGAGTTCTGGCTCATTTGTTTCGTTCTGATGAGAACTATTCGCTACACTTGGTGGTGAGGGTCTGATGATAGAGCAGGAAGGAAGCCAGTGACACTCCTTGATGACCAATAGGAAACCCCTCGAGTTTGGGCTCATTTGTTTCGTTTTGATAAGACCTATACGCTACACTTGGTGGTGAGGGTCTGATGATGGAGCAGGGAGAAAGCCAATGGCCCTCCTTAATGACCACTATTAAACCCCTCGAGTTTGGGCTCATTTGTTTGGTTCTGATGAGACCTATTTGCTACACTTGGTGGTGAGGGCCAGATGATGGAGCAGGGAGAAAGTCAGTGGCACTCCTTCATGACCACTAGAAAACCCCTCGAGTTTGGGCTCATTTGTTTCGTTCTGATGAGACCTATTTGCTACACTTGACACTTTGACTTTGACTTATTGACTTTGACACTTGGTGGTGAGGGTCTGATGACGGAGCAGGGAGGAAGTAAGGGTTCGGCTCGTGCATCCGGTAACTAATAGACTCCACTTGAATTTTGTAAAACTAAATACATACAATCACGCCTTTCAGTTATAATGTTTACGGGGTGGGCAGACACATGAATGGACTGTGAAATCGATTACCATCCATCCATAGCTTGCCATTTATTAAACTAAAAAGTAAAAAATAAATATGTAGTTTAAAAAACTAAACAAACACACTTTTATAGGAACAGACTAAAAAGTACAAAATAACCGTCTATTAGTAACTGAAATTAAAAAGCGTGGTGCGCCCTTTGCAAAGCATGCATTCAAGTACTAAATATTGACCACGCGCACCACGCTTTTTAATTTCAGTTACTAATAGACGGTTATTATATATATAGATTACTTATATTCTGCGCAGCGCAGCTATAGTAAAAAAGGCAAAAGATTTATTTATACAAACTAAAACATAGGTACTTACATTACATGGCAAGCTTCTATGCTGTATTTAATATTGTATTGTCATGTAAACAAACCAAAACCGCATGCAAAATTTCAGCTCAATCGAACACTGTGAAGTGGATAAAAACACTGTACCTATTTATCAATAATTGTTGATTTCGAGCACAATACAATCGTCACATTTACGCGCGGTCACTTATTAACTTAAATTATAAAATTATAAAAATTATATAAGCGAATTTCGAATCCAGGCAAATATTTGCGATTGTTGAGCATCCATTTTAACATGAATAAACCCTTACGAGTATAGGGAAAATGTGATAGCAAAAACCACGAGCCCTGTAGGTACGTAGCTTTCAGGCGGGATTCGAACCCGCGCCTCCGGGGATCCGGCCCGATGCTCTGACCAACTAAGCTACCGAAAGGCTTACACGACTCGTCGAATTTTGCTCTCACTTGTTACGCTGTAGGCCAGTGTGAATGTGAGGAAACCCTCGCATCCGGAAGAAACATTTTTACAAATGTTTAACAATTGATTAAGATGAAACTTTGATTAAATTGAGATTTTAAATTATTTTTATTCATTCACAATGCAATTTTGTAAGTATAAGGAAAATGTAGGAGCCCGTGGCGCAGTGGATATCTCGCTTGGCCTGCGATCGTTGAGGTTAAGCAACGTTCGCAATGGTCGGTCACGGGATGGGTGACCAAAAACATTTCATCTCGAGCTCCTCCGTGCTTCGGAAGGCACGTTAAGCCGTTGGTCCCGGCTGCACTTGCAGTCGTTAATACCCACCAATCCGCATTGAGCCCGCGTGGTGGGTCATGGCTCATTCTCCTTATTCATCCATAAGGAAGGCCAGTGCCCCAGCAGTGGGGACATTAATAATGGCTGATGATGATGAAGAAAAATGTGATACTACCTATAAAAAGTTATTGTTATTCCTTTTAAAGTCACTCATTCTTACGCTTAGGGGCTGACTTTATGCAATGTGGGTTCGCAATTTCCATTTTGTTGTGAATGTTAAGAACTTATTGTACCTATGTAGTAATATCTATACGTCTTACATATTATAATAGTCAGTGTATTACTGTTTTAATTACCTACTAACGTCATTTACCTTTACCAGATTGTTTTGGTTAAAGAAATCCTTTTAATATTTATTATCCTCTTTTCTTAAATTATAGAATATGACTTAAAAGGGGATATAAACCTAGATGTCACCCGCGTGTTTCACACGTCCCTCTCGTCCCTCGCATGCCTATGACCTCGCGTCAGGTGCGAAAGACAATAGTGTTCTGCGCATAGTAAACGCCCAAATTAGTTTTATTCGAATTATTTGTAAAATAAATATTATTTGTGCAAATCGTTAATAGGGTCGCTAGATAATAATATAGTTTGATATTATGTATTAAAATATTGGCTCAGTAGGTAGTTTGCGTAATAATAAAAATAAATTGTTTAACCCGGGGCATCCTCTGAGGATGCTCCGGGTTGGGGCGAAACACGTGTAAGTAGAGTAGTCTAATCGGTGACGGTGCAAGGTGTATTGCTGTCTTGCTAGATGCAGGTATTGTGCACTGATGTTTTCGTGGTGTGCATGTGCAATTTTTTGCGGGCGGGCGGGCGGTGCATCTTGCATATTGTGTTTTTTGCGGAAGTAAGCTACATATATTTCGTTTTTCACAATGGTTAGGGACTACCGCCAAGTGACGCCTGATTCAATCAAAAAATAAATTGATTACTTATAAGTAGCTGAAAATTAGACCAGACTTTGTGATTTTTTTTATCGACAAAATGTAATTATTTTATGTTTGGACTTAGTCCAGCCCCTTTTAAGTATGTTGTAATATCTATAAACTTTTTTCTAAGTAATTGGTGGTTTAATTGAATTTTTACTGTAAAAATCAAATCTACGATTGGCGATTTACCTATATACCCCCTCTTAAAGGTACAAACAGTACCCCTAGTGTAAGTTTTTATGTCAAGCAAACGCAAACTATTTCGATTCCGTATTTATGTCAATTTGTATGAAAACTATATAAGCGCGCTACTCGCCGCTAGAGGCGCTAATACAGTGTTCATACAAATTGACATAAATACGGAATCGAAATAGTTTGCGTTTTTTGACATAAAAACTTACACTACGGGCACTGGAAAGACGCTGTTCGCCGTCGTTTCGGGCGGGCAGGTGACATTTGATCCCACCTTCCCCGCTGTCTTTGTGTTCGACGCCGCCGCCCCGCCGCCCCGCCGACCGCAACAAAGGATGCACGTGTAACTGAATATCTGCAACACTAGACCACTTTTGCTTAACGTGAACCACAAAATATGGGACAATACATTTGCAAAAATCCACAAAGCAACAAACACAATACTACAATGTTTGCAGTGCTTGTTAATTTCCGTGCGGACTTTTCTTTATCATTAAAACTTCACCTTTGCAAAAGCCAGGCTCAACAAACAGAATACTACAATGTTTGCAGTTCTTGTTAATTTCCGTGCGGACTTTTCTTTATCATTAAAACTTCACCTTTGCAAAAGCCCAGGAAGCAACAAACAGAATACTACAATGTTTGCAATGCTTGATAAATTTCCGTGTGGTCTTTTCTTTATCATTAAAACTTCACCTTTGCCAAAGCCCAGGAAGCAACAAACAGAATACTACAATGTCTGCAATGCTTGTAAATTTCCGTGCGGACTTTTCTTTATCATTAAAACTTCACCTTTGCAAAAGCCCAGGAAGCAACAAACAGAATACTACAATGTCTGCAATGCTTGTTAATTTCCGTGCGGACTATTCTTTATTATCAAAACTTCCTCTTATTTCTTAGTGGCAGCCCTTGAGTTCTTCCCACTTGCGTTCAAACTAGTGGGGATGATTTATGTTAGGTCCCTTCCACACGACGTTTTCTTTGCGCTCGTTTGTATCGATACAAACAAACGCAAGTCGAATGCTCAGCAAACGCAAGGAAGCGTGCACGTTTTAACCTTACATACGATCCTTGCAACCATCAGTCAATTCCATCACTAATGACTTGCTAACCAATCGGTAGGTATAGAGGAACTTCGGACAGCGTTATGAATGGTTCATTTTGATTGGCTAAAAGAATCGTGACTGATAGCAAAGTGACAGCAAAACCTATCGTCTAATGGGCGCCATACAAACGCACGTTTTTCGAACGCAACCAGGACGCGATTGTATCGCGTCTGTATCGCGTTTGTATAGCGCGCTGTATCGATTGGCACCGCTCTTGCGTTTGTAGGTATCCAATCCATACAAACGCGCGTTCGACGTAGTTCGTTTCAAACGCGTTTGTATCGGTACATACTCGCGCTTATTTTATATGCGACAAAAAACGTGTAAAATCTGCCAAAACGCGATGCTAACGCGCAGAGGATGTGCGCGTCAAATACGCGCGTCGTCAACGCGTAAAAAAATACGTCGTGTGGAAGGGCCTTTAGACCGTGCTGGGCGCTGGGGTATTTAGAAATTATCAATCAAGCGGATAAACAGTTTTTTTTTTATATATACTTATAATACTACCTATACGTACTACTCTACACTTGAATACGATATAATCCAAACAAGGCACTAAGAGATCGTATATTCATAGCTACATGTATAATTATCAATCCCTTTCAATCGAATCAGATAAGAGGAACGGTACAATTAATGCTTACACAACGTACATCAGTGAAACACACTCTAAGGGTCAGTGTAGACAGAACGGAAAAATCCTTGCGGAAATTTTTGAGGTCATTGAAAAATGAACCATGTCACCATAGCCTCAAACACATACACTCAAACACTTTCTCCCACTGTTATTATCTATATATATAAAAATGAATCCCTATTTCCCTTGGTCACGGCATCACGCTTGAACGGCTGGACCGATTTGGCTAATTTTGGTCTTGAAATGTTCGTGGAAGTCCAAGGAAGGTTTTAGCGGTGAGAAAATAGGGGAAGGAGGGGTAAGTAGGGCTAGAGTATAAGTAGGTTAGGGATAGAGTAGGGGTAGGGTAGCGTAGGGGTAGGAGTAGGGTAGGGTAGGGGTAGGGTATGGGTAGGGGTAGGGTAGGGGTACGGTAGGTAATAAAAAAGGGGTAGGGTAGCGGTAGGGTAGGGGTAGGGGTAGGGTAGGGGTTGGGTAGGGGTAGGGTAGGGGTAGGGTAGGGGTAGGGTAGGAGTAGAGTAGGAGTAGGGTAGGGGTGGGGCAGGGTAGGGGTAGGGTAGGGTGGAGTAGGGGGTATGGCCACGGGAACGAAGTCGCGCTGGGTCAGCTAGTTTTGTTTATAATTTTGTTTACCATGCGTCTCAAGGGTGATGGCTGAAAATCAGTGTTTTGCCTCCGGGCAAAAACTACACTGAGCCTTGGCCCATTTTGCTGCTGCACATGCGTACAATTCTTTCTTTTCTTTATTTTTTCTAAAATATGTACTTTCCAATTTTGTTTATTAGGTATATTTTGTGTTTTCTGTTTTTATGTTTATCTCGGCAATTGTATGTATGTGAAATAATTCAGCAATAAACGGTTTATCTATCTATCTATCTATCTAGCCTTGAATACAAAATTGTATGAATGTCAACAGAGAAGTCAGGTCGTCTAGCGCGCATATTATTCATACAATTTTGTATTTTAGGCTATGGTGACATGGTTAATTTTTCAATGACCTCAAAAATTTTCGCGAGTATTTTTCGTTCTGTTTGCGCTTACCCTAAAGCCGTCGTGACGTGGAGCTGAGAAGTGCAAGTGCATCTTGAAAAGTGCACCGCTGCTGCTTCCGCCGCTCGAGGTGCTAATTAACATGCTCTCGCGCTCGAGAGACTCATTTGCATCACGAATCAAGAGGCATTCAGTGTTGTCAACTAATTTCGCGAGATCGCAAATTAATATTCATATACTTGAAACATATTGAACTGGAAAGTATCAATATAGGTGGTTACCACACTGCCGCCGGTTTCCGCACCACCAGATGGAGATGCGGCGGCGTGTGTGTGTTATACCCCGCAAATTTTGTGTGCAAATCAAGATTCTACAGGCAAAGTTGAGAAGCGCACTACCGCAAACTTGAGCGGTGTGCGGTGCAGTGTGAGAATCGCCATAATATCACAACATAAATACTTAATAATTAATTCGTTTACAGAATTCGTTAAATTAATATAAAATCGGATCAGTGTAAGTACGTATAGCTACACTTCGAAATCCTACTAATCCTACTAATATTATAAATGTGAAAGTTTAGATGTTTGGATGTTTGGATGTTTGGATGTTTGGATGTTTGTTACTCAATCACGCCAAAACGGCTGAACGGATTAGGCTGAAATTTGGAACACAGATACTTTGTAGCCTGGAGAGGAACATAGGCCACTTTTTATCCCGGAAAAATGTCACATTCCCGCGGGATAAAGTCGTGTAGTCCACGCGGGCGAAGCCGCGGGCGGAAAACTAGTATTATAAATGTGAAAGTTTAGATGTTTGGATGTTTGGATGTTTGTTACTCAATCACGCCAAAGCGGCTGAACGGATTTGGCTGAAATTTGGGAGACAGATACTTTGTAGCCTGGAGAGGAACATAGGATACTTTTTATCCCGGAAAAATATCAAATTCCCGCGGGATAACGTCGTGTAGTCCACGCGGGCGAAGCCGCGGGCGGAAAGCTAGTACTCAATATATTTACATGGTATTTTTTTATAACCACGGATAATTTCAGGGATTATTCTACTCATGAAAACAAACAACTTTCGCAAAAAAAATATTCAAAATGTATGGAACAGCTGACTTTATTTTCGCGATTTCAGTTTTGGTCCCATAATTGTTTGTTTTCATGAGTAAGTTGTCTCTGAAATTTTCCGGGGTGATAAAATAATTACCGTGTATATTTATTTGATTAAAATTCTAGTGAATCGTAACGTAACTTGCAGCGTATGCCTGCTGAGCATTGCGGACTATTGCTTCTGACAAGTTCCATCTGGCAGCTTAATGGATTATCGATTCAGTATATATCGTTCGTATTTACTAACAAACGTTAGTGTGTTATTTAAAAAGGTAGAAATAAAAATAAAAACGAAATTGTTACAATATTATTAACGGAGTCTTAACGTGTCGTCTGTGTGCCCGTGTATTCCGAAATAAATATGGCTACTGCAGCCATATGAAAGCAACAGAATGATGCAGTAGTCGCCCGTGGGCGAAATCGGTCAAGAGCATCATGATCATCACTTAATTCGCTTAAAAAATGCTGTAACAAACTGTACGAAGACTTCGAAATACTCAATATTTGTATTTTTTTTTAATAAAATTCCAGTGAATCGTAACGTAGCTTGCTGCGTATGCCTCACTGAGCGTTGCAGACAATTGTTTCTGACAAGCTTATTGGATTATCGATTCAGTATATATCGTTCAGGTATTTACTAACAAACGTTAGGGTGTTATTTAGAAAGATAAAAACTAAATTGCGGGTCTGTCTGAATACGTTCTACGAGTTTGTTACTAGACTTTTCTCGATATTTTTTGTCCGACGCGGGTTGGGCGCGGGCCCTCCCCGTCTTATTTACTGCGCATCAGCGGCCTCGGTCGTCTTTAATGAAATATGCACCTCCTTGCTCCGACCTGCCCGCCATCGATTGTGTAACTATACCGCTGGAACTTATAGTTACAGATTGGCTGGTTAAGGGTTTAGTTACACTTTAGGGATACATTTCATAAAAAGTACTTACAAAATTCTATCTAAAGATAATCACATGTGTGCGTATGCAGCTCCCTGTGTCCACAGGCCTTCCTTATAGATGGATAAGGAGAATGGGCCATGACTCGCCACGCAGGCCTAATAATACAATTGCAATTTGCGATTTCAGTGTCGAAATATGGTTATGAAATAGAGCTCAGCTTTTTTACTTACATTAAGTAGCCACTGACAATTAGTACGATTTCGTTTTTAATCATCATGTCCCTAAGCGTCATGTGATATCGATATTAGTTTTATGAATGCTTTGTCTTTCTGTTGGGTTGATATATCGCCCGTTTCTAATTCATTTATTTATATTTATATTTATTCAATTTTCATTTCAAATATCATCTGTATTTTGTTCTTAACTGCTTGATATTTGTGTTAATTAACCCATGCTTGCTTGCCGTGCCAGTTTGGTAACTACTATGAAAACGGATTTTTTACAAATTTAAAGATGGTAAAAATCCCGTTTTTCATGGTGTTGCCAAATTGGACGGCGGTAAGAATGGGTCAATCGAGGAAAGTTAATGAAATTGTGTCCAATTCATATTGTTTCATGTATTAAATTTGTATTAAAATGTTTATTTCCCAAATAAAATAATCAAACCCAAAATTTAACTACCCTAAATTACCTTTAAATATTTAACATGGAAAAATACCTGTAAAATTTCACATAGATCACACAATCCACAATAGGTAGCATATTTGTACATTTAAAATCACATCATAGGTAAGTATATAAGTATATTTTTTTTCTATATGTTTCTATTGAATTGTTATATAAATAATTGTTGTTGTATTGTTGAATTTATGAAAATAAATAATTTTTATTTATTTATTTATATATACTTACAGTCAAACTAATTGAATCTGATCGAATCCACAAAAATAATTTTCTTATGAATATTTAAATTCAGTAAAGTGGAAATTATATATTTGTTCATATTAATATTAGTTAATTTGTTGACGTCGACACTAAGCATTTTATAGTTTTGACGCTTTCAAACAAATTTATCAAAAAATGGGTGACGACTCAATTGGTTCGACCATATCTAATTATATTACAAATATTGGAAAATGGTTTTGTAAAGTTGCTTTGCTTGCTCGTTATTCCGTCCTGTCGTTAGTGCTCCGTCGGTAAACAGATACATTGTGCTATCCCACAGCTAATGATCTAAGAGTGTCTGCTGTATGCGTCTATGCAAGTATGCTCCCCCGCACTGCGACTGCTTCCGTCGGTGGTGGGGCAGCCGTCTCCCCTACTTGCACCGTTGCACTGCGAATCACATTGTAACTGAATGCCGAGCAAATTATGTCTTATTCGGTCATAGAGGGTTTTCCTTGAAATCCTTTTGTTGCAGCATGCGATTTACCATATCTTATTTTGCTCATATAAAAATGAGCGAACTAAAATAATACTTGTTACTATTGTAACAATTTAAGTTGTTACCTATTGTAACAATTTAAGTTGTTACCTATTGTAACAATTTAAGTTGTTACAAATTAAGTTGTTCTTATGTATTTATTAAATACATTCTTGACAAGTGCTTATCGTAGCTTTGATGTAAATTAAGAGTTTAAAACATAGCAATACATTTTGCTAAGATTCAGACCAATCGGCCTGAACGGCATTTACAAATACGGTAGAGAAAAATTTAATGTATAAACAGTAATTTCAGGTTCAAATTAGCTGCACCGTTAATCGCTTTGCATTTCGCGACCCCGCAATTTCGTCCCCGTGGAATTGAGACATTCACAAAAGTTACATACAAACTCTAAACCCCTTTTTCACCTCCTTAGAGGGGGGCTTTGAATTTCCAAAATTCCTCTTTTAGTGCTGTATTTCCCCTTTCAGCTTCATGCGCCCAGTAGTTTCGGTTTTGCGTTGTCTGTCAGTCGGTCAGTAACGCTTTATATATATATAATTATAGATTACTCTATCTGGACTCAAACATAGAAATAAACTTCGGTTGAAAAAATGAAACTGGGTGATCAAGTCCTCTAAAGTAGTAAATCTATAATTAGAACAGAATATAAAATGGTAGTACCTAAGTAGTTCTGTGCGCGTGGGCGCGTATATTTAGAAATAGGTCAGGCTGGCTTCCTCGTGCGAGTAAACTAACATATCGATTTATTAATGTAGGTATCTCCTGTCTCGCATCGGGCGGGTGTCAGCCAGGACCTCGCACAATCACACGTGTATGACTATTGCAGTCATTCAAATTTAGTCTGATGGACATTTTGCAAAAGCCCTGAATAATATAAGAGGAATCGTTTTCGATGTCACCCAGTTTTAGTTAGTATTGATTTTTTAATGAGGAAATCCTACTCGTATCAATATTCTAGTCGTAATAAACTTAAACATCGGTAATAAGTGTTGAGAACGGTTGCTATTATAATATCAACAATTTATAAAAGAAAATAATGCAAGTTAGAATAATTTACATGAACAGAGGAGAATAATAAGATAAAAGCATTAGCAGTTAATCTAGTTTCGGTTACTGCTACAACTAACCACCGTAATATTTAGTTACTGTTAATGTTAAGGCGATACTCGGAAAAATTATGCTAAAGCGAGATAGCAATGAGAAAACGACGCGCGCGGGAGCGAGACCGATTTTGCCGATTACGCAAAAAAAACACAAAATCACTTCGTATTCAAAAACTATAGCGACTTTAAAAAAATGCTTCTATACGATCCTAAATATTATTGGGGTCCACTAATTAAACCAATTTTCAATAGTATATGTATCCCCATTTAAGAATAATCTTAATATTTCTTATTTTTTAGAGGTATTTTCGAAAATAAAAGTGTCGAGCCAAAATCATTAAATCGTGTTTCTGAAACGATACGATTCTAGATAAAGGTATGAAGAAATATATATCTTATTACCAGATTTATAACAACTCTAACCATCCTATAGTTTTATATCAAAGAGTCCATACTTTTTCCGAGTAGCGCCTTAATGCACCCTTAAAATCCTAATAGGAATAAATAGAAACGGCTAGCATATAAAAAAGCTTAATTGCGCGATTCGACAACCCTCGCGTTGGGTGACCAAGAAAATCTACGTCGATCTTCTTAGGTTGCGGGAGGCACATTCAACTTACAACTTGTTCAACTTGTAGTTCTGGCTACATTTGCAATCAATTCGCAATGGGCTCTTGATTATTGATTTATCTCGAAAGATAGCCCCAGCAGAAGGGACATAAAATGAATTTATAGTGTCAGTAATAGCGACAGATATTGAAGTGTACGTTTGTTTGCAGAGGCGCTGCTTCAGAGCCGGCCGCTGCCGCACATCCCGGACCTGCCCGACGGCGAGGGCGCCGCCGCCGCGCCCGGCACGCCCCTGCCGCTCGACGGCGCCACCAGGTAACGCACCTCCACCTCCACCGCGCCGCTACGGCTCGGCACATCCCGGACCTGCCCGATGGCGAGGGCGCCGCCGCCGCGCCCGGCACGCCCCTGCCGCTCGACGGCGCCACCAGGTAACGCACTTCCACCGCCACCGAGCCGCCGCAGATCCCGGACCTGCCGCGCCTGGCACGCCCCTGCCGCGCCCGGCACGCCCCTGCCGCTCTACGGCGCCACCAGGTAACGCACCTCCACCGCCACCGAGCCGCTACGGCTGCAGGGCCGGCCGCTGCCGCACATCCCGGACCTGCCGCGCCCGGCACGCCCCTGCCGCTCTACGGCGCCACCAGGTAACGCACCTCCACCGCCACCGAGCCGCTACGGCTGCAGGGCCGGCCGCTGCCGCACATCCCGGACCTGCCGCGCCCGGCACGCCCCTGCCGCTCTACGGCGCCACCAGGTAACGCACCTCCACCGCCACCGAGCCGCTACGGCTGCAGGGCCGGCCGCTGCCGCACATCCCGGACCTGCCGCGCCCGGCACGCCCCTGCCGCTCGACGGCGCCACCAGGTAACGCACCTCCACCGCCACCGCGCCGCTACGGCTGCAGGGCCGGCCGCTGCCGCACATCCCGGACCTGCCGCGCCCGGCACGCCCCTGCCGCTCGACGGCGCCACCAGGTAACGCACCTCCACCGCCACCGAGCCGCTACGGCTGCAGGGCCGGTCGCTGCCGCACATCCCGGACCTGCCGCGCCCGGCATGCCCCTGCCGCGCCCGGCACGCCCCTGCCGCGGCCGGCACGCCCCTGCCGCTCTACGGCGCCACCAGGTAACGCACCTCCACCGCCACCGCGCCGCTACGGCTGCAGGGCCGGCCGCTGCCTCACATCCCGGACATTATAAAAGTCACCTCATGTGGAAATGAATGAGCATAAACCCCACACGCCTCACCGCAGGCTCAGTCCGTGTGTACTGGGGTGCTCAATGCAATGATAAGGCGCCGCTGCGTTATAATACCATAAAAAAAATATGTAGTTTAAAAAACTAAAACAACACACTTTTATAGAAACAGACTAAAAAGTACAAAATATGCGTCTATTCAGTAACTGAAATTAAAAAGCGTGGTGCGCGTTGTCTATATTAAGTACTTGAAATGCATGCTTTGCAAAGGGCGCACCACGCTTTTTAATTTCAGTTACTGAATAGACGCATATTTTGTACTTTTTAGTCTGTTTCTATAAAAGTGTGTTGTTTTAGTTTTTTAAACTACATATTTATTTTTTACTTTTTAGTTTAATAAATGGCAAGCCATGGATGGATGGTAATGGATTTCACAGTCCATTCATGTGTCTGCCCACCCCGTAAACATTATAACTCAAAGGCGTGATTGTATGTATTTAGACTTACAAATTCAAGTGGAGTCTATTAGTAACTGGATGCGCAAGCCGAACCCCTACTTCCTTCCTGCTCCATCATCAGACCCTCACCGCCAAGTGTAGCGAATGGTCACATCAGAATGAAACAAATGAGCCCAAACTCGAGGGATTTCCTAGTGGTCATTAAACAGTGCTACTGGCTTCCTCCCTGCTCCATCATCAGACCCTCACTACCAAGTGCAACGAATAGATCTCATCAGAACGAAACAAATGAGCCAGAACTCGAGGTGTTTTCTCTTGGTCATTATGGATTGCCACTGGCTTCCTTCCTGCTCCATCATCAGACCCTTACCACCAAGTGAAGCGAATAGGTCTCCTCATCAGAACGGAAAAAATGAGCCCAAACTCAAAAGGTTTCCTAGTGGTCTTCAAAGAGTGCCACTGGCTTCCTTCCTGCTCCATCATCAGACCCTCACCACGAAGTGTAGCAAACAGGTCTCATCAGAACGAAACAAATGACCACAAACTCAAAAGGTTTCCTAGTGGTATTTAAGGAGTGCCACTGGCTTCCTTCTAGCTCCATCATCAGACCCTCACCAACAAGGGTATCAAATAGGTCTCATCAGAACGAAACAAATGAGCCCAAACTCGAGGGGTTTCCTATTAGTCATTAAGGAGTGTCCATGGCTTTCTTCCTGCTCCATCATCAGACACTCACCACCAGGTGTAGCAAATGGGTCTCATCAGAACGAAACAAATGAGCCAGAACTCGAAGTGTTTCGTATTGGTCATTAATGAGTGCCACTGGCTTCCTCCCTGCTCCATCATCAGACCCTCACCATCAAGTTTAGTGTAGCGAATTGGTCTCCTTAGAATAAAACAAATGAGCCTAAACTCGAGGGGTTTCCTAGCAGCCGTTGAAGAGTTCTATTGCCCACCTCTTGGCTCCATCATCAGATCAGCTCGATGGTAGCAAATTATTGTATTGTCATCGGATTCATATAGACTTGCAAAGTTTCAAATCCATACGACACTTAGAAGTAGGTTAAAATTGAACTCCAAGATTTTCTTACATTGTGACTTAGTTACAAGTGAAGCTAATAAAAGTGTGGTAATAATAAAGGCTTATAAAAGAAACGGTTAAGGCACGCTGTTATTGGATTTTGTGGTAACTGAACCACTGTCCAATGCTGGACTGGACAGTTTCGATTCTAAGCGCAGCAGAGTGCGAGTTAGTACTTGTTGTGTACTCCCTCATTAATTACATATATCATAATTTTATGTTGAATACGTTCCCTGGTCTCGGATCCGCAGTCTTATCCGAAACACGAGTAGCTGCCTGCCTTTAATTATTATATTGTCCGCAAGTGTTGTTATTATATTACAATTCATAGTGCGACGATATTCTATTGAAACGCTATTGTGTCGTGACACGTTTTCACAAGATTACGTGATGGCCGGCCGTCCGAGGCGTCCGCCCGTCCGGCTGGACGCCTGCCCTGAACTCGGTCATTGTCAATGCCACGACGACGCCGCAAATTGGATGTATTGGTTGCATTCAACGACGCCACTTGTCGGGCTTCGCTAGCCCGCTTGTAGCTAGCGCACGTTGATCCGCCTCTTAGGGCTGATTTTGCAATCCACAGATAAAAGTTATCAGTAAGATAAATTAATAACCTATCAAAGTAAATGTCAATCTCAAAACAAGAGAGAATGACTGACAATTATTGCTTTTTTGTTTGGAGGAATGAGACGTTAACAGACGAATAATTTTTATCCAGGCATTGAAAAATCGGCCCTTAGTTGTGTAACTCCGATCGCTTTCAGTTTCGAAGATATTTTACAACTATTGCTGAGTTAGTACAAATATTTGTGTCTCAAATGTCTTGGACAACTAGTATTGGATGTCACACATTTAAAGCGATCGCGTTCGATGTTGAGTTTCATGCAATTCTATGTAGCATTACATGTAATGTCTGTGCATCGCCAGACAAAATATCTAATCATACAGGGTGTTAGGGGCACCACCGTTGCAAAAACTTTAACCATGGCTTCAGGCCATTATGCTGAACAACGCACAGCAAGAATTTTTTGCTGGAAATGAAAAAAATATTTCGTCTCTCCATACAAAATGTTTATATATTTATATTTATTTATTTGCATATTAAGTGTGTACAAGGTCTTACAGCTACAAAAGTACTTTTATCTTAATAACCCAGGCATTGGGTATTGCAAAAATGTCTGAGAGCATTTACAAAATTAATATTATTATACATGCTTTTTATAATATTCAATCAAATAATTAATAATTGAAATAATTACAATAATAGAAATTAAATTAAATTAAATTGCGGATAATAAATAATAATAATAATAATAATCAGTTAGTGTCCTTGTGAAAGCTGAAAAAGATAAAGAAAACAAATATCTTGATTTAGCTCACGAGATTGTTGACATGTGGGACATTGATTCAGCAATTATTGTTCCGATAGTCATATCTGCCCATGGTCTGATAGCCAAGAGCCTCGATAAACACCTTAAGAAGCTTGCGTTAGGTGGATGGATCGGGAGTCAGATGCAGAAGGCAGTACTTCTGGACACGGCCCGTATAGTGAGAAGGTTCCTGTCTCTGGATCCTTAACCATCGGTAGCCGGGACCTTGATCTTGCTGCCGTTGGGGAACTGCATTTTTGTATTTTTAAATGTTATATTTTTTAGTGTTATACATTGTAAAAATTTAATGTTTAGAAATATAATTTTGTAAGTATTTAAAATGTAATAAAGGGAATAATCAGTTAGTGTTATACATTGTTAAAATTTTATGTTTAGAAATATAATTTTGTAAGTACCTATTTAAAATGTTCTTCTGTTAAAGCTGATGAGTTTTTTTCGCCTGTTTTTCTTGTCAGTTAAAAGATGCCCATAACAGGTGGTAGGTAAAAAAATTTTTGACGATTCATAAGCATTAATTTTATTTAATCTATATGAATAAAAATTTATTGACTATTGTAATAAAGGGAATAATAATCATTACATTCAGTCCCGATTAGTTGCTAAATTTGTATTAAAAGTCCAATTTTTTTTCATTTCCGACAAAAAATTCTTGCTGTAGGTACGTTGTTCAGCATGATGGTCTGAAGCCATGGTTAGAGTTTGCAACGGTGCCCCTAACACCCTGTATAGGTTAGCTAGCTACTTCATTGATTTATCAGAGCGTTATTTTGTCTTACTTCTTTTCTTTCTTCCACTGACTTGAAGGATTGACATCCATCTTCAAAAGCTTTGATTCTTTACAAATTAGTTTTGAGAACGTGTCAAAATACACATTTCATATGTAGGTGACATGTATTGTTGCAAGTGTGTCAAGCGCACTGATACCGCGTACCTACAACTCTGATTACACGGCGGTTATCATCAACAAAACGGGCAAGTCATTGAACACATGAAACGAAAGTGTCATGCCATACATTACGAAGTTTAGTTGCATAATGGTGGCCGGATTAGTGTGGCTTCGGCGATGTACTGCCTCCCTGGTGTAATGCCGTGCCGCTGCATCTGCCTCGCTGCATCCTCGCGCCGGCCGTGGGACGCAATTGTTATGCACCCATTGTGGGTGCGGTCGGCTTCCCATCTCTAAACAAGCAATATGTTTAGACTCGATGATAGGTAGACAAAAAGTTTTACATCTATCTATACTTCTACACTAATATTATAAAGAGGAAAGATTTGTATTTTTGTGTGTAACGAATAAACTCAAAAAGTACTGGACCGATTTAGAAAACTCTTTCACCGTTAGAAAGCTTCAGTCTTCCCGAGTGACATAGGCTATATTTTATCCCGATATTCCCACGGGAACGGGTACCACGCGGGTGAAATAAATAATAAAATGAATACAAAGTCGGAATATTCGTAATAAGTAAAATGAAACCCTATCAAAGTGCTCTTTAATTCTATCAATCATGCGCTGTCAGTTACTTTTTCGTGCCAGATCCGAGGTAAAACTTAGTGCTTAGGTATTTTGTGATTTATTTAGAAATCTTTCACATTGTTGTTACCCTGTTATTTTTAGTGGCTATATCGAAATTATATATTTAATACTAGCGGATCCTCGCGGTTTTACTCGCATGGTACCCGTTCCCGGGGGAATATCGGGATAAAATATAGCCTATAGCCTTTCTCGATAAATAGTCTATCCAACACAAACATATTTTTTCAATTCAGTCCATCAGTAGTTTCTGAGATTAGCGCGTTCAATTCAAACAAACAAACAAACCCTTCAGCTTTATTATATTAGTAAGTATAGATAACAATTCAATAGATGCAGAAAGAAATAATTTGAAGTCATTCAGCTGGACATAGAAACACTGAATGCGCCATGGATATTCTGTGAAAAACTCAATATTTCATTTAATATTAAAAATATCATGTATATATTGTAAGATCAATGACAGTAAGTAATTGATACAAAATAAAATATTAGCCTAATTTATTACACCTACGATGGAAATAAAATATCAAAAGTGTGCACTTGATAAGTATCTTGGACGACATGACATGGTTTAGGAAAGTGGCTTTGGTGTAAAATATTTCTTTTTGGACCAGCCGAATTGCGATATAATTATGTTCAACTAAGCGTAGGTAAAAAAAAATCAATCGTAACTCTGAAAGGGACGCCGAAACCGTGGTAGAGACAACTTAGAGACATTTGAGCAGGACACTGAATCTATAACATATTAAAATTCCAGGACACTCTTTCCTAACAATAGGCTCGGTGTCCTTTTGAACCCACTTTCATCCCCTGAGGTCAATTTTGGAAAATTTTAGCGGATGCCTTCGATATGATATAACCAACTAACTGCGTGCTAAACAGCGCAATCCATTCAGTTGTTTGAGCTGAGTGTTGATAAATCAGTCGGTCAGTACCTAACGGTTGCCTTTTACACAGATTGAACTGATTTTTAATGAATCGTCGCCTTTTTGATGACTTAACCGCTGCTGGTACATACACGGGCAATAATATGTATGTAAACGACATAGGACTATGTCATATTACAATATTGATTAACTTCTGGTGTGGCACAAATAGTTTTGTTTTAGAACGCTTCAATGTGACAAAGTTCTACGTATTTTTACTCGTCGTGACTGTACAAATTTAAAATAATAAGCCTGAGCAAGCGCAGTCTCAGATGTCTAAATGGAAGCCATCTTGCGCTAACTTTCTCGCCGGATATCCGATTTTCTTTAGAATTTCCTTTTTTTATTATTCTTAATGGGTTCCTTTTCTGATTACGGTTGCCGCGCCTCGGTGGAAATCTACCCGCACAATAAAAACGTCCAAACCAGGAGATCTACTCTAGTTCTACGAAAAACTAAATGTTCGCACGTTTCCTACCACGGTTCTCTTCGTTTCGAAACTTCGTTGATACAAAAATACTTTGTCGTTTAAATTCTCTAAACCTATAGTACTAGGTCTTATGGAAAAAAAGCTGCACTTTGTGATAAAGGAAAGCCGCTTTGCACAGTGATACTAGGGACAAAAATAATCGATTTCACCCGCAGCAGCGAAAGTTTCATCCCTTAGGAACATAGGTGGCGCCACTTCTTTAAAAAAATAATTAAAAAATTCTACAAGCCAAACCACCGCATCGATTTTGATAAAGTAGGTGTCAAATGAAAGATAATAACATAATCTATCAAAGAAAAAATATATTGTAAAATAATACATTTAAAAATGCCCAAATATTAGCTTTGCTTGGAAGAATATTGAGAAATTTGTCGGATTTTACTTAATTTAAAAAATAATTGTTCCGTGGGGTATCTTTTTATCCACTAATATTGTTGACAATTTAATAGAGTATTTGATAAGAAAAACTGCTTGTCGATATCTTTAATAATTATGGAGATATAAGATTACTAATGAGGGCAGAAATTGCTCGGGCGCACCGATTTCAATGATCTATGTATGAATCGACTTTTTTTTTGTCTTTATGCATATTGCATATTTCTTATATGCATTTAAAAATATATTTTAAAAAGTATGTGAAAGATTATTTTTGTGAAGTTAAAAAAAAATATGTCAGAAGTTTTACTTTAGAAATACCTAATGCAAGTAAAATACATAACAAAATAATTTTAGTTAATCAAAATCTTCTTTAAAACCGACGATGGTACTGTTTGCACTGAAAAAGTAACAAAATCTTATTATTTAGTGCAAAATGCAATAGTTTAATGATTTTAATTTAGAATAAGTATCTACTCAATGATAAAGGTAATTGTTAAATTTTATTGGAAATAATTTTGAATTGTGTATCTATTATACATTAACCTTGGATTTTCACAGCCACTATAACAAAATTTGCACTCTAGAGTAACATGGTAGGCCGATGCATCGACAGCTACCAGCGCATAGTATAGCAGGAAGTTCTGTACCCGCAATAGTCGAGAAGGTTTAATTTTGACCCTACTAAATCAGCGTAGCAGTGAGCCATTTAGGAGTCCATCCCCCTTGTGAATTTTTGTGCCATTCCGAAGAAGATGGACATGGAATTGCGGCTCTTAAATTCAAAGCGTTACCCCATATACGGTCTGCTTGGTAAGCTGCACGCAAGGCATGTTTGTTGAGTGCGGCTAATGTTGGGAGTAGGCTTGTCACTAGCCTATTTTTGCCGGCAAACATGTCTTTGCTTACAGCATTGACACTGTTTGAGCATCATATAATTTGCAAGTAAATTTCGAAACAATCTAACTATTATTTATATGCACATATACTTTCCTCTTTTAAGCATGAAATCCGTTCCAATTGAGCCATTGCCTCTTTGGAGAGGGTATCTAGTGGATAAGACATACTAGCAAAAGCTGTTCTTACTTCAGGGTATGACCAGTATGACAGCCACGTCTAGAAACAAGATTTTTTCCCCTTCGAATTAAAGTAAGACGTGATGTCACACCCTGTAAAAGCATGAAACCCTCGGAGTGCAGTAGACATATTGGGACCCAAAGCATTGCTATTAATTTCTTGGTTTCAAATTCCTCGATGGATTTTCTCACACTTTTTTTGGACACAAAAATAGGCTAGTGACAAGCCTTCCCCCGACATTAGCCGCATTCAACAAACATGCCTTGCGTGCAGCTTACCAAGCAGGCGATATATGGGGTAACGCTTTGAATTTAAGAGCCCCAATTCCATGTCCAGCTTCTTGGGGATGGCACAAAATTTCACAAGCGGGATGGACTCCTAAATGGTTCACTGCTATGCCGATTTGGTCAGGTCAGAGTTAAACCTTCTCGATCATTGCGGGTGCAGAACTTCCTGCAATAGGTACTATGCGCTGTTCCTGTCGATGCATTGACTCTACAGTGCAAATTTTGCAATCGTGACTGTGAAAATCCAAGGTTAATGTATAAAAGATACACATATTGTACTTGCTTTAGGTATTGCTAAAGTAAAACTTCTGACATATTTTTTTAAACCTTACAAAAATAAACTTTCACATACTTTTTAAAATATATTTTTAAATGCATATAAGAAATATGCAATATGCATAAAGACAAGCAGCAGCAGTTTTTCTTATCAAATACTCTAATAAATTGTCAACAATATTAGTGGATAAAAAGATACCCCACGAAACAATTATTTTTATAAATTTAGTAAAATCCGACAAATTTCTCAATATTTTTTCAAGCAAAGCTAATATTTGGGCATTTTTTAATTTATTATTTTACAATATATTTTTTCTTTGATAGATTATATAATTATCTTTCATTTGACACCTACTTTATCAAAATCGGTGCGGTGGTTTGGCTTGTAGAATTTTTTAATTATTTTTTTAAAGAGAAAAGAGCTTCGCCAGAGGGCGCTGTTTATATAAGAACTTGCTTATGTGATAGAATCTTTTAAAAATAGTTTGAATAACAAAAAGTGAGTGATTGTCTGCAAAATCAATAGTTAATCATACAAATATCCTCAATAAACGTTATATAGCAAATCCGTTAAAAGCTCAAGAAGAAAATTGACCAAAATCTGAATCCAGTTAAAAGTGTAAGAAAATATAAATACAAGTGATACAAGTGCAAATTAATCAAATAGCATAAAAATAAATAACAATAGTACTTATATTATTTTTGCACAAGAATTCAGCAAATAAAAATCATAAAATTGCTGAAATAAAAATAAAATCAAACAAAAACGGTAGTTAAACATTTCAACAGTGACTGTATATAAGCTGTGCAGTGAGATTCATATTTTAACCCTAACAGACTATGCTTTTTGTATTTTGCACCTTCAAAACAAAGCTAAACGCTGTTTTTGCCACTTCTGTATCGACACATGTAGCATAGTGTGTCAACCGACTACTTTTTCAACGTTGTTCTCAACACCACAAGTTCAAATCTCCCGGACAAGTTTTTTATTTTTCACTTTTTTATTGTCCTCGAAAAGAGAACAATGGAAAATATTACTCATCGAAGACGACTTCTAAGATCGAGCTCTATTGACAGATCAAGATTTGGTAATAAAAGCAGTGAAAACCTAGATGCGACCATAATGTTAGATAGTACAATGATGAGTTTGCCTAATGCGTCCTCATTAGATGACAGTACCATCACAGACCTAAAGTCACAGATTGAGGAGTTAAATATTAAATTAATGTCTGTAAACAAAGAGATAGAAAATCTAAACAGTGAAAATAATGGCTTAAAAACAGAATTAATGCAGTGCCAAAAATTATTGATGACGTATAAAAATTTCATACCAGATAATAACTCAAATATTTATTCCCCAAATTCAAGAAAGAAAAATAGTAATAAAAATACACCAAGGAAATCGACACAAGAAATGAATTTAAAACTTGATAAAAGTACGATGACATCGCCATCTATTGAAAAGAATTTAAATCACGATCTACACGGAAACGAACCACTTACGACGCAATCGTCCATCGGCCCGAGTGAAGATTTGATGACAAAAAGCCAAACAGAAGACAAACAAAGCTGCTTGAATAGCATAAAAACTTCTACAAATTTTAAAAATAAAAATAAAATTGTAATTATTGGAGACCAACAAGCCACAGGTTTTACAAAATCATTATTAGAACATAGAAATAAGTTGTTGTGTAAGCTGGACCGGCAAATAACCTCGTTTATAAAGCCAGGCGCTGACTGTAGTAACGTATTAAATGCAATAAGGACAGAAAATCTTAATGAAAATGACCTATTGATATTATTCATTGGCGCAAACGATAAAATACCAACAAAACTTTATTGCGAGCTTATAACTATTTTATCTGAGTATCAAAATACGCGGATATTTGTGAATCAAACGGCTTATAACAAAAATAATAATATTAACCTTAAAATGCTTAATGACCAACTTAGTTCTATTTGCAGAAATTATAAACATTGTAAATTTATTCGACACACGGAAAGTAATCAATACACAACAAAGAGCCGAGTGCCTACAAATCTTTACCATAATTTATTATTAGAAATTGATGCTTTGGATTACCTAGACATTCATAAACAAAAAATGACAGAAAACATTTTGAATTCCAAATCTAGTCACAATGTCTCTAGAATTATATACAAAAAAGGAACTATACCTTATTACTTTTCAAAAAATAGACAGAATTTGTTGTCTGACTGCTCAAAGTTTAAAGATAGTGTAACAACATCACAAAATAATATGCATAAAAATAAAGTTTTAAGAAAAGGAACGATACCATTTTATTTTAATAAACAGGACAGTAAAATAAAAGAAAATTTTTTTCGAGCCTAAAAATAATAAAAATCATAATTTCTTTTTATTTCATCAAAATATATGTAGCGTCTTGAAAAGAAAAGATGAACTAGAACTGATACTAGACGATTACAAAAATAAAAACAAAAGAATGGACATTGTATGCTTAACCGAAACATTTTTGATGAACGGAACAGAAACAAATCTTGCTTTAAAAAATTATAAAATTGGCTCTTTCTGGTCACGTAAACATGAAAAAAGAGGAGGCTCATGTATTTTGGTAAAAAAAGATTTAGACGTCACAAAACTGCAACTAGCTGAAAATTTATCCGAAAAACATAACTTCGAGTGTTGTGGTATTCAAATAAAAAATCCTAAATTGATAGTCGTGTGTATATATAGGACTCCAACATCTGACATATCAATATTTTTCGAAAGACTAGATAGCTTGTTACAAAAACTACTAAAAAAACCGAATACAAAGTTAATTCTTTGTGGAGATTGGAATATAGACTTGATACAAACAAACAATAAACACACAAAAACTTTATTTGATATATTACAAAACCATAATATTTTAAATTATATAAAAACCCCGACAAGAAAAAACGCCTGCCTTGATGTGTTTATGAGCAACATACGTAACTGTAATGGCTATACAGACAACCTCAACCTTTCGGATCACAATACATGTCAAATTTTGTCTTTCTATGACGGCCAGTATAACAGCATTAGGTACTGGACTGAATCAAAAAGGGATTTCAGCAATGAAAATAAAATAAAATTTTGCAATTACATAAATTCTTTGACATTTAATGATATTTTACAAGAAACTGACATGAACAAATCATTTAATTTATTTCATGACATCTTTAAATTATTTTATGACCAGTGCTTTCCTTATATCACAGTGAAATGTAATAATAAGATGCAAAAAGTCAATTGGATTACAAAAGGGTTGAAAAAATGTAGTAAAACTAAAAGAGTATTGTATCACAGATATTTGACATCAAAACGAAGGAACAAACAAAAAAATAAGCAGAAGTATGTAAATTATTCAAAAATATTACAAAAATGTATAGAAAATTCACATAAAAATCTTAATTCCAAAATTATATATCAATCTAAAAACAAGTGTATGGCGTCATGGAAAATTATAAATAATAATGTAAACAGCAAAATGAAGCAAAATGAAATCAAACAAATAAAAACAAAAAAGAAAACCCTTAATAATTTAAATGAGATCGCGATGGCTTTTAATGATTTTTTCATTGAAATAGGGAACAAAGATTTAATAAATGACTTCAAATCAACAAATTCTGGGTTAAATAGAGATAGCATGTATCTATTTCCAACGTCTCATGATGAAGTGCAACGTATTATATCCAGTCTTAAAAATACAAGATCTGTAGGGTTTGACGATATTAACACAGATGCATTAAAAATGTGCGCTAAACAAATCTCCATACCATTAACACACATAATAAATCTGTCACTGGAAAACGGCATATTTCCAGATAGGTTTAAATTATCTGTTTTAAAACCGCTGTTTAAGAAAGGAGATGAATGTGATATGAACAACTATAGACCCATCACACTGAACTCTATATTTTCAAAAATATTTGAAAAGGTATTCGCCAAAATTATGATTTCTTTTTTAAAACATAATAAAATAATCAAAGATGAACAATATGGATTTCAAGAAGATAAATCGACAACATTAGCCTGTTTTAATTTAGTAAAGAAAATAACTAAAGCTATAAATGACAGAATACCTAATCTGGCTCTTTTTATTGACATGTCAAAAGCTTTTGATGGTGTAAAACATAGTATTTTACTAAAAAAGGCTTCTGATTATGGTATGCGAGGTAAAGCAAATAGTTGGGTTGCTAGCTACCTTGAAAACCGTAAACAATGTACAGAAATTGTTAGAGTAGAAGATAATGTTAAAGTCAAAGCTAGATCAGATTTTAAACTTACAAAAAATGGCATTCCACAAGGGAGCGTATTAGGTCCACTACTGTTCCTAATATATATAAATGACTTGCCTGATATAACAAAAAATGAATGCTTTTTATTCGCTGATGACTGTACACTATTTTTCAAAAATAAAGACATATTTAAATTACAAACGGACATTAATAACACAATAAATGACTTAAACAATTGGATGAATAATAATAATTTGCAAATTAATATCAATAAGACTAAAGCTATTCAATTTCGTAGTCATAAGGCTGACAAACTTAATTTTGACATTAAACATGAAAATGAAAACGTTGACTTAGTAAATTCTATTAAATTTTTAGGTATTACAATTGACGAAAATTGTAGCTGGAAAACTCAAATTGATAATGTTTGTAGAAAAATTAATAAATTTGTTTTCGCTCTGAGTAGAATCAAAAGGGTTGCAAGTATTGAAAGTGCGTTACAAGCATATCATGGATACGTCTCATCAGTACTTCGCTATGGCTTAATAATCTGGGGAAATAGTGTAGACCTTGAAAGAGCATTTAAAGCTCAAAAGCGTTGTATTAGAGCACTCGCCGGTATACAAAGCTGGGAGTCTTGCCAGCCGTGGTTCAAGAAATATAAAATATTAACTTTGCCCTGTATGTATATAGCGGAACTGTGCATTTTTGTTAAGAGATATCCGGAAAACTTTGTTACACATTATCAAAGAAACGCAAATGCACGGAAATGTAGGGAAAATAAATTATGTTTACCAAAAATCAATTTAACGCTATTTAGTAATAATGTATATTGCATGGCGATAAAGATATTTAATAAATTACCACAAAATCTGAGAGATCTGCCAATCGAAAAAAATATATTTAAGAGATCCTTGTATTCCTGGCTTGCAGAACAGGGGTTTTACTCAATCAAAGAGTACATTGACTATAAAATATGAAACTTCTGACATGTCTATGATTATCCTTTTAATGTAATTATATTATACTGACGCCTAAATCCAGTGACCTTTATATTAAGTTGTAGTAATAATTTTATAATTCAAATACTATGACATTTTAAATTACAATTATTTTAATTTCTATATTTTGTTTGGATTTAATTGACATTTTTCATAGCATGCTGATGTTTGAATGTAATCGATCTAATGGATACAACATAATTTAGGTCCTAATATGATGTTTTGTCGCTTGTTTAAGATTAATTTTTACCCGACTACGGCAAAGCAAAAAAAAGGAGGGTTATGAGTTTGACCGGTATGTATGTATGTATGTATGTTTGTATGTATGTTCATCTGTTCCCGCATAAGTTCTAAACTGCTGATCATATATTCACAATTGAGGTATCGTTGGAAGCGTCTTGATTGTCTGCTGGTTATAGGCTATGTCACGTCACATAAAATTGAATATGGCGCCCTCTAGACGACATAAAGTTGTGAACTAAAAAACTTTTTTTTGAGAAGAATATCGTGTTTGGTATCAAATGAAAGCTCTTGGTGAGCTCGTTTCAAAATTATATATTTTATTAGTTGTTGCTTGCGGCTTTGCTTGCATAAATCGAATTTTGACTTTATCACGAAATTCATCATCATCATATCGCCGGACGACGCCCACTGCTGGGCATATCCCTCCCCCAAGGAACTTCACAACAATCCATCATGCGCTGCCCGCATCCTGCGGCTTCTCGCGACTTTGACCAGATCGTCGGTCCACCTTGTAGGGGGCCTGCCCACGGAACCGGTACGCGATCGCTATTCGAGAACCTTTCCGCCTCAACGGCCATCGTTTCTCCGCGCTATATGTTCCGCCCACTGCCACTTCAACGGTACAATCCTTCGAGCGATGTCGGTGGTTTTAGTTCGCCTGTGGATCTCATCGTTTCTGATTCGATCGAGCAAGGAAATATCAAGCATCGCTCTCTCCATTGCTCGCTAGGTGACTTTGAGCCTTCTTTTGAGACCCATAGTAAAAGACCACGTCTCACTTCCATAGGCCAGTAAGCCAGTAATGACTGGCAACACACACTGGTCAAAGACTTTCGTCTTGAGACATGGAGGTATTTCGGACGCGAATATATACCGGAGCTTCCCGAACACTGCCTATCCGAGCTGAATTCGTCGCGAGATCTCTTTCTCGGAGTTGGACTTACTAACTGGACCGTTTGCCCTAGGTAAACCAAATGGTCAACAACTTCGAGCGTAATGTTCCCAACGACTGGAGGGGGTGAAACATGGGTATTGGATATGATTTTCGTCTTATCCATGTTCATCTTTAGACCCGCTCTTTGAGAAGCATTACTGAGATCTTCGAGCATTAAGTTCAGGTCTTCCAAGGTCTCAGCCATAAGAACTACATCATCGGCAAACCGTATGTGTGTTAGGTGCTCGCCATTGATGTTGATGCCGCATCCTTTTCAATCTAGAAGCTTAAATATATCCGCCAACGCAGTTGTGAACAGTTTCGGACAGATGACGACGTTTCCCTGTCTCACACCTCGCTGTAGTTGGATAGGATTACAGCTCAGGTTCTGTAATCGGATTGACATGGTGGCGTTTTGGTATAAGTACCTAAGCACATAGATGTACCTGTGGTCTACTTGGCACCTCTGGAGAGATTGCAGCACCGCCCAGCTCTCAATAGTATCAAAAGTTCGGTTTTCTGTATAAGTAGCCGCAGCGTATGAATGTGTTCTTTGGTGCTATTAGCCTTTCCACAACCCGGCTTGTTCGGGAGGTTGGAAGTCGTCGAACATCAGTAGTAGGAAATTGGGCTTTCTGGATCACGGTCGTTCAACATAATCGAAGTTTTAGTTTTCAGTATAAGTGAATCGTTCAACTATAGAGCGCGCAAGATGCGCGCACCGAGTTGAACGATTCACTTAGACTGAATACTAAAACTTCGATTATGTTGAACGACCGCGATCCAGAAAGCCCAATTTCATACCATCACTTTCAAAAACTAGATTTATCGAGAGTGCTTGGTGTAGCAGGTCGGCGTATCCATGGGGATTATTATACCTAAGCGATATTATTCATATCCTTAGAAAATTATTTATACCAACTAACTTTGTGATAGATGAGTGATAATATTATAACGAGCAAAGTCATAGTGGTGAATCTTAATTAAGAAACCTACTACTAGGTTGGTAGGTAGGTACATAAACGTCAATTAACTATAAAGCGCGCAAGATGCGTGTACCGAGTTCAGTGATTCACTAGACTGAAAACTAAAACTTTGATTAGGATGTTGAACGATCATGTTCCAGAAAGCATAATTTTCTACCATCACTTTCATAAACTGGGCTTATGGAGAGTGCTTGGTACCACACCAAGTAGAGTAATGTAGATGCCCATTACTGGTAGGTAAGTATACCTAGGTAGGTCTAGGCCTAGGTCTAGGTCCATTGGTGAAAATCACCGTCACTATTATAGAGACGTATACTAAATTAAGAATAATAATAATAACAATAGGGTGGAATAATGATGTATTGGAAGGTAGGTATAGAATGAAAGAAACAAATTTATTTAAAAAAGTTTATTTTCATCACACCATTTGTTTAAACAAAATACATTTTTCAATGCGCATATCCGAGTGTGATACATACAACTAAAGATATCATTGGAGTCTTTATACTTATCATATAAATTAAGTAAACTAGGACAAAACTTATCTTCTAAATTAGTAACATTATTATTTGCTGTTATATCTTTTAACCACTTCACTTTTTCTTTTCCCTTAGTATAAATAATTTTATCTGATAAAATATGCATTATATGGTCTTTAAAATAGGGGTATAGTATAAAACCGTCTTTCCAGTAAATTCCTCTGTTTCTCTCAATCCAATGTACTTGTCTCCTCTCTGTTTTGCTTAGGTCATAATAAGGAAACGGAGGTTTTACAAGGAGAATTTGTACCTGGTTTTTGTTTAGAATAGCAATTTCCTTTACAATAAATTTATTATCATCCGTTTTAAAACCCTGTACATCTACAATAACCTTCATAATAATTTTCGAACTATTTTACTCAACGGCTTGTATTCAATTAGACGATCGTTAATGATTAAACAATATGCTGTTGTATTATCTGGTAAATATTCAGAACATTCAATTTCTATTCGCACGTCTACAGGTCCAGTTTTTAAATTATCGTTTTGTCTTGAGCAATCGATGATAAACAGAGGAGCTTTGTTTTTAAAATTGTGTAGATCAAGCAATGGGTCTGATGAAATGTTGTAATACGAGTGACGGAATTTAGTATACATATCGTATAATATACTATATTTATTCTCATCAAACTTCAGATTCATTGATTCGTAGGGGTAATATTGTGAATTCAAAAATAATGTAACATGAGTTAATTTACAATGATCAAACTCCGAACAGTCCAGAGTTCTACTATTTTTTCTGTTTGTTTGTAAGCCTAAAATTACATAACGAGGTTTTTCTAATTGTGAAGTAGTCTTTACTGACCACGAATGTTTAACTGTTTTTGGCAATACAGGGTATTCATATAAATCCCAGTTTCTAAACGCAATTTGAATAGGCTTATCTTTTTCAACAAGTTTAAGCAACGATAGTTTCTCATAATCCGAAACTTTAATATGTGGAACTCGCCACTGTACTTTTTGTATATTTATTTTAATATGCTTGACGTCATCCGGCAAAATAACACTATTCAATACGCTATGACCCCTGTTTAAAATAAGTTCATGCTTGCAGTTAATTACAATTTTCTTATAGTCTTCTGCAAAACCTAATATTTTATCAAGTGGCACAACTGCATTGAAACTATTATTAATCGTTGAAGAACCATTTAGAGTCCATCCCCATACAGCTGCAACTTTGCTCTCCCCTTCATTCATTGATATATATGATTTCATACAAGTGGTTATGCCAGCATTTTTGATGCGGTCTATTTCAATACCATTCATCTCATATCTAATATCTTGAAATAGATATAAAATCGGGTTATTGGTGAGCTTAATAGCTTTGTTCATAGGCTTATCATCTTTATCATAGAGTTGTATATATCCTTCAATATATATAGCACTCGCTGATGGTAATATGTATATGTCCTGCTGATGAATTGGAATTCTTATTTCATCATTCTCATTAAAATTATTATTGTAAGGATTATAAGTATGAATTTCATAGCTTTCAATGGAATTATCATATTGAGGAAAATCACTTATTCTGAGAAAACTCATGTTTTAAATCCTAGGGCCTGAAGAAATTTTTTGTTTACTTTCGTTATTTTTTTAACAGGCTTAACACGTCTGGACACTTTAACACTATGGCGGGTATTGAAGCGTCTCGTCTGCGTTTTCTGAACTTTATAATTATAGACTATCATGTTGCTCTACGTAAATGAAGACGCAATTGAATACTTTCTCCTCTGAAATCAATGTAATTTCCGTGTTCATCTAGAATCTTTACACTCAGAGATGATATATTGTTCTTGTTAACTGGTAAATATATAATATTTTTCGGTATTTCTAAATATCGGTGACCAGGTGATACGTTGGGCACAAATTCATGTATAATATGTGAAGGTGAGCCGTTATTATATGATCCTTGCACTAAATCACATTCAATCCTTATCATGGATAGAGGGAGAATGTTGACTGGACTCACTGACTCATGCCATTTATTTGCTTCTAATTTCATGTTCTGAAAGCCAAGTAACTGTCCAATGCTGTTATCTATGCTAAAGTCTACTTCATGAGAACAGTAAAAATAACACTTCAAGGTGTTGTTGTTGGGTTTAATCTTGATTTCACAATCGGTAATATTTGTATCAAGATATTCAGCGATATCGTAAAGATCGTAAGTTCCCACAGGTATCTGTAACTTTTTATTATCATCACCATACGTAAATATGTTGTTGAGAGCAGTTACGTTTGGTATAGAATTCAAAGCGGAAAAGTATAATAATCCACATTCACATTTTTCCCATAAAGTTAAAGGGGTTTGGAATTGTGATTCCAAATGCGACTGGTCTCCAGTGATAGTTAAAGTAATAGACATTATTCGATACTAACTTATTTGAAAGCTTTGCTCACTATTTATTCAGAATTTTAGACCAAAAATTTCTAAGAAATTGGAGACATAAATGCCCACAGTTATATGGGTGATTTTGTTGTATATCTTGATTATTATATTTAATATTACTGGTACCAACATAAGAAATAAATTCTTTGGGTGGCTTCAAATTACCATAGCTATCAAAATATATAATATTTTTACAATATTTTGCATAGGCTACCCAGTGAGAACCTTGATTTTTTGAGCTATCTAGATTAATAATACCACATTCTTTAGAAAGTGGATACTTCGGCAATTCATCACGCATATAAACACCTCGGAAGAATGGAATATCTTTAGCATTTTTATAAATATCAATATTGCTTAGAGCTCGATTGGGTAGCCGATTACCTAGTTTTTTTTATTAGAAATAAAAATTCCTAGTCCATTTTGATGAGGTCCAACTTCTAAACCTTTTCCTATACACAAAGCTTCCATCTTCTCGTTATGTCGTTCAAGTTCAGCTAAGCGTTTTTTAGCAGCTTTAAATTCATGAATAGCTTTAGTGATTGCTGCTGCCCCGCCAGCTAAGCTTCCAGCTGCAGACAATCCAGCAAATATAGGTATAAGAGGAAGAACTCCACCACTTTTTGGAACACGAATCATACGAGGTAGTTTTATAGAAGAATCTTTCATGGCCTCTTTAGCTGCTGCTACTGCTAGTTCAATAGCCATTTTTTTACACTTAGGTTTTAGTTTTTGTAAATGTTTTTTGTATGAGCAACAATTTTTTTTAAACTTTTCTTTACACCACCTCCAATTTTAATGGCTTCGTTATTTTTTTTCTTATTTATTCTTAAACCGCAGCCTGTGCCCACTTTAGCTAACATAGCCTTATTCACTAAATGAGCTGCAACCTTTTCTCCAAGACCAGCTTTTGAAGCTTGTATACGTTTTCTTGCCATTTTCATTAATTTTATGTCAGCTATATGACGATCTCTCAGAGAAGATGATTTGTAATAAGCTATATCGTGTTCTTTACAGTACTCGTCTAATAAATTAATGCCCTTTTCTCCACGAGCTAATCTTTTAGCTAGTTTTGTTCCAGGACCACAATAATTATATCCAGGCAAGTGAAGTTCGCAAGGTAAATTATTTATAAAACAATTAAGTAGACTGCTTTCTACCATAGCTCGTATAGAACTAGTTTTATAGAAAAATGTACCTATATTAATATACTATTGAACTATACTTGACTTATTAATCCAACTGTTTTCATTCGAAGGTAACCCCAACCATTTCACAAATACCCTTTGTCCTTTTGTTTTTAAAACTTTTTCTATAAGGTACAGATTAGGATGCTTTGTTTTTAATAATTCTTGTTCATAAAATGCTCCTAAAATAGCTCTTTTTCTTGCATCTTCAATTAAGTATGTTGGTGGAGACGTTTTTTGTACTTTAATAATCTTAAATATTTCTGCTGACCAATTAGGTGTATATCCTTTTTCAAATACTCCCTTGTATTTGCTTATTCGCACAAAATCCCCAACTTTAAACTTGTGTCCCTTATCTATTCTATTTGATAGGTTATCATATCTTTCATGCAATATCTTTACATTATTTTTATTTACTTTAACAGGTTTTAGACCTATAGTCCGATGGTAAGTATGATTATATTCATGAACCACATCATTTAAAGTACCGTCATTCCATTTGTAATTACCTTTTAAACTAAATAATTTATACATTTTCGTTTTCAATGTTCTTATAAGTCTTTCTGCAATAGAAGCTTTTTTAACAGAATACGTGGAATAATGTTTAATATTATGTTTGTTAAATATTTTCTTCAGTTCATCATTATAAAACTCTGTACCAAAATCAGTTTGCAAATATTTTGGGATACGTCCATTGCTGAACAAATCATTAAAAGCCACACATACATCATATTTTGTTTTCCGTTTTAAAGGATAGGCCCATGCATATTTTGAAAAAGTGTCAATAACTACTAATATATATTTATAACCCTTGTTTACTTTAGAGAAGGCTTGCATATCAATCAAATCAGCTTGCCATAAATTATCAATATTTTTCATTATAACTCTTCGTCGTGGGAAATTCACCCTTACATTTTTATGAATTTCGTTAACCACATCAGCTTTACTCATTTTTTGGGTTTATTATTTATACTTTTTTCAAGACAATTTAATTTAATAGTTAATTCGCTTAACTTCATGTCAGTTGACTGAATGGCTTTCAGACAATTTTCTAAGGATTTATATAAATACTCTTTGTCCGCAGTGTTTTTATTATCTTCCTGAATCTTTTGATAGATATATTTTATAGAACTATCAACATATTCTTTATTTGCGCTATCTGTGGCGTGAACTGGCAATTTAACTCTTTTTATGATTTTATTTTGAGCATCCAAATTGTCATCATTCAAACGCTTTAAAACACATTCAACTTTTATCGAATCATTTTTAACTATTTTGTTTTTATATACATGGTGACCAAATTTGTCGACATTCATATTGAATGTTCATATGATACTAAATATTGTTTCAATGGTTCACCGGTTTTATTCTTTAATAATACCAGATTCTTTTAATTCTTCGATAATAGACAAAATTTCGTTATCATGATTAGTATTACCAGCTTCTTTCGAAGCAATCAGTAATTTTAATCTTTCTATTAACTCATTTGGATCATCCCAATATACTAAATCAGTATTAGATCTATACGTTTTAAGCTGCGGCAAATTCCCACCATGCTTTTCCATGGTGGTATTATTGAATAATGGTTTGATTATTTCGCGATATTTAGTACTTTTATCACCTTTGATTTGTCCATTAGATTGATAATCTCTTTTATGTGCGTTAGTTAAGGACAGCATATTTTTATATTTAACTTTATCATTTTCAGAAACCAAACTCAAATCCGGTTTTTTAGATAAAAGCAGTTCTTTTAGTCCAGGCGTTAATTCATACCGTTCACTATCTATTGTAATGAAATATTTGGTGTCATGATCCGAGGCATTGTCCATTTTCGATAAAATTACTTTTGAGTTACCCATAAATAGATTTTCATTGAAACTTCTTATTCCACAGGGGATATTTATGTTTTCATAAATATCGAACAGATCTTCTTTCACTAATGACTTAAGTAAAATATTTTGATCATCCTCATCATCATAACGGTCAGAACTTTTGAATGAAATGTTTGTACTTTCACTTTCATCGCCATCATCTTCTTCACCGATTACAGTATAGTCAGAGTTCAAATCGTTGAAATTAGTGCTTGATGTACTGCGGGTGCTTGCTGAATTATATCTTTTATCATTATTATTACAATTATTTTCAACCAAGGTATTAATTGGAACGGTTACAGGTTTTAATAACTTTTTCATAGTCAAGTCAGTTTGATACTCCTCATTTTTCAATTGTTTTATTTTTGCCTGGATAGAATTAACTGACTTAATTAATTGCTGTTTAATATTTCCCTCCATTATTACCACACAACCATCAATTGTAATTAGGAAAATGACACTAATATGATTTATCGTGCCAACCGTTTTTTATAAACGAAAACTCATAATTTCAAACTGTTTAATACTTTTCAGAAAATTATAAATATGTCAAACTTTTTTCTATATCTTCCTTGTAATTTAGGTCTGTCTTTATCAATGATTAGAAAATTGTGCTGCTCTTCCCAGATTTCTGAGCATAAGTTTTTAAACGAAAGCCAAGTCATGTCAGTGTTAACGTGCTCATTGTAAATATGTTTAAGATTTATATCATCTTGTTTGAAGATCAATAAGAAGTTAGCATTATCACGGATCAATTGTTTTGGTATTTTAGAGTATGTTTGTGACAAATAAAAGCAGTCAATATTGTTGTGTCTACCCATGGTAAAATAATTGCGAATATTTGATTGTCGATCGCATACCACATCATCAAATATAATGATGGAATTTGGGAGAGCATCTTGAGGGTGAATAACTTCATCATGATCATTGAATCTAAAAAACTTTACCCCTTCTACTCTTTTTAACACATTTTGTAAAAAGTGGTACTTAGGTTGAAAACTTGTTTTAGAATATAAATAAACGTTACGAAATTTTAGACCATTTTCATGTAACAATAAACTTATCATAACGTTTGTTTTCCCACAATTTGAAGGACCGCAAATTATACATCGTATTGTATTAGGTAACAGCTTGCTATGCCTCACATTTTGAATTTTGGTATCAACATGCAAATCATTAACCTCTAAAGAAAGAGTTTGCTTGACGAGCTTCATTATGAGTATGAGAGCTAAAAATATGTGTAGCTTCCTTAAATATGATCCAGTACAAAATAAAATACAAATATATGGTGTTTGCTTTTTCTTACTGATATAGGTAATAGAACCTATTAGTCTCATAATTATGTAGTACCTATAAGAAATATCGAAAATAAAAAACTTTGATCAAGTAAGAATCATTTATTTACTTGCTATACCTATATAATAATATTATGATATACAATTTTAACAAAATACAAACAATACAGGTAAGAATTATATTTATTTTTCATACATTCATAATAATAATCATCAATTCATCATGATACATACACAATTTTAACAAATTACAAACAATACAACTATCTTAATTTATATGATTTTACGATAATACAATCATTCAAAATAAAGTATCGCAATGCCCCCATGGTAAAGTTTCTATTTGATTTGATAGAACTTGTCTCTTATCGTCTTGTCTATTTAGTACCAGTTTATTAATTCTCTGTGAATATAATACATGTTTCAAAGATTTAATCAAATTCATACTACATCTTATATTTATATTTTTATTCAATGTATTTTTATAGTGAATTGGTTTCAGTTTCTTAGTTACAGATTTCGATACACCTTTGGCTTTTTTTATTTGGGTTTTTGTACTATCAATACAATAGAGTTTTGCCCGCAAACCAATAAATTGTTTAATGATATCACCACCCATTTTATCTTTAAAAAGGCCTGGTATTTTCGCATTCATGGAGGGCATACTATAAATATTATTCTTTTCAAAATTACTAGTATCAAAGTAAGCAATATCTTTTTTCATTTCAATGTAAAAATCATTGCTATTTATTAAATAAAGTAAACTGTCAGTGTCTGTATAACATAACTTCACATTGCCATTATACTTCTGTTTTATAAAATTATAATGAAAATCATACATATGTTTTTTAGAATATTCAAGAACTGAAAACCCTATATATATTGGTCTGTCTAAAATAATCTTTTCATGTTTTAACTGAATTGCAACAAAATTGTCGGAAAATATGGAAACACTTTTTAAGTTAGGTCGCGAAATCAGTTTTTCTGCTCCAGTTTCTTTATTTGTTTTATTATTAGTGTCTCTCCATTTTGTTACCAGCTTAACATCTACCTGTTTTCTTTTATTTTCGATAGTCTTTCCAAAAATAGCGTTATTCAGTAGTTTAAAAAAGTCTTTATCAAATGTGGAAGATGAATTTTGACGCAACTGCGTATTCAAATCTATGTATTTAGCTAAAAAATTTTGCTGTCTAAAACTGATCACTCGGTGAATTTTTTTTAATATCAAACCATTTCTCATGCACTCTTTTAAATATACATAATGTATAACGTAATTAAATTTGTCATATAAATTAGCTATAAGTTTTTTCGTTTTGCCACCCGGTGGAATATGTTTTTCCGGTGCAAATGGCAAATCACTATGACTTGAATGTAAATCAGCTGGATAAGCCAGATCCACTTCTAAAATAAACCCATATTCAGCATTATCAGAAATACTTAATATGTTTAAATTTTTAATTTCATTGTCAGATAAAAATCTAAAGTCAGACATAGGCATTTTCTGCATCATAGCATAACCGTAAAGATTATTACAGTCTAAATAAACTAAGTAGCTAGATGGTAAAGATTCATCATAATTAGGCATGTATTTATTATTTGCTTTCGCAAATCTAAGTGAGCACTGAGCTAAGCCACCACGTATTCCATTCTCTATCATTTCATACATATCTTTGTCATCTAGCAAGTCTAATTTGACACCTGTATATAAAAGCATGGCATCCCAACTTAGACCTGGAGAAGTAACATAATAAGCTGGATCCAGTTTATAATACTGAAGACTACTATTTCTAAACTTTTCAAAAATATCACAAAGAAGTAACACGTCACATTTCAAGTATAAGTCTGTATATTCCCCGAGCGATTTAATGTTGAAGACTTGCCAAATTTTATGAGCTCGATAATAATCCTCTTTATTAATGTGCTCACCTGTTAAACTATTGTAAAAGTGCTCTCTTTTTGGTAAACTTTTTTCTTCAAATCGTTTGCATGAATCCATGTAATCGTATGGATATACACCTTTTTGTCGAAGTAAGTAAAACTGTTCATCGGAAAAACATAACTTTTGTAAATGTTTCAAATCTGTCTCTGCTAAGTTTTTGCTTAAAGTATCTAAACTAGAACTGAGAAACTGAAACGAGTCCAAAAACTTAATTTGAATAGCTGAAGAAAACTTTGAGTTTTTCAGAAATTTTGTTAAGGATATATATGTTTCTTTTGTCTTAGGGATAACTTTGATATCACCTTCATATTTAGCTAATTCTTTTATGAACAAATGAGCATCATAGTTTGCTAAGTTGTGAAAAATTACTGGCACAAAGGGACATATTCTATATAATAAATTGCATTTAGTATGAGCAGCACCTCTGTATACACCAGTAATGTGATCATGATCAACGACTTTATCATTAATCAGTGGTAGTTTACAAATATGACAAATACTTGCATTACGATGTTCATCTTTTTGTGATGGAGTCATCGGTAGCATAGGTTCTTTCTTTCTAAGTATGCTTTCAATATTTTTTATATCCTCGATTAGACGTTTAATAAATACTTCAACACAATCGGATCCTCTATAAAGTACAAGTTTATTTAGACTTTCATCATGCGAGCAACAAATGTAATATGCAAAACATGAAGGTTGATGTAATTTATATGTTTCAGTATTACAACTGTTTTGTTCATGATTGTTTAAAAGTACACTTTCGAAGTCAGCATAAATAACAAAATTAATTTTTTGTTGCCTTTCATAATTTTTAAATTCTAATTTACTATTCTTACTTGGCAACACAGTTAAAACTTTTGAACAAGTGTGCGAGTTATATTTTTCCTGTGTTATAAAAAACTGAAGACAGCTTTCACATAAGTATGTTTTACCATGATGATTACTGAATTGTCGTCGAGTAAGTTTTGCCAAATTTTTTATTAAACAATAATGACCTCGTGATTTCTGTTCAAAATACAATAAGTTAACGTGATTTTCTTTTCTCTGATTTGTCATGTATAATGGGCCTGTGATATTATTTTTATTATCTAAACCATAGATGCTGACACTTATTGAACGATTATTTTTTTCAAATAACTTAATATCTGTGTATGATGGGGGGAAATTCATTCCTCTGATATTTAAAACTGAAGAGTAAAACGGATACGAACTCGTTCGATTGGCATTTATGGTACAAGGAAATAAAGCAGACACTATACTCCATGCAAAACAATGATTATCATAATTTTTCACATTTAAACAACTTTTAGTACTACTTATTTCTTTAGGTAGTTCTAAATAGCTACCACCCCTCAGAGGTGAGTATTTATTAATGTTTATTTCTAAATGACTGACGGAATTGAAACACCAGCCTGACTCACGATGCTGAAATTCGCTTAGTTTATTAATCAATATATTCTGACTTTTTGAATACAGTTCAGATAAATCGGTATTTCTAAAGATGGTCTCATACTTGGAATTGAATGATTTGATTTGAATTTCATCTGAGGTAGGTAATTTAAAATAAGCAAACAATTCAAAATTAAGCTTTATAGAACCATGTTTAGACAAGTTCATGATTATAAGTTTTTTCACATTTTCTGTAATTTTATGTAAAAATTCATCAGGAGTCGTACAAGCATTATCATCAGAGTTTACACGGTAAGTAACTATTCTCTCTCGAAAAGCTGTAGCTATAATATCGATGTTATCGAAACTTGTTTTCAATAAGCAATTCTTTTTATGTAAATTAGTTCTTAAATGAAATCTGTAAGAGCTTTCTAAAACTTTAATATTACATTCGGTGCAAAATTTTACTTTATTTTTATTTATCTTTTCATTTAAGTTTTTTGTGGGGTTTTTTTCTGAAATCAAAGAAATATATTATATGTTAATTGTATTTTTAATAAGTACATAATAAGAATTTAAAACACTTCTAAGGAAAGATTATAACACTAGATCGAGTATAAAATATGTGTAATAGGCGCTACACACGATCACTTTTAACTATTAGTTTACCCTGAACAGTTTAACTGACAGTGAAAACTGAACGTGTGTACTATGAAAAAAAAAAACTCAGTTTTCATCATACATACACTCGGTTTTCACTGTCAGTTAAAACTGTTCAGTGAAAACTGGCAGTTAAAAGTGATCGTGTGTAGCGCCTAAGATAAGTATTATGAAATATTATATCAATGATTACAAGTATATCCAACTTAAAATTAATTTATGTACAGTCGAACCAATTGAATCATTATCCAACCATAAGTTATTTGTTTATCAGACTTCTAACAGATATAAAAATCCATGACAGGCTTTCAAAGTTGTTGACATTGACACTGACTTTTATAGTTTTGACGTTTTCAAACAAATACCCATTTGAATGTTGGCCTTATTGAATTCTTATATCTGTTAGAAATTGAAGGCTTTACTATTATGTGGCTGTACTAGTAACACCAAAACAGTAAAATACTGAATTCATTTTTTACTGATTTGGTGTACTAACATAGGTGATTGGACAATCTTTAAAATTCTTTTTAATTTCTTTTAAAAATTTTACTAAATGACGGTATGCTGGATTGTCATCATTTATTTTTGTTTTTACTGTTACTACAGCGTGACGCCACCTGTTCATAGGTGAAATATTTTCGATTTCACTACACATGTAAAGCTTTAGATCTACAAAACGTGAACCTTCAATATCTGACTTAAATTGTTTGGAAATGCCGTTAGATCCACGACGACACAAATATGATAGAAGATCGTCTTTTTTACCGGTTTTTTTATCTTCTTCGACATCGGAATCGGTCCCCATAATATCTTTCGCAGTGACCTTGGTGAAAGATGTTCCAGCAGATGGTTGAACACGCTCATTACTCTTCACCTTAAGCTTCTGACTCTTCTTTGATTTTTCTTCATGTTTAGCTCTAGAATAAAAAAGGTTTTAGGTTAGATTAGATTGTAAGTATAAGATATTAAAATTAAGAATAGTATAGGTATAATACAACATCCAAAAATAATGTAATTATTCTATTTTAAAGAAGAGGGTTAATTAAATAACTGAGTAAAAGTCTACTCTAATATTATAAAGGAGAAAGAGAGAAAATAAGTTCCTAAACTAGTGGCTTGATTTAATAATTCTTCAACGAGTGGAAAGCTATATTATTCCTAAGTAACATAGACTACCACGCAGGTAAAAACGGTGGGGAGCAACCATTATACATATATACTCTATACTATACTATATAGGTACTTGTATAAACCTTCATCTTTATGTTAACTCATCAAAATATAAAACTAATATTTTATGAAAGCACCGACAAAAGAATAACCTATAAGTTACCTTTTATTAGAAGAATGCGAGTGAGTTCCCTTTCTCTTCCGTTCATGCACTACAGGCACTACAGGCACTACAGGCACTGGAATTGGCTGGGCTGCGCGCTCGGGGGATGACTCCCGGCTGCTTGACGAGCTGCTGTCGCTGGATGAGCTGCTCTCGCTCAGGTGCACTTCTTGTTTGCTCGACCTAAATAAATATTGTTTTAAAATATTTATTTCACTAAAAGTGTCACAGTAAAATTTATGGGGAGAATAAAGCCTTTAAAAATATTTTTGTAAAACTAAATTAAATACTTGAATTATCAATCTAAAGTAATATTGTTTAGTATATTTATTTCACTAAAGTGTCACAGTAAATTGTATGAAGAGAATAAAGCCTTTAAAAAATATTTTTGTAAAACTAAATTGAATACTTGAATAATCAATCTAAAGATTGTTTTCAAATATTTAAGTACTCATTACGTTTCGTTTCGCATTAAAATGTATTTAAGATAAATCTAGTCACATATAAAGTACATCTTTGTATAATAAAACTCAATTGAATACTTACATAATTAATCTTCTTGCTCCTTTTTAAAATGAAAAAACTAATTAAAACACTTATTTTATTTTAAAACTGAAGTTATTTGAAAACTCTATTTCTCGGATAAGTAGTGGAATAATCGATCACAAAAACCTTTAACAAATGGTGGGGGGGATACAAAGTTAGGTCTATAAATAGATTCAGGATGTGTATTAGTGGTTGTTGGTTGTAAGACGAAAGAAACTTACCCGATATGGTACAAGCGGGAGAGTGTGCGTATCTTCACGGCGCGTGATGCATGTCAGCAAAATTTCCGTAATAGAAATACAATCGATATCTTTGCGATACTAATACTATCACATGGTTTTCCTTGTACTTTTAATTTATTTTAAAAACTATTTGATACTAATTAATTAACACACAAAAAAGGGTAGGCGTATAGCAACAGTTTATATGTAAACTAGCGGCCGCCCGCGGTTTCACCTGCGTGGTTCCCGTTCCCGTGGGAATATCGGGATAAAAAGTACATATAAACCTTTCTCTTGAATCACTCTATCTATTAAAAAAAAACGCATCAAAATCCGTTGCGTAGTTTCAAAGATTTAAGCATACAAAGGGACATAGGGAAAGAGAAAGCGACTTTGTTTTATACTATGTAGTGATAATGACGTTGTTTGCTATATTTATTTATATGTTGTAGAAACAAATAAGGAATTTACCAGTTCATCGGTACCTATTTTAATAGTCTAAAGATATTGGTCAGTGTAGTTAGACGAGCCTCTCTACGAAGAAAAACTAAAGATCAAAACAACAATGTCGGTAAGTTATAAGTATAGAACTTTAAATTAATTCGAAGAAAGCAAACTAAATTCTAAAGATAAGCTTTATAATTGTCATATTTTTCGTTTTATTACAGGATTCAGAGTCCCTGTTTAATTTTATTCGACCTAATCAAGTTCTGGAGAATTATGGGAAACAAGTTGGTGAAGCATCAGGCGTGTCGAAAAAGCGAACAAAAGAAAACGAGACGTATTCATATATTAAAATTCCTGCCACAGGACGAAAAGTTATCAAATTAGAAATCTATGATGCGGAGCAGTTGAACAGTGAAGGTTTTTGTAAATGTACCGCTGAAATATGTTGTCAACATATCGTTCAAAACATTTTCAAGGATGAAATATATAAAGCTGCCCGTGAAATTATCGATAAAATGAGTGACCAAATATGTAGTGAAAGTAGCAAGTATTTTTAATACAATTTTTCCATCTAAATATTTTTATTTACGAGTAATAAATATTAAGTAATGTTTTATCTTTATTGTTTTATTTTTTTTCCGTTACTTCTGCAATACAGAGCTAAATAGCTTATTTCTTTTCATAATAAGTATAAGTACTTAGAGAAAAGATAATAATTACATATAAATATTATAGCTTTATGCGAATAGCCATTGTTGAGTTGCATTGTCATTGCAGAGTCTATGAACACGATAGTTAGTTTTCAAAAAATATAAAAATAAATCGACTTGTAGGTAGGTATAGTTAGTTGTCTTAAGAGTTGTACTACTTACTCACTCTTATCGAAAGTTAAGACAAGACATTTAGAAGCATGTAGTTAGGTATATACGGATTCGCCCTACAGATCTGTTTGGCGGATAGAACTGCTGGTGGATGGTGTGAACAGAAACTGATTTGCATGCCTGATCTAACTAATTGGTAGGTACCTGTTCACTAGAACTGCTGGTGGATGGTGAGAACAGAAGCAGATTTGGATGTCTGATCTAACTAATCGGTACCAGTTCACACCATACACAAACAATTTTGTTCGCTAGGCAGATCCGTACATGTACTTATGCTTAGTTTAAAGCTAAGCAGAATAGTGGGTTCTGAATTGAAAGGTCTGTGAACACAATAGACGTTATAAAAATAGATCAAATTGTTGCCTTTTAGTTGTACTATTCACTCATATTGAAAACTAAGATGTTAATATATCTACCTACTAGTAGGTTTCATAATAAGGATTCAACACTTTGACTTTGATCGTTATAATATTATTACTCACCTACCACAAAGTTGGTATAAATAATTGTCTATAGGAAATGAAGACCATCGCTTAGGTTTAATCATCCTATGGATTCACCGAGTACGCCGAGATGGAAGGAAATTGGGGCTTTCTGGATCGCGGTCGTTCAACATAATCGAAGTCTTAGTTTTCAGTCTAAGTGAATCGCTCAACTCGGTGCGCGCATCTTGCGCGCTCTATAGTTGAGCGATTCACTTAGACTGAAAACTAAAACTTCGATTATGTTGAATGACCGTGATCCAGAAAGCCCAATTTCCTACTACTAACATCTTATAGATATAGCTCAGAAACGTGATGGGTCTGTGGTTCTTCAAAAGAGTCCATCACCCATCCTGAAAAACGCTTCTGCCCCATGCCTTTGGCGTTTTGCCCTCGAGGATGATTGAATTGAAAAGCTTTATGTATCGGCTTTTCGCCCGCTCTCAGAAGCCCGCCCGCCGCCTTGTTGTTTTTAAGCTGCTTGAGAGCCATTTTTTTAAATTTGAGCCGGTATTGGTCGGAGCGTGGATTTCACCAGTGGATTGGTCCAGGTCCATTTGCCGGTTACGGGCTTCCTGAAGAAGGAGTTCATCATAAAGAGGTCTCCGTCTCCATGAAGTCTGCCAACATCTGGCCGCTATCGTTCCATTGCCCAAATCCAAATTGCCCCACTCTTAACTCATCACTGCAACGTTGCCCCAACTTAGCATTGAAATCTCCCATCACAACCGTGTAGTGGGTTTTATAGCTATGCATGGGTTTCGAAACCTCCTCATACATAGACTCCACTTCGTCATCGCCATGTGTCGAGGTCGGAGCGTATACATTTAGCGAATACCGTTTCGATATTCTGAGTATCGGGTACGCTACCCGGCTCGACACGCTTCCGATGGTGATCACGTTGTTGACTAGGGACTTGTGGAATGTGGACAACACCTAGGGATTGTTGGTCGCCCTCCCGGTGGTAAAGTAAGTTACCGGATTGCAGGATAAGCAAGTTCTCTTCGGACTTCAGATAATCCAATGATGTCCCAGTGTAACTTACTAAACCTCTTCCAACTCTATGGGCTTCGAGACAGTCCGCAATATGCTCGTGTTGTAGGTTGCCAGGTCAAGTCGTCTGTGTTGGTAGCCTGGTCTTACCCGGGGATTCTCAGCACCCCCTGCCCCGCCGTTACCATAGCCGCTAATAGATAGGAATAGATTGATTTGGTGTAAAACGCTTTGGGGGGGGGGGGGGGGGGTTATATGTCCTGCTGTTCGCGAAGCCTATTGGGCTTGGCGGGAGGGCTGAGCGCGGCGAGAGACAGACCTTTTCTGCCTGAGTCCAACATACCGTTAGCGGTATACGAAAAGACTGTATCTGCCCTCACTATAAACAAAAAAAAAAGTATGTCCTGCTGTGACATGGAGACGCTGCTGCCCCTCTCTTGATGGCAGTTTTCCCTCTGTCGCCTCTTACGACACCCTCGAGAAGAAAGGGGGTAGTGCTATTATTTTTATGTGCCGGCACTACACAGCGCAAAATTATGACCCCAAAATAATGTAAATAAAAATTAAGTTCAAAAACTAAAACCCGACTACTGAAAAATCACGCTCTAAAAAGTATGAAACAAGAAAATATTCTCATCTGAAATTGCCGTGGTCGTATGCCCACGACTATATAATATAACAAAACAATACCCAACTAGCACAAACTAGTTGCTTAAGAGCTTTGGAGCCAATCCGATTATTCCCAAAGGCGCCAAGCTCAAGCGCCAGAGCGTGCACTGCAGACCTTATGCAGCCGATTTGCAGCCAAAGGGGCACAACTTTTTGCAACCTACAGTTCCATTAGAACTTCACAATAGCGGCATAAAAGCGCTACAGGAGGTGCAACTAATAATTAACACCGCACTAAAGCTCTTGTGGCGCTTATTGAATGAAGGACAGGTTTAACTGAACGAATAAAGGATCACTGATTGTTCACCTTGTCTCTCATTTATTAAATACAATTCTGTTGTTTCTGAGTCAGACATTACTGAATACAAATAAATAATAAGTGAAGTGAAGGTAAGTGTTATTGAGCTATATTTTGTATTATATGCAAGTGGCTAAAACGCCGATCAGTTTATCGTGCATATAGTTGATATTATTGGAGTATTTTTAACGCGCCTCAATAACTACCTCAGAATATCGTTAAATATGTAAAATATTATTATATAAATAATATTATATCACATACCTACACGATATTGAAATTAAATACTTGACAATATTTGTATTTAATAAGTTGCTGGTTCTATATTTAGTTATATTTTACTACAAATTGTGATAAAAACCTATGAATTTCAAAAGTAATGATAAATAATTGTCTTGTAAACATGGCGTCTATGAGAAGCAGCTTTAACTTGCAACTTCAACCTTAATACTTCCTCTCTGCGCGTCAAAGCGTTAAGTTTCACTCCTCTGAAGGGCCAAGTAATACCTGTACCACTAACGCAGTTCAAGTCTTTACAATCACTTTTATTTCGCACTTACTGCAGGTATCGAACCACACTAATGGTTAGTTGCTTAGAGATCCGTAGAACTCGTTGAAAACCCTAAAATACGATGATCGTTTGTAGCTGCTTCTATATATTTCGCTCTTTCAATTGTTTAACACTTTAATGTCTTACCATGTTTTCAGAATGCCTTTCAAAATAATTCAAACTTATAATGAACAACAAAATAAACAAGAACTTTGCATCGGTCCATCTACGTGGGAAAAACATGGAGTGTTACACTGGCCGAACAAAAAAAGTAAAAAATTATGTAAAATAGAAGATTCAACTCCACAACCAAACTGGACAAATAAACTGCATAGTTAAAAGGAACAATATTATGTCGTACGAAATTGCTGACAAGCACTTGACAGAAATGTTAGATGGTTCGACAACAGAACAAGAAGCCACAGAACTCTTACCAACGCTCTCACCACACCTTATTGGACCAACCAACCAACTTGAAAATTTCAACATTATAGTCAAATCAATCAATTTCGAATCATAGAGAAATTGTAAAGAAAAGAAAAGAAGAGAAAAGAAATTGTAAATTATCACTTTGTAGTGCACTCCAAAGAAGCTTTGTGGTACTTTTTATCTCTTAAAGGATATTTGTTAGCCTGTCGTTTAGTTTAATTCAGTTTTTTTGCGAAAAGTGGCCACTTTTAGCAATAAAACTTTATTTAATTAAACGACAAGCTAGAAAATATAGATAAAGCAATATAAAGTACCACAAAGCTTTTTCGGAGTGCACTACAGAGAGATAATTCGTTTATTAATTAATTTATTTATTTATTTACACTATGATTTTTTTTCCAATGGCGGCGCTAGTGTGCATACTGCACGCTCTTATTAAACGTGTTGATTATTTCAATTAAGTAGTTTAGGACCAATTTGCCAAAGAAACATGTTGATTTTGATTCAAATTTTTGGTATATTCCGATTCACCATGTCAGACACAACGTTGTGCAAATATTGTTTAAACTGTTGTTATTTTAGAATTTACTTAGTTTAATTGTTTTAATAATGTCAATAATGGTCCAATTTGCCAATAAAACAAGTTGATTTTATCTCAAATATTTTTTAAATCAATTCACCAAGACAATTCTACAAGAGGCGCTTCGAATGTACTAGTTACTCGCTTGTGTTTGTTGAACTCGAACTTGGCGCATTATTTTTGTTTGTTTCCAATGAATCCCTTAAAGAATAAATGAAACACATGATTGCATCTAGAATAAAGAAACAAAGAATTACGCAAAGAAGGTTATATTACTTTATTTTTATAATATGCCACACCAAGCTATAACTTACTTTTCCTCTGTAACTGGTCCGTTATCACTAATTGAGGAAACAAAATCTACGGGACCCTCGCTTGTGTTTGTTGAACTCGAACTTGGTGCATTATTTTTGTTTCTTTGCAATGAAGTTAAATGAATAGAGTTTTATAAATGAAAGCTAAATTACTCTCATGTAATTGAGTTAAAAAAAAAACTTAGGTACGTATTATTTAATATTTCAATTGTTTCAACTGTTGTCTTTTTTAATTTCTGCATATTCTGATAAACTCTTCGTACTTTCTTGCGATATCCACCAGTTCTTAGTTTGAACTTCCATGCTTTCAGATCCATATTTTTTTAAGCTGGCTAAAATATTTTATAAAGATTTCTACAATAAAAATAGCAGAATGTATCCAAATGTGTAGGCAATGTCCATTACGCTCCTGCTTTTATTGTGAAGCCTTAATGTCGCTATTAGTAAAACAGTCGATCAAATTGCTACTTATGTCTGTGCAAAAGTACAAATTACTTCTGCAATGAAACTTTCAGTGGCAGAACAGTGATAAATATATCTTTTATACAGTTCCGTTAAAAAGTCTGCAATTAAAGTCTTCATGCAGTTTTAAAGCGTACAGCAGCGGCAAAAGAAGCTTTTTAGCAGCTTTAAGCTTTAACATAAATGTTTTATCTCTCTTTTAAAGCTATAGTCGGCAAATGGGTTGTAAAATGAACTCTTATAAGGCCTAGAGTGGCATTTGGTTCAGTTTCTACTACCCCTAGTGATATTTACAGCTATGAGCAGTTACGGAAGCAATAATAGAACTTAAAACCACTTTCTGAACCCCTAAAGCGCTACTGTACAGCTAAAAGTTGCAAAATAGGCTGCTATTTCCACTAATGTGCTAGTTGGGTATTTTAATTCTAGGGAAAAGTGGCATACGACCACGGCAATTTCAGAAGAGAATATTTTCTTGTTTCATACTTTTTAGAGCGTGATTTTTCAGTAGTCGGGTTTTAGTTTTTGAAATTAATTTTTATATACCTACTCATTTCTCTTAAAAAAACAAATATTTGCACGCCGACATTGTTAAGGCAAATACTGTAGTGCATTACGTACTATCCATATTTGTAAACTAACACCTTGTACCTACTCAGTATTAGCAAATAAATATTTCTATTTCTATTTCTAAAGAAGTGGCGCCACCTATGTGCCTAAGGGATGAAACTTTCGCTGCTGCGGGTGAAATCGATTATTTTGGTCCCTAGTATCACTGTGCAAAGCGGCTTTCCTTTATCACAAAGTGCAGCTTTCCGACGAAATATCGCCATAAGACCTAGTACTACTACTCCAATTTAATAAAGTTACGAACGAAAATTGAAGTTCGTTAGTTGATTGTTTGGAATTTTTACATCAAATTGACGAATCCAAAAGTTAAGTACTACCCAATTTTCGCTTTGCTCAACTTTGTAAAAAACGGACTGCTTTAAAGAAAAAATCTAAATTAAAGACAAAATCTGTAAGAGACTCAGTCAGAAATGATTCGAGGAGCCGTGCTTTAAAATAAATAGTGCCTTTATTGTAACCCAAGACAAGACGACGTTGACTAGAATCTCAAGAAACTAGAATCTTATTAGATTTTTGAAAAAATTATCATTCATTTTGCAATAAATCTTTCATTATGTATATTTCTATTGCACGCCTCATAGAGGTAGTTATTTAGTACAGTTTAGGGAATAGGGTAGGTATTTCATTGTTGTTGAAATGTAGATATTTGTAGCGACGCACTCACATCGCAACATAAGCAAGACGCCGAGTATTGAAGAAATGCAGGATCAGCGAAAAGTACGAATGTAAACATCGACGTGCAAGCCTGACGTCACACACTACGTCAAGACAGAACTGAAGAATTGTATGGAAACATGAATCGCGCTAACAGAGTTTATCAGATGCTTCGCATAAATACAATTTCCAACTACTAACAGTTGGGCCGCGGTCCCCGAGCACAGACACCTAGCTCGGAGGAAGTACTTCCCTTTTCGCTGAATATATGCCGAAGCAACCTGCCTCTACATATCCTACTAATATTATAAATGTGAAAGTTTAGATGTTTGGATGTTTGGATGTTTAGATGTTTGGATGTTTGTTACTCAATCACGCCAAAACGGCTGCACGGATTTGGCTGAAATTTGGAACATAGATACTTTGTAACCTGGAGAGGAACATAGGCTACTTTTTATCCCGGAAAAATAACACATTCCCGCGGGATAACGTCGTGTATTCCACGCGGGCGAAGCCGCGGGCGGAAAGCTAGTTTAATGATAAAGTAAAAAAATATAACTAGTTAAATAATTTTTTAATGTAACATTTAAATAAAACAACTTTTCCACGGATATTTTCACGCTTTATTTAACACATTCAGTGGATTAGTTGTGCTATTTTAAAGGATTTTAAATTTTTCGACGTTTCGGACCTTTCCTACCGTGGTGGTCACCAAAACGTTCGCGCAGAAATCTAAGATGTGCTTATTTAACATTTAATTTGAATCTGTTTTATAACAAGCGAATTATAAGTTGTTTAATTTTGACTATACCTACCTGTCGCTTTCTAAAACGAATTATTCTACGGCGAGACTATGACGCTACTGACTTGGTGACGTCACAAAGACAGTCGTTCTCCCCTTGTCTAATCAGAAAGTTTGATGTCAATATAATGATATTCAAGATATGTTTGATATTCAAGATAATTTCAAAATAAAAACATTTTCAATAAAAGAATTCAGTAAAGTGACCATAAACGTCAAACCATAAACGACGATAGAACAGAACACGAAAATAAATTTGACGAGACGATGCGAAACGAAAGTAACCGTGGTAGGAGATGTGCGAAGTTTTGGATCGAAATCTCGTTTTTCGTTTAATTAGAATCGATCTCCAGCAGCAACGGTAAAACGCGATTTCTTTAACTTGATTTTAAGTTGAAAACTAACTTGTATGAATAGATTGGCAATATCGTTTCTTTATTACTGCAAGTATTACGGTAACGCCGAGCGGCCGTCAGCTGTCTAGCCTTAGTGCTAGATCCCCATAGAAACCTATTTTCCTTCAGGCTCTCTTCCAGATTAATTTTCTCGACATAAAGTAGCTTACGTTCTTCTCCAAAGCCCTTTCTGCTTATGACGTGAAAACGTGCAATTTATTAAATTGCTTTTGAATTTATAATCTCAGTATAAATGTGTAAGAGCGAACGCGCACTTGTGATTTTTAATCGGGCGATAGTTTGATCATTGTCGGATTGAGTATAGTGTTATATGGCAGTGACGCGCACTGACGATTAAACTATCGACCGATCAAACTATCGAAATAGACTGGCCGATAGTTGTACGATCAAACTATCGCACAACTATCGGCCGGGCTGTAATGTGCATGAAGGACTATGTGAGCGCGCGCACTTCATTCAACTAAACTATCGGTAGACTGCGCATTCAGTATTGAACTATCGAAAGTGACTGGCCAATAGTTGTACAACTATCGGACAACTATCGCACAACTATCGGCCTGTGCATGAGAGACTTGTGAGCGCGCGCCCGGATTCAACTAAACTATCGACCAACTATCGGTCGACTAAAGATCACAAGTGCGCGCAGGCTCTCAAAACCAAACTATCGGCCGACAGTTTGATCACGATCGTCTTACGATTCCGACTAAACTATCGCCCGATTAAAAATCACAAGTGCGCGTTCGCTCTAATACACTAGAAAATCCTATTAAGATTATGAATGACAAAAAGCTTTCCTTTTTTATCTGCAATAATGTTCCGGAAAATGCTTTGTAGGCATTAACTACCATGCCTAGGGTATTGCGGCTTATAATATACAAATGTTGCCAATAAGGCTCCCCAGTTTGGCCTACATTCGCAAATCATGTAACTGCGCGTGTAGGTATAATACCTTTAATGTTATATGCGTTTATTAAATACTATTTTAATAATACGCCGTCTATAATGCGCTAAGAATGCGAATATGGAGTGTGTGGAATAACTACTCCCGCATTTTCCAATATAAATTTAATATGAAATGCATTTTCCAATATAAATTTAATATCAAAATCTTCAGCTCAGCGCATCTTCTGTAGAAATTAAATTGCAGTCGACAAGTTTATAAAGACACCGTCGTAGAGCACACTTTATTCTCAACCCATCCTTTGACTCCTTTGACGCCCGAATACTCGAAAGCGACTCAAGTTTATTCCGTCTCTTTCATACCTTTGACATTTAATGCAACAGGGTGATTAAAGTTGAGTTCGAGTTCGAGTGTTCGGTCGCAGACACTCAATTAACTTAGCAACGATATTGACCTTTTTTAATGTGACTTGGCGTCGGCTTAGTACGGCAAAGTGAGGAAAGTAGAGTAAAACCTGTCTAATTGAAGCGGAGAGGAGCTGTGTTTCCTATACATTTGACACGCCTGACGGAGTAGCTCTATTACCAAAAGTATACAGCCTCGTCAGAATATGTGGGTAGTAGCGTCTCGGTAGTACTTGTTCTGGCTTATGTTCACAGAGTTTCCACATTCCAGTTTGTAAAAAAAAAAATATTCCCTTTACCGCATCGTCCCCTTTGCGAGATATCCGCGGGCGATCAAAAACATGATAAAGTCAGGAGTGGTTGTTTGCCCGCGTGTTGGCTCGCCAGCTTTGTGGTCGCTCCGGAAACTTTAATATACGGACAGACGGAAAGTCAACAACGGCTCGCTTCGTGTTCCACTCAAATGTGTGACTTTAAACGAATCTTTGCTTAACAGATTTTGCTACAGATACAATAGTTATTTGTTATACAAGAGAGCAAAGTAATTTTTCGCTGCGAGTGCTGAATTTAAATCACGAACTAGCGAAGTAGTCTAAAACTGAATCACGAGCGTAGCGAGTGATTCAAATATAGACTACTGAGCACAGTGAGTGATTTAAAGGCACGAGACATCAGAAAAAATTGCTCTCGTGTTAAACATACAACTTTTCACCTCTACCAGCTAGAAAAGTTTTACAGGTCAGAAAAACAACAATGAGGGCAACATTTAATAATATTATATTTAATTAATAAAACATCAAAATTACAAAATTAATAATTAAAAGTTAAATTGGTGCAATTATGCAAGTTGAAGGTTACTGTTTGCATTGCGTTCAAAAACTGCACTGCTTGTCATTTTTATGAAAACCAAACATGATATTAGTAAGCGATATAGTGTTCACTTCATATTATTTATTTTAAATATTGCGTCTTTAATAAAAAGTAATAGTATAACAATCGTATTTATATAATTTGTTATTAGAATTCATAAATTTTTCTTATTTTATATTTATAACATGCATGCGACCTCATTTCGTCCATACTCTTTATTTCGAACCTTTGGTATCCGTGTATTTATTTTTCATGCTTTATATTTCATGTCCAACGACATAAAGCTAGATAGCTTTATCTATCTATCCTTTTTGCACATATTAATTTTAAAAGTTTCATCCTTGTCACTCTATTTCTTTTTTCTTAATTATTTCAAAAGGTGGTGTAAAAAATTAAAAAAGCACTTTGCCTCACGCTCGCAGCAAAAGTCGATTTTGCTGCGAGTTTTTACGCACCAAAAGCGCCCTTTTCGTGCTGGAGAGGTGAAAAAGTTTATACTGCAGCTCTGTAGGGTGTTACTATAGGCCTTCACGTGCCTTTGGAGCATGAAAACTATCTCAATAAAACAAATAATTAGACTGATAGGTACTAACTTTAATATAATCTTTTGAAACTCTTTTGTTAGGTTTCCAAAACGTGTCACTTTTTTACCACACTTTTATTAGCTTCACTTGTAACTAAGTCACAATGTAAGAAAATCTTGGAACTCAATTTTAACCTACTTCTCATTGTCGCATTGATTTGAAACTTTGCAAGTCTATATGAATCCGATGACAATACAATAATTTGCTACCATCGAGCTGATCTGATGATGGAGTCAAGAGGTGGGCAATAGAACTCATCAATGGCTGCTAGGAAACCCCTCGACTTTAACCCCCTTTTTTTTGTTTTGATGAGACCTATTCGCTACACTTGATGGTGAGGATCTGATGATGGAGCAGGGAGGAAGCCAGTGGCACTTCTTAATGACCACTAGGAAACCCCTCGAGTATGGGCTCCGTTGTTTCGTTCTGATTAAACTTATTCGCTACACTTGGTGGTGATGGACTGATGATGGATAAGCAGGGAGGTAGCCAGTGGCACTCCTTAATAACCAACAGGAAACACCTCGAGGTCTGGCTCATTTGTTTCGTTCTGATGAGACCTCTTCGCTACAATGGGTGGTGAGGGTCTGATGATGGAGCAGGAAGGAAGCCAGTGACACTCCTTAATGACAAATAGGAAACCCCTCGAGTTTGGGCTCATTTGTTTCGTTTTGATAAGACCTATTCGTTACACTTGGTGGTGAGGGTCTGATGATGGAGCTAGGAGGAAGCCAGTGAAATTCCTTAATGATCACAAGAAAACTCCTCCAGTTTGGGCTCATTTGTTTTGTTCTGATGAGACCTATTCGCTATAGTTGGTGACGAGTGTCTGATGATGGAGCAGGGAGGAAGTAAGGGTTCGGCTCGCGCATCCGGTAACTTATAGACTCCACTTGAATTTGTAAAACTAAATACATACAATCACGCCTTTGAGTTATAATGTTTACGTGGTGGGCAGACACATGAATCGACTGTGAAATCTATTACCATCCATCCATGGCTTGCCATTTACTAAACTAAAAAGTAAAAAATAAATATGTAGTTTAAAAAACTAAAACAACACACTTTTATAGGAACAGATTAAAAAGTACAAAATAACCGTTCAGTAACTGAAATTAAAAAGCGTGGTGCGCCCTTTGCAAAGCATGCATTTCAAGTAAGTACTTAATATTGACAACGCGCACCACGCTTTTTAATTTCAGTTACTGAACGGTTATTTTGTACTTTTTAATCTGTTCCTATAAAAGTGTGTTGTTTTAGTTTTTTAAACTACATATTTATTATTTGTTAATGGATCGTCGAGCACAAAAATGAAATAAAAACTTGGTAACCTTTTTATATGATGTTTAAAAAGGTGTTTGTAAAGACTATATTTATTCTATGGAAGTAGTTCATTTATAAATATTTAGTTTATTACGAAAGGTAAACAACGCAATGATTTGATTTGAAATGGAGTTATTTCAGACATTCATAATGTTTTTTTTTATACCTTGACAGCTCCTTGCCTTAGAGCATTTGAGTAAGAGAGTTTAAAATTCTGTAATCGTAATTGTAAACAATACTATTAGAATTTCCTTCCATACTTTTTTTTCCATAGTTTTTCATGTTTTGAATTTTAGTTCCTTAAACGACCGTAGCGGCGCTGTTCTAGATTTCATATAAAATGATACCAATATACCATAAAGACAGCTAAAGTTTTCCACGGTACAGGAACACTCCACGCAAACTTTACATTCGAAACTGTAGTTAAATAGACTGTTGTAAAGGTTCCTTCAAAACCCCGTTATTCATTGCAAATAACCATGGCCAGTTAACTGGTTATCTGCAAAGTTTTTATTCTTCTGTGGTAACTATAGTTATCTCCGAAGAATATTTGTTCTTCGCAAATAACTATAAAAAAATGTAATCTGTAAAGGAAAATGTATTCTTATAAGAGGATTTAAATTATTCGCAGATAACTGTAATACCTAAAAGATATCGCAGAAGATTTTTTTATTTGTACAAGGGGCCATCCATTAATCACGTGAGGTCGTTTTTCTTATTTTTTGACCCCCCCCTCCCCCCTGGTGATATTTGGTGAGGTTTGGGACTAGACCCCCCTCCCCCCCCCTGGATCACGTGTATTTTTTGGAAGTCTATGTAAAGCTATTTTTGACTGAAAAAAAAATATAAAAAATGGTTTTGATTCATATAACATTTATATTATGAAAAAATAATAATTAATTAATGTTGTCTTCGTCCCACGGAGTTGCAAGACTTTCATTTATGGTTACAACCGGTAAAGCTTCTTCTTCACTGGCAGTTGTTATTGGGAAAGAGGCTTGAACTTCGGTTTCGTCAAGCCACTCGGCATCATCATCCTCGCGCACTACGCAGAGAACCTCCCTCCCTCGTAGCGTGAGGATGCGCGTGGGCCGAACAGTTCCAGTTTCGTGGGCAGTATGGTGTCCATGGCACTCTTTAGCTCTTTTTTTAGTGCAGAAGTACTGCCCACACTGCCGACATATTCTTTCCACAAGAAGCTTACGATCCTTCTGCAGGCTAGGGCAATACAGGTCATAAGGCATTCTCATAAAACCTTCATGCGTTGGGGCAATTAAAAGTGCCCGACGTAGAAGAAAGTTGGCAAACGTCTTGCCGTCATGTTCCTGAGGTTTCGGAATACATAGGCCACTGGATGTCTGCGAAATCGGGTAAGGTGGTAGAAGAAAACGTTCCGGAAGAACAGATCGAAGAGAACTCCGCAGGGGTCCACAGCAAACGCGGTCATCGCATTTCACGATCTGTTGAAATTAAGATATTTTTATTACAAGTACCTATAGATAAAAATATAAATGATTAAATAATTAAGTAATCGTAAGCGAGATTTTACTGCGTACCTGAAGGAAATACTGGCTCTCCCGCACATGCTCAATATACCATTGCGGAGAAGGCATGTCAGGAACAAAGCTCTCGGCAATGTCATCGGGCTCGATAAACTCGGCTACAACGCGATGGTTGTCGATAACTACATTGTTCCAAACTTCTGCGAGAACTTCTCCAGCCTTCTGAAAGTTGTTCTTTTCTAGGTCATGGTCTATAGTTCGCCCTCGTTCATCTAAATGGGTACCATAAGAATCATGTGGAAGTATAAGGCCAGATAATTCACGGCTTAGGGGCGCCATTCTTCTCTCTACGCGATTGAATGCGCTTCTGCCTGGTGCATTTGTGAAGAGGAATACGGCGTCAAGATCGTATTTCTTAAAATGCTGTATAGCTTGGGCAATAATCTTCGGGTACCTGGGATTTTCATCAGGCCCTCCATCTGATGAAATTAAAACCACAGGTTTCAGCCGTCCGTCTTCATCTCGCATTATATCTTTGAAATTATCAAGAGTGGTAACCTTTTCAAAATCTACAGCATGAGTAGATGCTGTAGAGGAAGAGTGCTTGCCACTCCTTATCGCCACATATGTTGGCCCAGAGTACGTTACTGCTTCAGCACGTCCCATATCGTTTGGTTTTATTATGCACCCAGCATAAACGCTAGGGATCAACTTGTGCCTTGCAGCAACTACCCAATCGTGGTCAGGTAATGACACACGATATTCAACATGCATCAGGAGTGGAGCTTGTTTATTCACGGCTGTCAAGCCTATTGGCACCCGGGCTTTATCGTCTTGTGACAGAAAAAACGCTTGGTTTGGCCCGAGAATAGATGCAACTGTTTCCAAAGATCTTATTGTGGCGACACAAAAATGTTGATCGATGTGAGCCTTGTGGTGATCTGCCTCAGGGCGACTCAATTTGACAGGCACGGTGACTACATGTCTTTTACCTTCCAAGGTGGTGTAATTTCTTGGGAGCAACCGAAGGTATGTGCTACTTCTCGAAATTTGGAATCCGTGTTCGTTTAGTTTCTCATGGAGGTCATTTAGTGTCCTGCAACTGCGAACTATTTCTGAACGACGTCGTTCTTCCGCAGAAGCACCAAACATGGCCAAATCGACGATAGTTTTTAGCAATAATGGTTGTTGCTCTTCCAGGCGCGGGCGACCTGGGCCAGAGCGTGATTTGAGAAGACTAACTATATCTGGACTTTTACTACAAGCCATATTAATCTTTGATTGCATTGATAATCTATGTGAATGGGAGTGACGCATATGTTGCTCCTTCTTTCGTAGTTCTTTTTTGCATTTATCAATTTCTTGACGCAGTTTCTTCACATTACGCTCACGCGTGTCATCTTCACTGGCACCCAAAGAATCCCTACGACGGACAGCTACGTCAAGTTCCATTTGAAGAAGGGTAATCTGATCCTTCAACTTATCCTGTGCGGGAGTAGCACGTACAGGCTTTGGCAGAGAGCTACTTGTACTTGGTGCAGCCAGTGAAATCTCGTAGCTATGCTCCAAATCTTCAGCTTTACGTTTCCATGAACCTGGAATACAAACATATATAAAGAATCACGCCTATATCCCTTGCGGAGTATGCAGAATGTAACGCCGCTTGAAAATGCGTGAAACTGGGCTGGAAATTTATATAAACGAAAAAAAAGACAACAAACAAATATTCAATATTTCATAATAATATGAAAAATCATTATTTATGAATAATTTAATTTTATATTATTTACTACCTGCTGGGGTGCATTTATTTGTGTCATTATTTTTAACAGTAATTCCCGACAATTCTGCAGGTGGATTTTTTTCGCTGGTATTCTGAAAATATATAAAATGTTATTATTATCATACATGTAAATTAATCATCCCCAAGTATTGTTTAGTATTTGTTATAAGCGGAAACAAAACGGCACACGAACCATGCACAATCCTTTATATTATTTTCTTAGAATAGAGGTGAATTTCGTGCAAGTGAGATTAATATCGTGCAACTAAATAAACCATCCTTCTTAGTATTTATCAAATACTAGCTTTTGCCCGCGGCTTCGCTCGCATTAGTAGGGACAAAAAGTAGCCTATGTGTTATTCTGATGTATAAGCTATATTGTGGTAAAGTTTCATTCAAATCCATTCAGTAGTTTTTACGTGAAAGAGTAACAAACATCCATACTTACAAACTTTCGCCTTATAATAGTAGTAGGATTGAAATAAACATAAAGAACGGAGGTAGCCAAGCGGGTTTCTTTGAGCGGCCCAACTATGCATAAATACTGCCATCATCCATTTGTAAATACATATTTAGTTTAATTTAGTAAAATTTACCTTTTACTCTGTTTTTTAAGCTTAGTAAACTGTCTCGTAGACAGCGTTCAGCTTAATATACCTACTAAAGTCCAGCGAGTGGAGAAGGCATTTATTGAGCCGATCTGACCTAGAGATTAATTATATAATTTTTAATATAATAATAAATAAATTAATTAATAGACAACACTCAACGGCTCACTATAAGGACCTATATAAACCTATTCGATTAAAGTGATTCTTAGTAAGGTTTATATGCATATTTTATATAAATATGTACTACTAAATATACCTCAATATTGTAAAAAATAGGTACATATAAGATTTAACAATGACATTTTACTTGATATTAAACTATAGGTAGAACTAACTTACGAAACGAATTAACGAATTAACTTACCTTTTTATTATTAGAGCAATAAAAGAGGATATTAGACGACTTCTTTGCTTGGTTTTTACGGCGGAGATCTTGTAAAAAACCATTCGCCCACTTTGTAAATTCTTCTTTTTGAGCATAATTTTCTTTTGAATTAGCCCATATCTCATTGAATTCTTTCTGAGCCACACTAGGTTTTTTTCCTTTCTTATACTCCGCAAATAGTTCTTGATACAGTTCACCTAGTTGAGACATTATTTTAACGTAAAAATTGCAAGGTAAACGGTTACGCATGCATTCGGCGGTAAAACATCGAAGCATCTGGCGACTGACTGTTCGGCGAGCGAGCCCAGTGGTCGGCGCGGCGCGCGGGGAGTCGTTGCTAAGCAACGGCGGGCGAGTCAATCAAGGTCATACTACAAATCGCAAAAATTTTCGCGCCGTTCAAAATTTCGGTTCAGAAATAGCTCTTTTTGGAAAAAAATTAATACACGTGATGTCTAACGAGACCCCCCCTCCCCCCTCGTGATGTTTCGTGATGTTTTCCGTACCCCCTCCCCCCCCTTTTGAGCCTCACGTGATTAATGGACGACCCCCAAAGCAGATGCAATGAAGAAAAAGAAAATATGTAGGTATATAAAAAAATATTATGGGATTATTTTGCAAAAATCGCTAATAATGAAAAAGAGTGTAAAATAATTCTCTAAAATGTTAGATTTTGTCTCTTTTTTGTAATGTTAGTCATCTTTTATGAATTCATTTTACTCTTTCACTTATTTTCCAGTCCTTTTCAAGTATTTAAGCGTTTATATCATGACGATATCTCTTTTGGTTCGAAAACTATTAATTTTTTATGACAAAAGGACCTAAAAAGAATTTTTTAATACAGTTGCTCAAAAAGTGGCGTATTGCAGGGACGTATAGCGTTCGGGATGTGGGCTATTACACACTCGAACTTTTTCTTTACCTTTCCCGAACTCGTGCGTTTTCTTTCCCAACTGTCAAAATATTGTCTATTAAAAAGAAAAAACCAACCACGAAGTTTTTACTAAAAAAAAATCATAGAAGTTTTTATGATTCATGCAAATATTTCTAAAAAGAAGCTACTAATTTGTTTCAATATCAGATTTAAAAGTAATTTTAATTATACATTAAATTAATATTAGTATCGGCCAAATTAAATTTATGAATATAAAAAATACATAAAATTGGCCGTATGACCACAGATTACTAAATATGGTATGACGTGCACTATTTACCATAGTATCTGCTAATAGGAGTTTGCGCAAGTAAGTGAAAAGAAAATGAGGGACCTTATTTGTTAATTTTCTAAATTAGTTTTTTCTGGTTTTTATTGTGGTAGGTACTTAGTATGGTGGAATTAGTGCAATAATGTGGCTTTAATGGAAAACGATGTGGTAAAAGAGAGAAATAAGGAAAGGCGCTCCTGTAGGATTCGGATTGCTTTTGTTAGGTTTCATTTCATTTCATCTCATTTAATTTAATTTTCATTTCATATCAATAAAAAAATTCTACTGAAGCCTTGGATGTATGATCATAGTTTCCTTTGCCAACCCAGAATGGGTGAAGAAAACAAAAAAAAGTCTCTGCTTATATTCTTTTACGATTAGTTAGTTGAGTTTATTGTGTTTTATTATTTTATTAAATTGCTTAATTTTTTCGCAACTGTATTAAAAATAGTTGTTCAGTACACGTGCGGAACCGTCATTGCAACTTGTTCCGACTGTCAACCCTCACCTTCGGCTGCGCCTCGGCTCGGGTAGACATTTGTCGGAACTCTTTGCAATGACAGGCTTTCCGCACTTGTAATGAAATCTACTATTATTTTTTAAATAAATTGTAACATGAGCTATATTTTTTTTTTTTCTATTTTTTTGTCGATAAAATCCTGTATATTAACACCCTTTTCGTTTGTGCACCATATCGAAGGGCACACTGTAATAAATATGTAAGATATCCCAGTGCTGAGCGTAGTTTATGTGTGCAGGTGGACGTCGAAGGAGAACCTGCTGGCGCACCACGAGGAGGACGACCCGCAGCTGTTCGTCGCGCTCTACGACTTCCAAGCCGGCGGCGAGAACCAGCTCAGCCTCAAGAAAGGTAGGCCTGCCCACTTGGTTTAAGCAGTTAGGGCTCGTTTCACAGTATGGAGTGTAGAGGAGGACTATCTCTTAAGGGGGGAAAGTTGAAAAAGTGTCCAGCTATGACAGCTAAATAACAGTTCCAAAATCATCCGCAACGGCGCCGGCGCTGGCGTAGATACATGATTGGTGTGAATGTTGTGGTTGTTGACGGACTGAAGTATGTATGCTGCGTCCGCCCGCGTTAGTAAAATATTTGATATTTTTAGTGACTAGAGTGAAATGAAACTCTCAAATTTTATTTATATATCTATGTCTTTTTTAAAATACATATTATAAAAATTTGACATGGTAAATTAAAGATTATTTATCTTTGTTTCTTATTTTGAAAAAAAAAAATGCGCCATAACGGAGCGAAAGTTGGTTTCTACTGTGGCGCCATCTTAATTTAACGCAGTTTGACGGACACTTTTTTACTGCAGAGATAGTCCACTTTACCTCTACACTCTATATTTCACAGCTATCTGGGAGGCCTGTGCGGTTTGACTTTTGACATCTCCCGTATGGATGCCCGTCCGGTGTCCCAGGCAGCTGTGGAGGGTCCAGGCTAGACCATTCACACAAACAACTTTAACTATTTAGGTTGTAAATTATAAATTCTTACATAATAATGTTCATTACACAGCACTTGTATTACAAGTCTACAAATTTGTCACTTTTTTACATGGTTGTTGACTTGTAAGTTTGTTAAAAAAGGGCCCTGTTGGCTTATATAAAAGATGTCATTAATTTATCTTTGATGTTTATCGTTAACCGACGACGTAATGTGTATGTCGAAAACTGATAGCTAAAGTGAACGCGATGGATGAAAGGTTTAAACGCCCCACAGATGATCAGTTCGCCTGTCAGCAACGACCTGTCATTTGGCCGCAATCGGCCACACACTCACAGTTTCGTTAAAGGTTTAGAACTGACGGCTAATGCGCAGGTATAGTGTGTGGCCGCTGGGGGGCGTGGTCAATGTTGACAGTTATCGGCCGGACAGAAACTATCGAGTAATACTAAAACTGACGGCTATCAACTGCTAGTGTGTGGCCTCAAAGCCGGTTTTCGACTATTGCCGATAGGCAATGACCGGTCTAGTGTGTGGCCGATGGAGGTCTCGAACGTCAGACGGCCGATCCGGTCTAGGCCGACAGGCGAACTGATCGTCGGTGGGGCCTTTTACACTATGGCCAGAGTTATCTGTAGGTTTTAATGGACCCATAGAGGATGCAGAAGTTTCCAATCAGCGTGTTGAGTAGCATATGGCAATAATAGTGTTTGTGTGCAGGCGAGCAAGTGCGAATAATGTCGTACAACAAAAGCGGCGAGTGGTGCGAGGATCTTAGACGTATTACAAACGTTAACCGTCGAAATAATGTGTATGTCAAAAACTGATAGCAAGGGTGAACGCGATAGATGAAAGGTTTACACAATGGCAAGAGTTATCTATAGGTTTTAATGGACCCATAGGTCAGTGGCGTGCATTGCATATAGGCATTTAAGCAGTGCCTACCTCGCAAAATCGAAAAAATTACCATTAAATTTTAGTATCCGTGCTCCCCAATTATTATTGGTTGAGCTTACTAAATTATGATACTTACCTAATTTTTATTACTTATAACCACTGACCTCTATTTATTCGTGCATAAAACAAAAACTTCCTTCATAAAAAACGCGCAGTGCGCGACAGTAGGCATTTGCCCGTCTGCATGCCTACTTGAATCCTATACAATTTACTATCACTGGCATTAATATTTTTTATTAAAATGAATACGACGAAATAAAAATGTCGTACTTCCCACGCGTAATACACTGACGTTCGACCTTCGCAATTTATCACCCTTAAGTAGGTATGCCTACAAAAGCACCGGCGGTGTTTATATTTAGTTTTGTTTTTTGTCCAAAGATGGCTCTGTACGTTTCTACATGGCGGTGATACTTTGTTTACTCTATTTACATATTTTGCTACCTACCTCCTGTTGTCCTTAATTTAATTGTTGTACAGTATACATTGCCGTTATACTTCGTTGGAATCGTTGGTGGTTTTATACACTGATTAAGGCACACGCCACATCACATAGTTCGTGAGAAAATTCTTTGAAATTTTGAATATTCAAAAATTGTTTTTTTACATTTCTGCCTTGCCCATAGGTTAGACACCACGCGGCGTATAGTGCCTACCTATTCTGAAAAGCAATGCACGCCACTGCCATAGGTAAAGTACGGGTTCCCTACGCCATATCGAATACCAAATGATCGAAAATCAAAATATCGAACACTATTCATCGAACGGTCAACAAATCGAACGTTCAAAATATCGAATTTACAAATAATCGAACGATCAAAATATCGAATGGTTAAAATATCGAACGCTCAATACATCGAATGATTAATTTATCGAATTTCAATATTTTGCATTGTTTTTTGAATCCGTCCAAAATGTTTCTTTTTTTGGGACAGGATAAGCTTTAGTAGGGCCCCACGGATATTATTGTCCAAATTTATTAGTTTTTTAGCACAAAAATACTTAATTCACACATAAATAGCATTCCACATACAAAATATTACTCCGTTATTGGGTAGAGCAAGAACTATTTGACGCAATAGCTTCATTCGGAAATTAAGTTTTATGAAACTTCATTGAAATATCTACTGGTTGTTCATGATGTAAAAAACTTTTCAAAATATTGATATTCGATAAATTAATCATTCGATGTATTGAGCGTTCGATATTTTAACCATTCGATATTTTGATCGTTCGATTATTTGTAAATTCGATATTTTGAACGTTCGATTTTTTGACCGTTCGATGAATAGTGTTCGATATTTTGATTTTCGATCATTTGGTATTCGATATGGCGTAGGGAACCCGTAAAGTACCTACAGAGGATGCAGAAGTTTCTAGAAGAGTTGAGTAGTATACGGCAATAATAGTGTTTGTGTGCAGGCGAGCAAGTGCGAATAATGTCGTACAACAAGAGCGGCGAGTGGTACGAGGATCTTTGACGTTTTACATTAACCGTCGAAATGATGTGTATGTCGAAAACTGATAGCAAGGGTGAACGCGATTAATGAAAGGTTTACACAATGGCAAGAGTTATCTGTAGGTTTTAATGGACCCATAGAGGATGCATAAGTTTCCAATCAGCGTGTTGAGCAGCATACAGCAATAATAGTGTTTGTGTGCAGGCGAGCAAGTGCGAATAATGTCGTACAACAAGAGCGGCGAGTGGTGCGAGGCGCACACGCTATGCGGCGGCGTGGGCTGGGTGCCCAGCAACTACGTGACGCCCGTCAACTCGCTGGAGAAGCACTCCTGGTACCACGGGCCCATCTCGCGCAACGCCGCCGAGTACCTGCTGTCCTCCGGCATCAACGGCAGCTTCCTAGTGAGTGTACCTTGCTTGCTCTCACGATATAGTTGTGCAGGAGGCGTTATCCTGATTACGTTTACCTCGCTGGAGAAGCACTCCTGGTACCACGGGCCCATCTCGCGCAACGCCGCCGAGTACCTGCTGTCCTCCGGCATCAACGGCAGCTTCCTAGTGAGTGTACCTTGCTTGCTCTCACGATATAGTTGTGCAGGAGGCGTTATCCTGATTACGTTTACCTCGCTGGAGAAGCACTCCTGGTACCACGGGCCCATCTCGCGCAACGCCGCCGAGTACCTGCTGTCCTCCGGCATCAACGGCAGCTTCCTAGTGAGTGTACCTTGCTTGCTCTCACGATATAGTTGTGCAGGAGGCGTTATCCTGATTACGTTTACCTCGCTGGAGAAGCACTCCTGGTACCACGGGCCCATCTCGCGCAACGCCGCCGAGTACCTGCTGTCCTCCGGCATCAACGGCAGCTTCCTAGTGAGTGTACCTTGCTTGCTCTCACGATATAGTTGTGCAGGAGGCGTTATCCTGATTACGTTTACCTCGCTGGAGAAGCACTCCTGGTACCACGGGCCCATCTCGCGCAACGCCGCCGAGTACCTGCTTTCCTCCGGCATCAACGGCAGCTTCCTAGTGAGTGTACCTTGCTTGCTCTCACGATATAGTTGTGCAGGAGGCGTTATCCTGATTACGTTTACCTCGCTGGAGAAGCACTCCTGGTACCACGGGCCCATCTCGCGCAACGCCGCCGAGTACCTGCTTTCCTCCGGCATCAACGGCAGCTTCCTAGTGAGTGTACCTTGCTTGCTCTCACGATATAGTTGTGCAGGAGGCGTTATCCTGATTACGTTTACCTCGCTGGAGAAGCACTCCTGGTACCACGGGCCCATCTCGCGCAACGCCGCCGAGTACCTGCTGTCCTCCGGCATCAACGGCAGCTTCCTAGTGAGTGTACCTTGCTTGCTCTCACGATATAGTTGTGCAGGAGGCGATATCCTGATTACGTTTACCTCGCTGGAGAATCACTCCTGGTACCAAGGGCCCATCTCGCGCAACGCCGCCGAGTACCTGCTGTCCTCCGACATCAACGGCAGCTTCCTAGTGAGTGTACATTGCTTGCTCTCACGATATAGTTGTGCAGGTGGCGATATCCTGATTACGTATACCTTTCTTCCGGCATCAACGGCAGCTACCTAGTGAGTGTACCTTGTTTGCTCTCACTCACCGTATCTTTATGCAGAAGGCGATATGCTGATTAGGTTTACCTCTCCTCCGGCATCATCGGCAGCTTTCTAGTGAGTGTGCCTAGTGCTGCCTTGCTTGCTGTCACTGTACAGTTGTGCAGTGCAGTAACGGCGATATCCTGATTACGTATACCTCTCCTTCGACATTAACGGCAGCTTCCTAGTGAGTGTACCTTGATTGCTCTCACGATATCGTTGTGCAGAAGGCGATATCCTGATTACGTTAATCTCTCCTCCGGCATCATCGACAGCTTCCTAATAAGAGTGCCTAGTGCAGCCCTGCTCGCTGTTACTGTACAGTTGTGCAGTGCAGTAGAGGCGATATCCTGATTACATATACCTCTCCTCCGGCTTCGACGGCAGCTTCCTAATGAGTGTGACTAGAGCTGCCTTGCTTGCTGTCACTGTAGGTACTGTTGTGCAGTAGAGGCGATGTCCTGCTGGGTTACTCTCAACGGAATCGGATTCACATCAGCCAGCCTAGCATGAGCGGCTTTTATCACGCGATATGATATAGCACGTCATGCAGTTTTGCTTACATACATACATACTCACGCCTATTTCCCATGGGGGTAGGCAGATAAACCAGACAGACAGTCCAGAGACTATGGAGTCTTGCTTACCCCACTAAAGTGTAAGCAAGACGGCATGACGTGCTATATCATATCGCGTGATATAATGACGGGCATGCTAGGCAGACTAGATCGAAATAATGGCAAAACAGTACTATGGAAACCATAGCAACCGTTTTCATAGTACCAAATTAACAGATTTTTGAAATTGATTCGAACCTAATGTGAACTCGATTCCGTCAAGAGTAAGAGGGCTGATTACGTATACTATCTTTAAAACCTTGCTTATTTAGAGTCAGACCATCTTGACTTGAGTTATCGAGTGCGCAAATGCATCAATTGTTAAAAAAAACATCCGTTTCGAATGTAGAAAAAAGGTCTAAAGAAAACACAAAGTTTTAACTACTGTCTTTTTTCAAAGGTCCGCGAATCCGAATCTAGTCCAGGCCAAAGAAGCATCTCCCTGCGGTACGAAGGCAGGGTCTACCACTACCGCATAAACGAAGACTCCGACGGAAAGGTATTTTGATTTCTAATTTTCATGTATTCCAATCACTTCTATAAAAATATTTTGCTACTTATTCTTTTAGATAGGTCAAGCAATTACCGTTTCGCTTAAAAACTACAGATACTTGTCTTCTGACTTCTTTGTTTCGGTAACAAATTGTGCTACGAACAAGTGTACTGTAGGTACACAACATAATGGTGGAAATACATAGTTCAGTTTTGCCTTTCAATTTGGATGAAGCAACCAAATTGAACGATGTAAATGTAAATGAATCATTTAATGTCAATGTGCGCCTGTATTTCTTTGCCTTTCAACCAAAGTGTATCAATTTGGTTGAACCGTGTAATATTAGCATAATTTATTGTTGTCAAGGTGTACGTAACATCGGAATCCAAGTTCGGCACGCTCGCGAAGCTAGTGCACCATCACTCACTGCTGGGCGACGGGAAAACATTATCACTTATCTTTTCGTCAGGTCAAGCAATTACTGTTTCCCATAAAAAATACAGATACTTGTCTTCTGCCTGCCTAGCATGACCATCATTATATCACGCGATATGATATAGCACGTCATGCTGTCTTGCTTACATCTTAGGCCTCATTTCCACCTGCAAGTAAGTCTTCTGCGATAAATGTCCGACAGTCTGTCAGATAGCAATTTGCAAGTGTAAACACACTTGCCAGTTGTAGTTTACACTTGCAAGTTGCTATCTGACAGACTGTCGGACATTTATCGCAGAAGACTTACTTGCGGGTAGAAATGAGGCCTAAGTGCGACTTTCATCACTGATATTTAAACGTGATTAACGCTAAACGTGTTTAATACTTAGTTCTGCCTCTGTCATCTGTTTGAATGTGACAGGAACAGAAATACGTTTTAAACACGTTTAGCATTAATCGCGTTTAAATATCATTGGTGAAATCGGGCCTTAGTGGGGTAAGCAGGACAGCATGACGTGCTATCATATCGCGTGATAAAAGCCGCTCATGCTAGGCCAGCTGACTTCTTTGTTTCGGTAACAAATTGTCCTACAAACAAGTTAACTGTTGTCAAGGTGTACGTAACATCGGAATCCAAGTTCGGCACGCTCGCGGAGCTAGTACACCATCACTCAGTGCTGGGCGACGGGCTGATCACGCAACTCCTGTACCCCGCGCCGAAGCGGAACAAGCCCACGGTGTTCCCGCTCGCGCCGCCCGACGAGTGGGAGATAGACCGCACCGACATCGTCATGAAGCACAAGCTGGGCGGCGGCCAGTACGGCGACGTGTACGAGGCCACGTGGAAGCGATGCGGCATCACCGTGAGTATACCGTACACACACACGCACCGACTGCCTGCTCGGTGCTCTACATCACACGCACCGAAATCGTCATGAAGCACAATGGAATTATGACCTGGCCCCTATTTCACCACGTCGACATGTCTCTGACAATTGGGTATTTGACTGAAATTTTTTTATTGGCTTAAAATGTTCATTTAACTAGTACCAACACAACATAGGTATTTATTTTCAAATATCTTGCATATTTTCAGCGATATATAGCATCAAACTTACTAATCAGACAAGGAGAGCGCTATAGAAACGTGACGTCACGTTTCTATAGCGCCATACTCTCGCCATAGAAAATTTCGTTTTAGAAAGAGATAGCTAGAGTCACAATTAAGTAGCTCATAATTCGGTTGTTATAATACATATTGGATTTCTTTTTTCATATTTGTTATTCAATAATGTTATATTTTCGCATGTCATAAATAAATATCTACATTTCAACAACAGTCAAACACCCAATTGTCAAGCGACAGGTGACATGTGACAATTTTGAAAATTATTTTCTATAGAAATGCTTATAAAACGTGACAGGTATTTTGTTACAATATTGTTAATGACAATTATATTGTGAAACAAGAATTATTTTTCATATTCGACATATTTGTAGATTTGTCAGTGAATCTTGACATGAGATAAAAACTGTGTCATGGTTGCGTTACAATTGTAATGTTTCGTGGTTAACATAAGTGTATTTTCAAAATGGCTCTCTGTGAAAGTAGGAGTGACGATAGTGATTTACTCGACATATGTCTCTGACAATAGGGTATTTTACTGTTGTTGAAATGTAGATATTTAATGATGACGTTAAAAAATATTGCAATTAAGAATACCAAATGTGAAAACATAATTTGAATCTGTTTTATAATAAAAGAATTATAATTTTTGACTATAGCTGTCTCTTTCTAAAACGAAATCTTCTATGGCGTGACTATGACGCTACTAACCCACTGACGTCACTAAGATAGCGTCCTGTCCTTGTCTAATTATAAAGTTTGAAGTCTTTGAAAATATTCAAGATAATTCAAAATGAAAACTTGTTTTGTGTAGCTAATATTTCGAAAAACATTTTAAAGAAATAAAAAAAAAATCAGTAAAATACCGTATTGTCGACGTGGTGAAATAGGGGCCTGGATGCGCACGATCCAACGCTGCTCCGATGGATCCGTGTGCCAGCGAAAGTGCTGGTAGATCCTGGACGCGAATACACATCCGCGCACGGAACCGTCTGTGCTGAATGCACTTTATTGTCTGCTAGTTGGGCTGAATAAGTGTTTCTGTGTATGATTGTTTATCACAATTGGGTAAAACCACCGCACGCGCGCGCGCTCTGACTGCAATCCGGTTAGCAGCGTGACGACGTGTCTGTGGCGACATCTAGACGACGCGCACATAACCACTAACGGCGCCGGCGAATAGTACCGAGAATCTACATCGCGCTTACGAAGTTCATCCACCAAGTTCGCATATATACGAACTTCTACACACAACCATCGGACAGTTGTCCCCGGGCTAACAACATCCAAGACACACCATCAGTCTTCCTTTACCGAGTTGCATCATTTCTACATGTCTACTCGCGATGTCGGGAATGCTCGGGAGCGGTCGCGCAAACTCGTTTAAGTCATTACGTCGCTGCGATGCAGATACGGGTATTTCACATCGTATGTGTGATGACGCGAACAGTCATGAAGCACAAGCTGTAGTAAAGCGGCCAGTACGGCGACGTGTTCGAGGTCACGTGGAAGAGATGCGGCATCACCATGATAATAGAGACGATTGTATTGCGCCGGCTCTGCGTCCGACTCGCCGGCTACAGAGCCGGTTTTGTATGTTTGTGTTTCTCAGTGAACACCCCGATAGTAAAGACAGTTGTATTGCACTGGCGCCAGAGGCGATTTTGTATGTTTGTCTTTCTCAGTGAACACCTCGATAATAGAGACTGTATTGCACCGGCTTTGTACCCGGCAAAAACCGCCTCGTGGGCATGCACTCTTTTTCTCTATCCGCTATATTAATCTGCTAATTTGTGCTTTCACTCAAAGCATCATTCGAGTGCTTCATACCTTGCACTATGTTGCGTGTATATTTTGCAACTGTGGTGTTTTTATCATTATACCAGAGGGATGTTGTGTCTTATGGTCTGTTCGTAGGACTCGACGCAGGTCGTGTACTGAAATTATCACCAGCGAAGCCAAGAAACGATCATGGGACACAACATCGCCAAACGTATTGGTTTACAACACTATCTTGCAACACTTTTCGGAGTTAGTTACTCACCATATGTAACATGCATGTAGATTAGTTTCGCCGTTTGATAGACACACAGAAATCTAACTAGTTTGTTTTATGTATGAATCAGGTGGCAGTGAAGACCTTAAAAGACGACACGATGGCGCTAAAAGACTTCCTTGAAGAGGCGGCGATAATGAAAGAGATGCGCCACCGCAACCTCGTCCAGTTGCTGGGCGTTTGCACGCGCGAGCCGCCCTTCTACATAATCACGGAGTTCATGTCGCGCGGGAACCTGCTGGACTACCTGCGCGCCGCCGCCGCCAACGCGCGCGAGCCCGCGCCCGACGCCGTCGTGCTCATGTACATGGCCACGCAGATCGCGTCCGGCATGAGCTACCTGGAGTCGCGCTCCTTCATCCACAGGTACTGTATCTGTTGGATTACCTTATACACCTATTCGGTTCTTCTCGCAAGGTCTCCCGCCGTAGGATTTGCGAACCGATGACGTAGCTTCGTTGACGTTCATGAGTGTTGTTACCTCAACCTAAATTGAATAAAAAAGTTTTTTTTTTTTATAAAGTTTATGTTTGAGTTATACTACGGTTTTAGTTAAAGTTTTATTTACGTTCAAAAAGTTATAGTATACCTAAATGTTTGTTAGTCGGCAACTTACGCTAAACTGGCTATAATATCAATTTAATACAATCACATTGTCGCGGAATCTGCTGACACGCGAGATTGCGGACATTCTACTCTACCTATATTGTGCGGTTGCTAAACCGCACAGTATCCCTCATGTACATGGCCACGCAGATCGCGTCCGGCATGAGCTACCTGGAGTCGCGCTCCTTCATCCACAGGTACTGCCAAGGAGATTTAACCAAGGAAACTGGAGATAGTAGTACTAACACATTTTTGTAGACTGGCTGTCTTCCGTCTCACCTACTCTTTGAAACAAAACGTATAGTCATATGAGACAACAGACAGCCAATTCGTTGTTAAATGTCAAACTTGCTAGGTACACTCTTTTATTCAGGCTGAAAATTCCAGTTTTATTGTAGAATCTCCTAGAATACTAGAGCTAGATAATTGGTGTGATTGTAAGAAAGGACATTTTTCATTTTCGGCTAGGACTTTGTACACTATTCGTACTAATCGTAAAAAATATAGTAAAGTCATATAAAATATTAAAATTCTCATTGTCTTTCTGAATAAATGGTACAAAAATAAACTTTAAAATAAAAATTCTTTGCCATCCATGGTCACATTGGTCACACTGGCAATCCACGTTCAGAAACATTGATGTTTTTGTACGAAAAAACGATGACATTGATGAGTATGACCACAGCCATCTCTATCGTCTTCTACAAGCCATGCGCATAAAGTTGGCAACGTAGTTTTAAGTGAACCGATTTGACACCGTTTGCACCGTTTGACAGGTAAACAGCGAGTAAACCTCGAGTACTGAATCCTATGGAGATGGCATATCTTCTATACATCTATACAAATAAATAAAATTGGAGTGTCTGTTTGTAACATTAAATAACCGCTTTTTACTACGTGCATATGATTAAATATACGGTACATATACCAAAATGACATGTTTTACAATTTTTCTCTGTCTGTCTGTTTGTTCCGGTTAACCTCTGAAACGGCTGGACCGATTTTGACGGACCGATTAATACGACAATTAGAAATAGTGTAAAATTGAATTCCAAGATTTTCTTACATTGTGACTTAAGTGCCCTGGTAACGATCAATCGTCATTCGTCAATTGTTACGTGATTGACCGTTTCAATTGAAGGTGCGAATGATGGAGCTTCAATCGATGCGTCAATTGCTCGCGCCATGTTTCTCATCGAAAAACCTGTCAATCGCACAGCGAGACGATCAATTGGTAGCGTCAATCGCGATTGTCAATGGGCTTTCCATCATTCGCATCAATCACGTAGTTTCGAATGACAATCGCTTCAATTGCCTCTGTAGACGATCATTTGGTCCGTCAATGACGTAAACATTGTCAATTGCGATTGATCGTTACCGGGGCACTTTAGTTACACCTCACTTTTTCGTAGGTATGCCATTTCCATAGGATTTAGTACTCAGAGGAGTAAACCGGTTCACAGCAATGTTGCCGTTCCGTATCATAGCATGGCTTGTAGAAGACGATAGAGACGGCTGTGGTATGACTGATGATAATCTGTCAATGTCAACCTTTTTTTTTTAAATGTGAGTGTGACGTTTTACCGCCATAGTAAGGGTTGCATAATTTAGACTTGATAATGCTTTTGTGCCATCAAACGCGTTAGCTTCATCATGATCATCATCATCAGCCATTTAATGTCCCCACGATGTGCTCGGGATTCTAAAGTAGAATCCTGAACGCAGCGAGGGATTCAATATACGTCGCCCGATATGAAAATAATTTTGCGGCCGAGTAATACACTCTACTTTTCATTTCGAATATAAGGAAAGTAAATACACTTTGCTCGTCATCCCCCTCTATAAGAAAAGCAATAAAAACAACTAAAACTATCTAGAAAAATAAAAAAAAACGCTTTCTCTGTTTTTTCTATAATATTGAAGTTTTGAAATAACAAAAAAAAATTGAACAAAAAAAAATTTTTAAAAATGTTTTTTTTATGTCTATCGGATGCCTCCTAACTATCACCGGAGTACGATAGGGGGTTGAAAATTTTTTTAGATTTTAGCTACGCTACGAGACGCACCGTTTTTTGAGATATTCTCGTTTTTATAAAAAAAAATTTTTTTTTTAATTTTGCAAGTCCTGTCCCCATACAAAATCAGTTGAAAACTTTTTCATTGCCGATGAGGTAACTCTATGGTTGACTGTAACCAAATTTAGTTCTATTCTTAAAATTTCATTTCCACCCTATGGCGAAACGGATAGTTTTGGACCCGCTGCTCAGTTTAAATATACATCACTTTCCGAATCTGAGCGATGAAAAATGTTTTAAAGGCACCGTGTTGTTCACCAGGGACCTGGCTGCGCGCAACTGCCTAGTGGGCGAGTGCCACCTGGTAAAAGTGGCGGACTTCGGTCTGGCGCGCCTGATGTGTCAATAGAGTTCTCATGTTTTCGCACGTTTAGTATGTTTTGATGGACATATCTGTCTATGGTGGGCGGTATGTTCAAAGTCATTATATGTTTTGTATGTAAACGTTAGTTCATATTCGATTTCATAGATAGCGTTTTACCGGTCTGAATCTCGCTATGGTTTTGTTTGCCGATTACATAGTATCTGGCAATTTGAAATTTGAATACACACTCTTCAGAAGCTAGAAACATTTGTTTTATTTGTAAATAGTCACCAACAAGTTTTTCAGCTCGATATTCTTGGGACACTTAACAATTTATATGGCAAAACAACGTTTACCGGGTCAGATAGTATTATTATAGTAGGACAGTAGGCTGGATTGTTTAGTTTTATTTATGAAAAATGATTTTTCATCCCATCGATTCGAAAAGCGATGATTGTTTATCTAATAACAGGGTCCAAAACGATTAATTTTTTACCTGTTATGACAAGAGGGTATAAATGAGATTTGAATTTTGAACAGCTTTATAACAGGGTCCAAAACGATGAGATTTGAATTTAGAACATAATTAAAGAAGCATTGGTTGGAGTGTAGCAAAGGATGTGCAGTACTTTAAAAAAAAAACAACTGATTTTGTATGGTGCGCTCGCTGCGCTCGAGATTCTACTCTAGAATCCTTCACTGAGCTCTGGATTCAAAATAGCGCCCTCGCCGTAAATGTATTATTTTGCTCCCTTGTAATACAATCTACTATTAAACGTACCGTGTTGTTCACCAGAGACCTGGCGGCGCGCAACTGCCTAGTGGGCGAGTGCCACCTGGTGAAAGTGGCGGACTTCGGTCTGGCGCGCCTGATGCGCGACGACACGTACACCGCGCACGCGGGCGCCAAGTTCCCCATCAAGTGGACGGCGCCCGAGGGGCTCGCGTACAACACGTTCAGCACCAAGTCGGACGTGTGGGCGTTCGGCGTGCTGCTCTGGGAGATCGCCACTTACGGCATGTCGCCCTACCCCGGGGTCGACCTCGCCGACGTCTACCACATGCTGGAGAAGGTAAAGCTTCGCCACAGAATATACACCACTAAATTTTAATTAGCGTAAATATTTTAAAGGATGCTAGTGCCCATCAATATAAACAACTTTCACTATGGGGCCAATCATGGAATTGCGAAAAAAAAAAACAGCTGTTCCATACATTTCAGTCGAGTCGATGTTGTACTTTTGTATGGAACAGCTGATTTTTTTTTCACGATTCCGTGGTTGGACTCATAGTGAAAGTTGTTCATATTGATGAGCACTATCGTCCCCTAAAATATTTCTACTAATTAAAATTTAGTGGTGTATATTAATACCTTACGATACAGAAATTTCACTCCCGAGTTTAGGTATGATAAACGCAAGCGTCCGGTCACTGGACTAGTCTCAATAGGCTGGCACTCGCTCGACTTGTCGCACACGCAGCGCACGCATCCGCATGTGTCGCCATCTGTCTCGCTTCGCGTGTATTACTTTCACAAATAAAGTAGTACCTCTGACAGCCCTAGCAGATTGAAGCGAGACGGCAGACAGTTATTGTACTATGAACGCTATACGCAATGCAAAAGGTTGAAATTAGGTTGTTTACCAGAATAGTAGGTAAATATCTCGGGGATTTTGCGCCGCTTGTATGGAAGTGAGACAGGTTTGGCTCCGTGAGGTCCGACACATTCAGCACCAGTCGGACGTGTGTTCTTGCTGCTGTTAGATCGCCACGTACGGCATGTCGCCCTACGTGTACCACATGCTGGAGAAGGTAACGCCACACATGTAGTTTTTTCACTTGTTCCTTGTAGGTAACCGTGGACAGATAACTGCAGTTATCTGTGAATCCAAATAATTAAATTTTCCTACCCAGCTATTGTTTAAAAGTTTACTGTAAATAAAATTTATTCTTTACAGATAACTGGTTACCTAACAGGTTTTTTTTACTTTTTATTTATTTATTATTTTATTAAGGATAAAAAACAGTTGTACAATAAAGTGTAAGGTTAACAATTCAAATGTAGTATAGCCTTAAGTCATTGTACAGCCAACCTCATTACCACTAATTACCGTTATAAATTAAACAATTGCGCTAAGACATAGAACTTCAACAGTGCGGTGGTACATTGAAAATACGATCAGATAATGAATGATTTTTACGTAAACAGCCACAAGAAAGCTAGTTAACTTATTTTATTGATAATTTTGATCTTGTGCTTACTTATAAACTAGGCAAAGTAATAAATAAATAAATAAAATAAAAAGAGTACTTTTATATCTTCTTCCAAAACTCCAAGGTTCATGTAAAAGCAATAAGACAAAGACACAGAAAGACTACTTATGTGTTAGGGCTAAGTTGACTTGTTTTTTGTATTGAGATGGTGACAGACAAAACATATCGACGTTGTTAAGACTAACATTATATAGGTTCATTACTCTATATAAAGGAGCCCGAGTACCCGCGTTAGTTTAACATATGGGGAGTGAAAATAAACGGTGCGGATACATTTGTTGAATTCGCTTAGATCTACTTGGCACTTGATAATTAATTTTACCGATCATATCAATGCAATCGAATCGATTGTGAAACATTTTTTTTTTATACTTATTTAGTTTTTTCACTTGTTCCTTGCAGATAACTATGGCTAAATAACTGGTTATCTGTGTATTCGGGAATAAAATTTTCCTACCAGCTATTTTTTAACATCTAACTGTAAAGAAAATTTATTTTTCGGAGATAACTAGTTACCTCACAAGATTTTAATAGCTGTATTTTTTTTGCATTGTTAAAAGATAGTTATATCCAAAGAAAACAAATCTTCACAGAAATCGAGTTATCTGGACATGGTTAGCTTCAAGGAACAAAGGTATTTAAACTTATATATCCTAGATACATCTTATCAATCTATGTACAAACCTTATCTACTTATTAACTGTCATTTGAATATGTGATCGTGAAAAACAAAGCCCTATTACTAAGACTCCGCTGTCCATCTGTCTGTCTGTCACCAGGCTGTAGCATATGAACCATGATAGCTAGACAGTTGAAATTTTCACAGATGATGTATATTTGTTGCCGCTATAACAACAAATACTAAAAACAGAATAAAATAAATATTTAGGGGGGATTCCCATACAACAAACGTTTTTTTTTATTTTATGGAACTTTTCGTGCGCGAGTCCTACTCGCACTTGGCCGGTTTTTTTACTATCCGGGCGTCTTTTCGGAGTTGTTACGAGAAGCGTCGAATTTATTCAATACTTCTTACGCGCTGTTTAGCCAGCGTTAATTTCATCAACGTGAAGATATTACTACCCTCACACACGAAAGAAATACCTTTCCAGATATTTGACAATCGCTAAAGATGAAATTATTGCTATTAAGAACTAAAGCACACGAGGATCAGTTATAGGTGTGTTTATTGTGAAAGTTTCGCATACAATATCGTCCTTAAAGATTTGAATTAAACATTTAAAAAATTAATCACGTTACTTTTTCATTTTTATTCCTTCTTACATCTATTCAGGGTGTCCCAGAGTTATGGGACATGAATGGAACGTACTTTAAATAGCATTCCTTTATTTTTGGCGAGAAACAAAACTAATAGATTTTGTAAAAGAAACACTTTTTCCATAGAAAAGTAGTAACTATTAGGGACTTGAGATATGCACAATATGCACATGCCTCTATTTATAAGAAAATTATTGCTGGATCGAGGCCACAGTGAGCATTGTGTATTATGAAAATTAGAATAGTACAAAAATACTAATTACAAGTTTCTCGAAAATAGGCTATCGATATTTCTTTAGCGAACGAGAATAAACAATCTCCACCCTTCAGCAACAGGCGCTGAAGTAGTTTTTAATTATGTCTGGATCGCTTGCGGAGTACTAACGACAGGCACTTACAATAGGGCGAAGCATTTTCATCGCATAATAGATTCAGCCGCTACCCGGATAGGTTCCTCATTGACTTGTCTACTTGTTAAAGTGAACTGGTGGTATAATGACGTGCTTGATGCTGTAAAACAAGAACACTTATAGAATCTAACGCTGACTTTTATATAACTGCTACAAAACGCTCACTTTTTTGTCATTCACGGATCTTAACCTCTACACAGCGTATTTATTACAGTCGCCATTGAATATTTCGAAGCGGGCGAGGTAGTGAAATATTTCGGAACACTTACTTAAATTTCAATAAATTCGTTACCTACGCTAAATAAAGTTAATCATCAGAACATACAATTTTCCTTAAATATGAAAGCAGCATTTTTTTCAAAACACAGAAAGACAGGGTGATCATAAAGATCTAAACATTTGTGGCAATATACCTCAAGTCTGTAACGCACAGTGTAAATAACTAATAATATTGAGGTTTTTAATTATTTTTATGCATTCACATTGCAATTTTGTAAGTAAGTATAGGAAAAATGTGATAGTAAAAAACCACGAGCCTTATAAGTAGCTTTCAGGCGGGATTCGAACCCGCGCCTCCGAGAATCCGGCCCGATGCTCTGACCAACTAAGCTACTAAAAGGGTTACACGATTCGTCGAATTTTGATATCACTTTCTTGTTACGCTGTAGGCCAGCGTTGTTTCATCAATGTGAGGAAACCCTCGCATCTGAAAGAAACATTTTTACAAATGTTTAACAGACGATTAGGATGAAACAGCCATTAATTATTTTTATGCATTCACACTGCAATTTTGTAAGTAGGTATAGGAAAAATGTGATAGTAAAAAACCACGAGCCCTATAAGTAGCTATCAGGCGGGATTCGAACGCTGGCCTACAGCGTAACAAGAAAGTGATATCAAAATTCGACGAGTCGTGTAAGCCTTTCGGTAGCTTAGTTGGTCAGAGCATCGGGCCGGATTCCCGGAGGCGCGGGTTCGAATCCCACCTGAAAGCTACTTATAGGGCTCGTGGTTTTTTACTATCACATTTTTCCTATAACTAATAATAGTTGTCATAATCGTTTTTGACAACTTAAATGCTAACTTAACTTTAAGTTTAAAATTTAGTAGTTAATAATAGAATTAGGTAGTCTACATTTTCGAATTGTTAGTAATTTGCATGCTGTGCTTACTTCGAGTAGGGTAAATCCTAGTAAGTTAGTTTTTAATCAATTATTGTTAGCATAGATTAAGTGGATTATACCCAGTTTAGTAAGCCAATAAAAAAAAATGAGAAAATTATAACGAATTTAGACTTATTATTTATTATTATTGTATTACAGAATTAAGGTATATTTTCCAAAAATTTTCAGAACCCTGACTGTGTGGGATACCTTTGTTTGACGATCTACGCTTTCTGATATTTCTACCTCGTTGAGTGTTCCAAAGTAATTGAAATGTGCGAAAATGCCTTCTGCTTTATGGTGCTGGCTAACATGACACTTCTAAAGGGCGTGTTGCGTGCGTCCGCATGACAAAACTTATTTCATAATACGTATAAAAGAGTTTTATTTATAACTAGCGGCCGTCCGCGGTTTCACCCGCGTGGTTCCCGTTCCCGTGGGAATATCGGGATTAAAAGTACCATATGTGCTATAATCTATATCTGTTGCAAATTTCACCCAGATCCTTTCAGTAGTTTTTGCGTGAAAGAGTAACAAACATCCATACATCCATACCCACAAACTTTCGCGTTTATAATAAACTACACGACGCTATCCCGAGGGAATGTGATATTTTTCCGGGATAAAAAGTAGCCTAAGTTACTCCATATTACATTAGCTACCTGCCAGTGAAAATCCCGTCAAAATCGGTCCAGCCGTTTCAGAGATTAGCCGGAACAAACAGACAGACAGACAGACAAAAAATTTCATTTTGGTATGTGTACCGTATATATAATCATATGCATGTAGTAAAAAGCGGTTATTTTAATGTTACAAACAGACACTCCAATTTTATTTGTATAGATTTCTCAATGAATACTGACTTAACTTACTTAAATTAACGAAGTTCTTAAAATATCTATTAGAGAGCTGTTCAACGTCAAGTTTAAAAGACTGCCAGACCAAAATAGAACTTAAGTTAGCGGCGGAAGATTAACGTTTAATACCAGCAAAGTTTCCCGTAATCCGACGTTAATCTGGTCGGCGGTCAAAGCGATCTCCCGAGGGGCGGCTGCACACAATATCCAATCATATTTGCCGGCGAGCTCCGGCAGCAGCGCGCTAATCCCGGCGCAGTTCTATTCCGAAGGTGGAGTCGGACTCTTTGTGTTGTGTCAACGTAGCTGGCGTCTGACAGTAGAAGGACAATGCAGTGTCGGATTTACCAGTAGGCTGAGTAGCCTATAGCGGCAGATTTTGGGAGCGGCATGTTTTGTTAATGTCACGTCACGTCCTCGTATATGACTTGCGATTAATTCGTAAAGCTCTTGACTGTAAACAAAATGTGTAAGGCTAAGTTCACATGTAACGCGCGTTAACGCAGTTCAACGCGCGATCTAATTTAGAAAGAGTTCAGATGACAAAAGCTAACGGGCGTTGCGAGAGTTCGTCACGTCAGTCAGACAGGTTATTATTTTGTGGTTATATAACAAAAAAATATATACTTAAAGAAAGAGAAAACGCACACATCGGGTTCCACCCAATTTTGAAAAATAGACCCAGTTTGTTTCCGACATTACCTATATCCGAATTTGAGAGACAATGAATCTAAAACGTTTAATTACTTCAGAATGTCTAGTTCAGAAAATCATTCGACGATTTGTTTCAACTCATCCAGGATGATTATTTAAACAATATTTATTTACGAGTTACAAAAAATCATGCAATAGCGCGCGCTCAACTGGACAATCAACGGAGTACGGACGTACACTCGAGGACAAATTCGGTGAAACACCTCTTACTTCTTTCACGTGGCTGGTGCCTCGCCATTCACGCGCACACCCTTTTACTATTTTTTTATGTATTAAACTAGGGTAGTACAATGCATAAGCAATTACGGATAAGGACTGCAACTAAACGGTGAGACGCCAGCCACACGAAAAGAAGTAAGATGTGGTTCACCGAATTTGTCCCCCACTGTACATACCCATCAAAGCGCGCTTCAACGCCCGATCGCTTGCGTCTAGAAACTTTTTCTCTGAGCGCCCCCGCCGCCGGCCGCGTTAACGCTGGCTGACGCTCGTTAGCCCACGCTCATGTGATCGGTTGTACGTAAATACCAGGACGTCTAGTCGCGCGATTTGAAAAGGCGCGTCAACATTATACCATCTGAACATGGCCTAAATCTGCCACTGGGTCTGAAAGGACAGGCTATAGCAAAGAAACGACTATGAATGTTTTGATAAAGTAACACTTCATAGGGTTGCCAAAATTACCAGCTTAAGTTTTTTTTTATATTTATATTATTTGAAACCAAATAACTTAACAGATGTGTGCTCTCAAGACTTGTCGCTATGGTCATAATTTGATTTCCGGATTCTAATTTACCAGTTAACAAATTCTCAACGTTTCCTAATTTTCAATACCTAACAAGCGGCAGTCGGGTAGTAAAGTTGCACAGCTTTTACAGCTACTGAATCGGTCAGTTACAAGCGCTTCCAGTCGAATGGCTTGATCGAACACCGTCGGAATCGATCGACCACGTTATCCTATTGCCGCTTCAACTAACTTCATAACAGCATTAGTAGTGGGTGTGACAAGGTGGGAATATATTTCATGACCCGTATCGGCGATTTCGAATTAGACTGCTGAGACTTTTGTACCAATCAACAGCTATATTAGAGAATAGTTAAATTTATATCTATTTGTGTGATTTTATTAATTTATTTGATATATAATAAATTCCTATTTTTGTTATTTCGAATTTATTTTAATATTTAATATGTTCCAGCTAATTTTAAGTTTGATACTAATGTAATCTTAACTGAACTTTTTGTAAATTATTCATCTTCATTTGTTCCTTGACAATGTTGTGTCACCTACAAGGGTGTATGCATCAGATCTCTTTGTTTCCAATTTTGTATTTTTATCATTCAAATGTATGATATATATAATATAAATGTATATATATGTGATGATAAGGTTGAAGGTGGAAACGCACTACTCCCGGAATCCTCCATTACTGAGGAACTGGCTATCTTATCTCTAACTGCCGGATCACAACAATGCTGAAAACATCGTTGTTATGGCGTCAGACTTAAATAAGACGGTGGTAGCTAACCAGGCGGACTTAGAACAAGCCCTACCAACAACCAAACCGAATACAATATGTACCTATCATACCACCACTATGATATATCGTTACTCCAATTAAAGCTGATAAGTTTATTGCGCCTGTTCTTTTTTCTCATCAGTTAAAAAAGGAAAAATTGGTAGGCAAATATTGACTATTCAACAGAGTTTATTTATTAAGTCAAGTTGAATAAGATATTTCATTTTAATTTTTAATCGAACCCGGGACTTCAGGTTCTGATACCGGTGGAGTGTACCACTAGTCAACAGAGGTGGTTTATTTGTTATCAAGTTTTCATGACACAGTTTCTTAATAATATTTAAATGAGCTCAGATAATTGGTGTGATTGTAAGAAAATATTTTTTAATCCAGGTTGGATTGACAAAAAACGTGCATCAGATCGATCGAGGCATTAAAATCAAAAAAATGTGAGATAAAGTGTGAGGTACAGTACAGTGTGAAGTGAATAAAAATCAATAAGTGATAAAATTACTTTTATTACAATAATTGAAATATAAAAACAAAGGTAACATCGAGCTAGCTTACAACTCAGCAACAAGTTTGTTAATTCCAAAACAAGTACTATACGATTTTGCATTTCACGGTCAGTTTAGTAAACAGTGCGAGTTACATAAAGCACGGCAACAACGGCGGCCGATAAGACCCAAACATAACAGTCCGATTAATGGTTTACCACAACTTGCACAACGATTATACACACGCGGCTAACCTATCCTGGAATACTGGCAATCATGGACAATACTAACATGCAAATCAAAGCCCTTGTCACTTGAGTCTCCCTACCAAAAACAATTCCCATTCTTCACCCTTCAGGTAGTGACACTTGCAGGCGCGCAAAAGCGCGGGTCGTTCCCACCAGAGCCACTTCAAGTAACATACACGAAGGGAGAAAAATCAGTTTTTCTCATTTAAGACTAATTACAAGAAGTGAGTCAAAGTGACTCTGCCACGATGGCCCGCAGACATTCGCTCGTCGCTATTGGAATTTAATTTTAAATACTAAACATCTCCGATCTCATATCAACTGTCATGTTTATAAAATAAACAGATTCAACAACAATAAACACCGGTTTCGAGTCAACTATGGAACGTATCGCTGAAAACAATAATTTATATTTTGTATACCTAACTGTAAATAAAAAATAACAATAGCGAGCTTACTAACGAAGAATGCTACGTACCGCTCGCTGTAAACGTGGTTCTGGCACACATAGACATCAAAGTCCCTCTCACCACTATGCCGGATAACACAAGATTTGACTAAGCCGGCGGGTGTCCCCGGGGGCGCAAGGGGCGCGGGCGTCGCCTAGCAGTGCGACGCGTCGGTGCACAGGTGCTTCTTGCATAGGGTGCACTGCGGCCGGATGACGGCGATGCGCGAGAAGATCTCGGAGGCAGACAGCTCCTTGCTCAGCTTGCTGCACATGGAGTACGACACGGTCTTCTTGGAGAAGTCCTTGGCTGGCACGCAGGTGCGCGCGCGCACCGGCCCGATGTCCTGCCCCGTCTCAACTGCACAGGCAACGTCATTGTGTCATTTAATATTCGAAGCTATCGATAATGTCTATTGGAATTCAAACAATAAATATTACATGAGAATGTTTAAAACACGATGATGGCGCCAACAAAACTCCTTTGTGCGCTCTTGTTATTCGAAAAAAGTGTGTCAGTGTAGCCTACATTTATAGCAACGCTCCTTTTATTCGTACGTTTACGGAGAAGATTCCGCGATTGCTATGGATGGCGATATCTGGTAACTTATTCACGGGCGGCCCAGTGCAACTTTGTATCGCGGAAAGTTGCCGGACGCAACGTCCTCCGGGCGCGCGCTGTAACACCGCAATATCTCCGACATAAAAGTTTTTATCTCACAGTAGAGGCAGACATTGTTCGAAATCCCATTAAAAATTTAAAATGTTTTCATTTCTCCCAATATCCCGTAATTGAATGGCGTGAATGTGAATTTCACACGGAAATTGTTTGGGCGGGTTTAAATGAACAATGTGGAAGTTATGCGTGGGCGTGAGATAGGACAGTGAGCGCTCACCTAGCTTGGCTGACTCCGACGTGATAACGATGCACAGGAACGCCATGCCCGGGATGTAGCAGTCGATGTTGGGTACCTGGAAATCGAATTATGAATCGTTTTACATAGTGCAGTGCTGCGGTTTTAGCGAGCGAGCTACTTCATATACTCCATAGCACTATTGCGCTGTTCTGGATACTTCTCTTGTGGATATTAATAGGAATGAGCTTGGTTTGTCAGATTTCATTTTGGCAGTAAAACCTTTCTCGTTTCACTCGCTGGAGTTATAAGTAATTCTACATACCAGACTGCTGTAATCGGGCATCCATACTGAAATTACTTAGCGTGGAAGAAGACTTTGCAACAGGATTTTAACCTTTGTTAGTGTGGTGTTTAAAAAAAGATTGGAAGTGCATCATGACGTAGTAAGAAGGAACATAGACGGAAGGCTATTGCGTGACGGACCGTGACGTTGGCGTAGTCCGGGTGGTCGGGGTCCCAGCAGCCGGGGTGGTCGAACGACAGGCAGTTGTAGCACTGGATGCCCTTGGTGGTGGGCGGCACGAACTTCTTGGGCTTGGTCTTTTTGTGCTTGCCTGCCAACAGAGCGCACATCAGACACTTTCCACACAAACCAGAACATCTTATACGGTAAAATCGAAGACAGATTTTCTAAAAATATTAGTTTATCGTGGCATTTCTGCTTGCAGCACAACCTTTTCGTTCTTAATATTTGACTAGCAGAGTAGTTCAATTTGGAGCAGTTCGTCTAACGATTTGTTTTAGTGATAGAAGTTGGGTATGTTTACTATTTACCAGCGGAACGTGCCGACGCCCGCGCCGCGCTCTGCCAACTATTTTGCTAAAGCTTCCTTATTTACAGTTCCCATGGTTTCAATTAACTTTGCAACTTTGACGATTCATAAGCATTAATTTTATTTAATCTAGGTGTATGAATATATTTTTTTTACTTCTTGACTTGACTTTGACAAATCAGAGTCTTCGGTGATTGTTTCCAAACAATGCTATTTTTTATTTAGATGATGTTTAATTTGGATTCATAAAAAGATCGTACTGTCAGATTTCTGGAAAAACTGCTCAAGTAGTTTCTTTAACTGCCAATTTTTTTACGTCGCAGTAAATGATTAGAAACCAATCTGAGTTATGTAAGATGAAAGGGCGGGCAAACTCTGTTATAAATTATTATCGATCTAAGGGAGAAAAGTTAAGAAATCTCAATGTCTGATATTCATGATAAAGGATGCAATTGTAGGACTTGTTAAAATAAATTGTAACTCACCGAGGACCGTGACGGAGAGGAGGAGGCAGTAGACGACGAGGCCCTTAAGTCCGACCATGATGCTGATGCGTTTGTGTGGTGTGTGGTGTGCGTTGTGGAGGCGGCGCTCGACTGCCGATGCTGCGGCCCGCGCGCCGTTTATACCCGCGCGCGCTCTGACGTATCACGACACAGGGTGTGCTGCATGCACCCGAATGCGTCACATCTGAGCATTAGTGCAAGTTACGTTACCGGGTTTATTCTATAATGCTCCTTTTTACTTCATCCGCCTCTATGGTCTAGTGGTTTACACCACCGATTTCAGACCAAGAGGTCCCGGTGGACATATTGTATTCGGTTCGGTTGGTGGTAGGACTTGTTCTTAGTCCTCCTGGCTAGTTACCACTATCTCATCTAAGTCTGACGCCATTATAATAATGCTTTCAGCATTATTGTGTTCCGGCAGTTAGATATAAGATAGCCAGTTCCTCAGCGATTGAGGATTCCGGGAGTAGTGCGTTTCCACCTTCAGCCTTATCACCAATTAACATCAGGTGTGATGAAGGCTAAGTGCTACCCCGTTGTGGATTTAAAAAAAAACTTAGTAGGTTCACTGGTTCACCGTTGCGAGTCTCTTTTTTAATAGCCGAAAGTGTGTGTTGGTTTTCTACTGTTATTTTTTTTATTTTGTAGTTGGTAAACTTTTTCTAATAAAAATACAAAAAAATTAAACTTCAAACGTCAATACCAGTATTGATAGCCAGCTATGCGTACATTGTATCATCATCAACATTTGCTCTATTTCTCTCTATAAGTTTGTCGATGACAGAGGACGGACCATCTCATCATCATCATCAACTTGAAAAAGGTACTATGTTCTGTTTCAATTTAAGTTTAAAATTGTTTAGTTGCCTATGCTAAATAAGATACCTATACATAGATTGGAAAGAGATTCCTGCCATTGGCAGAAGCCGTACCTCTGAGAGAGGCTACTGTATATTTTGATATAATAGACATCCTTTGTGTGACTTTCTCATGGCGTCACGATTCCTTCCGGCTGATTTATTTTAATGCCCACGATATAAAACATCCCTCAACTATGTAAACTTTCGTAGAAATACAATAACTCAAATATAAAAAGGTGCATTTTCGAGTTACATACATCGAAATGTGTTAACAATCGTCGCTGCATGGGCCTCCATTGGATAATCTTCTATTGTGTTATACATAACCATTGGTGGTAAATGCTTGTGGCCACCATACGGCTGATTTATCACCATTACACAACTAATTGCCGTTGACATAAGAACTATTCGACTAATTCTTCCGACGCCGCTCTGTTATAGAATAAAGCTTGCTTACTTGATAAAACTAAATCGAGTAGGTACTCGCGTAACAAAAAATATTTTTAACTAGCTGCCCCGCCCCGCCCCGCCCCGGCCTCGCACGGGTGGCGCCATCTATAAATTCAAACTTTGTCTTGATAATATCAAACACAACAATAAAAGAATTATCTAAATTGGTGTAGTCGTTCTTAACTTATGCGGTTACATAGATTTCGGCGATTCATTTTTCTCTCAAAAAGGCCTTCAGGAGTGCTAAACCGTATAAATTTTAAGTCATTCGTTGAGTTACCTAAGAGATTTGTAGTATCTCTTGTTGAGTGGAGTCTAAAGCATACATAGATACATAGGTATATTTTTGATCATCGCTATTTCGACTTCCGCTCCCGCCGGTATACACCATGAGCTGTGCATTGTCTCCGCCAGCCACTGAGAACTGAATTTCTATTGTATTTCCTAAAGTTATGAAATCAGATAATGATAAATAACGTCATTTTATTCTCAAAATATTCGTGTAACCATTAACAATCAATGTCTCCGATTCGATATTTTCTTGTTTCTCATTCGTTCATTGCTTTGGCGTTGTATTGGTATTCCCTGATATTTATGTTTGAAAAAATAAATCCTTAACAAAGCTATAAAATTATTTAGTTAGAAAGCTTGTTCATGAAAAATTATAACCCGCTCGCTGTTTTCATAAACCATATTCTCAGATTAAATGTTGGTGGTAATCTTTTACCGTTCTAATTTATTTTATAGTTTATCAGACTTGTTACCTAATTAGCATTGTATAATGAAACGTAATTAGTGGATGTTTCGGGCAATATTAATTAATGTGCTTTTAATGGATCATTGTCTAGCTTTTATCGACAACTGAAACCCGATCAGCTCAGCGCGCTGACGTTCATGCTGCTAATTTTAATGATCAGGCTCGCTGAGGACAGTCTTTTCATTACGTCCCTTTTTACAAGCTTTTTATTAACTTGCCATGTTACCTAGTTAGTTAGTCAGTGGGGGACAAATCTTGCAAGCTTAATTTGACCCACTTCCCAGTGTCCGATGGAGCTGAAATTTTGTATACAGGTTTGGTTTAGACGACAATACAATATTTAAGTACAGTCAGCAAAAAAGCTTGTCATGAAAATTAATTTTTTACTAAAAACTTATTAAGGCTGATTTCGTGGCGCGGCACGAGCGCAATTCAATTTGGCTATCAGGCGTAATCTGATCGTGGAGACTTGCAAATTGCTTCCAAAATGTTGTAACAGCCTGCAACTAAACGATTTCAATATAATTACAGGCGCAAATAAAACATCATCATGTACATGCGCGACGTGACACAACTAATACAATTTATTTATGTATTTGTGTATTTTTGTTGACAGTGGGCCGAGCGCGGTCGCGAGCCGTTGCTTACAAATATGAACCATTGTTGTTGTTTGTTATGACAATGACAACTATAGTACGGCACTGCCGCGTTTGTAACATAATTCACTCTCACATTATAAGGGTGCCCGCTAACTGTCTTCGATCTCTGTTCACATCCTTAAAAAGTATTTCATAGGTATTTCAAATACAAATGGATCGGTATGTGGGGAACTGGGGAGAGCAAGGCCAAATAAAAGGTAGATAGATTGCGTGAAGGAGGAAGTGACGGCTTCACCTCTGCAGTCACCCCTTTCTCGCAAATAAATAACACCTCTTACCGCTTACTTTGCGACGCGAGACCAATGACCTGACGTTTTTGCTAAGGCTTGCATCGGGTTTAGTGGACTGTTCGGAGCTCGTTCAGCAGAACAGATACAGTTGAGAGTACCCCCAGTCCCTAAGGAACAATTCACTTTTATTTCTGCCCCGTCCCCGTGCCCATACGAACTACAGGCAAAATGAATGTATGTGACTTTTTTTTTTAAATAAATGTATGTGGCGTGCGAGTAATAACTTTAACAATATGTGCATTTGATTAAACTTAGATTTGTTCAACACTTAGTCAAGGTGGCAAGGAATACGTTAAGCACACAGTTTTTTGCTTGTTAATTAATATTAGTGAGATGAATTAAGATGCTTTTTATCTTTTATCTTTAATTATAAATGGTCTTAATCATGTATTTTAGTTGTAGTTAAGGGTTAACTCTGTTGGTGGGGGGACATGTTATTTAGTTTTTTTTATGTTACTTACCTACCTATTTAAGATCAAATATTCAGCCTTTTACCTAATCACGATTCTTTATTACTTTTTGTAACAATTAGTGAGGACCTGTAATTGGCCTTCTGGTGCTTAATGTATTTAATTAATTGATTTATAAGTTTGACTTTTTTTGGTCTTCATTTGAGAAAATAAATAAATAAATAAAACATAAATGGAAAGAAAAACAGCCCTTGAGAAGTTTCTTGTCGGCTCTTCTCGTTACAAGGTCTCCCGTCCTATATAGGGCTTGCGAACCGATGGCGTATAGCATCTTTTACATTCACAAGTGCTGCATCTACCTAGACTTCTTATTACAGAATTCAATTCAAAATTATACATCCACTTAAAATAATTAATACGCGAAATAGCAAAAATCTATACATATATAAAACTCTTGCGTTAGGTACTGACTGACTGATAGACAAAGCACAGCCAAAACTCCTAGGCGCCAGAAGCTAAAATTTGGCATATATGTTCATTGGGGAGTGTAGGAAAGCGCTAGGAGAGGATTTTTGGAAATTCCCCCTCTAAGCGGTTAAAAAAGGGGTCCACGTTGACGAAGTCGCGAGCGGAGTGCTAGTATACTTTTAATATATTTGGCACAGGGGCAGGATACCTGTCTTCTGCGCCAGAGGTCTCGGGTTCGATTCCCGAACAAGACAAATATTTGTGTGCATGAACATGTCTATTTGTCTTGGTCCTGGGTGTTTATAAGTATGTATTTACAAAGAAAAAAGTATTTAGGTATAATTTATTCGTTATCAAGTTTTCCATGACCCAGTTTCTTAATGAAATTTACATGGGTTTAGATAAATTGGTGTGATTGTAAGAAGTTATTTATCTATACTAATATTATAAAGAGGAAAGATTTGATTGTTTGTTTGTTTGCATCGAATAGGCTCCGAAACTGGACCATTTTGGAAAATTCTTTAACCATTAGAAAGCTACATTCTTCTCGCGTGACATAGGCTATATTTTATCCAGATATTCCCACGGGAACGGGTACCACGCGGGTGAAACCGCGAGGATCCGCTAGTTTATTATTATATTTATAAAATACTAGCTGACCCGGCAAACGTTGTTTTGCCATATAAATTTTATTGGACACGAACTTCGTATCAGCTGCCTGACACAATGTCACTTATTAAAAAAAAGAAATCCTAAGCGGCAAAAATGTCAGTGATTACATACTCTTTGACATACCTTCTCTTTGGAAGAGGCTAAGAAATGACAGTTGTGTGAAGTATGACGGTTTACCGGTTTTCTATACAAAATTACCATTTTTATTTTATAATTTTCCTGGATAAAAAGTAGCCTATGTTACTCTCCAGCTCTCAAATTATCTCCATACCGAAAATCTCGTTGATCCGTTGCTCCGTTTTGACGTGAAAGACGGACAAACAAACAAACAAACAAACAAATAAACAAACAAACAAACACACTTTCACAATTATAATATTAGTATGGATTGTTGCCATACTGTGTGCCGATGCCCTTACATCGCTAGATTAGCCAGTCTACAGAATGAGAGCAATAGTATCAACATACTCGTAGGCGAGACGTTGTGTAGTTACACGTCTTTTCTTGATATAGAAGCACACTCGCACTTTGCGACTGTGTATTTAATATCATTATAAAAAATAAATTTCCATACTCAGAGACATAAAGAAAAAATGGTAGCCTTGAAGTGCGGTGTAAGAAGATGTAGTAGATTAGCTGGGCAGTATGAATGACCAATGTAGAAATTTGATCACAGTCGACGAGAAAACGGGCATTCATAGGCCACTTGATACGGCACAACACAGTTTCCTTAAAGTCAATTCTTTATCGCTATTCCATAATGGTTGTTAGGTCTTATGAATAACAAATCGTGAACATAATGGACCCTGTCGGGCACAGCAAAATTAAAAGGGAAGGGAATTAAATCAACACAAGGAAAAATAGAGCGGATGAGGAACACTGAATAAGCTACTTGCGGATAGAGGAAAAGTTTGAGGTTGTATCAAGAGGTAGAGAGAAGTTGGGAAGATACTCCACTGCCAAGAGTAAAGTTCTTTCGAAAAGAAAACCATGCCCACTATTGTTTGAAAAGGATTAATAAAATAACACTTTTAAACTTACATGTTTATTATGTTCTCATTTTGTTAATACTCGCATCTGCAACCCCGAAATATCGCGAAGACGAAAACAAATTTAAACATGTTTGTCATATTCATAATTGTTACTTTTAGAGGATAAATAAAAATTTCTACACATAAGAGTACATTTCTTTTGAGTTGTGTTTTTATTCTACTAGTATTATCATGCATTTTAAAACTATAATTGTTTGAATGTTCTATACTTTCACTAGATTTTTTAACCGACTTCAAAAAAAGGAGGAGGTTATCAATTCGACTGTATGTTTTTTTTTTTTAATTTTTTTTTTATTTTTTATGTGTGTTACCTCAGAACTTTTTAGTTAATGAACCGATTTGGATAATTCTTTTTTTATTTAAAAGGTGACGCTTCTCGTGTGGTCCCATTCAAATTTTATCAAGAACTGGCAAGAAGTTCAGGAGTTATCCTGAATAATGTGTATTCAGACTTTATTTGGGTATATGGACGATTTCATAGTTTCATCAAAATGGGGATCAGTTTCAAAATATTTTTTTTTTCGAAAGTTGGTACTTCTAACCTGATCTTACTTTCACCAAGTCAGGACCAGGGGATCAAATCCCAGGAAAATTGAGAGAAATTCTCAAATATAGGCAAGCCTTATGCGTTCCATTTATTTTTGAAGTTAGTCAAGTATTTGCATCTGGTAGTCATCTCATAGTGATGAGCTGTAATGGAAGCTACAACTCCTTAACGGTTAGGAGCTGGAGAATATTTCTTTAAGTATTAATCGTACGTATGGGCCAATAGTTATATTCTTTCAGGTTATTAGGGTGAGCTGCTGATGAGAGGTGAAACTCCTCAACAGTTAGGAGTTATATTATGATGTTTTATAAATACCATATATTATGCATGAATGGACCTTCAGTTGTATTCCTTCAAGTTATCTAAGTAGCTAAAGATGGAAAGCTGAATTCCGTAACGGATAGGATATTTACAACAATTTATCATAATCACCATGTAGTTTCTTAAGTTACTTCACTAAAAATCGAAAAAAAAACGTTTTTGAAAAAAAATATGTAACCGCCTTCAAAACGGATCTTCAAACAAAAATTAACAAACACTAAAAAACGAAAAAAATAATAAGATTTTTTAATTCCAAGGACGATGATACGTGACTTTTTCTAATTTATCTTGGTATTTACTGAACTGTTTGAAGTCGGTGCCAATCAAAAAGAATAAGAACGAAATATACTGAGTGAAATAACTAACATATAAAAAAAAACCGGTCCCAAGCGTGAGGTGTAGGACGTAATTACCTCAATACGTATAAGACGGCACCGACTTCAAACAGTTCAGTAAGTACCAAGATAAATTAGAAAAAGTCACGTATCATCGTCCTTGGAATTAAAAAATCTTATTATTTTTTTCGTTTTTTAGTGTTTGTTAATTTTTGTTTGAAGATCCGTTTTGAAGGCGGTTACATATTTTTTTTCAAAAACGTTTTTTTTTCAATGTAAAATTAAGCAATACTGCAGTTTCATTATTGTTTACATTTCAGTGAGTCATTTCGTCGACCGTCTGCCCAAGTTTGCACAAAAACTACCCAATCCAACACCTTTTAGTCTTAATTGAACCATCAGAGCTATTTGTGAGACGGGTCTTTTTTTTTAATATGTACTTACTTCATTTTCAATAATAAACATTGCATTGTGAATACAAAAAAGTAAAAACATCCTTCTTTGTCGTCAGAAAATACGTAAGGTCTGGCGGGCCTGGGATCTTGCTCTATTTGTCACTACTTATTTGTTTTTAATTTTAATCTGTATATTTTTTTTTGTTTGAGTGAGCCAATAAATTTTTCTTATTCTTATTTACATATCTACATGTTAGTACGGAACCCTGTGTTTGAACTCCGCCTAACCATTTATTGTGTTTTCCTGTGTAGGAATAAGAGATTTTCCCGCAACAAAAATGTACCTACCCAAAATGTTCACCTGGGTAGTAGTAGCTATCACCTACATAATTTTTGGTAAAAATCCGTTCAGAAGTTTTCGCGTGAACAAACAGATAAATTTTTTAGTACCTATCTATCGTTTTGGGTCTATATCCTTCACAGCTATATCTTATCTGCTACATTAGGTAGCAGTTATTATTTAAAAAAAAAACATGTACAGTCAGCGTCGAAATGATCTGAGCATTCAAACCTACCAAAAATATCTGAACATTTGTCAAAAATCACACATCAAAATACTAGCTTTCCGCCCGCGGCTTCGCCCGCGTGGGACTACACGACGTTATCTCGCGGGAATTTGATAATTTTCCGGGATAAAAAGTGGCCTATGTTTTTCTCCAGGCTACAAAGTATCTATGTCCCAAGTTTCAATTCAATTCAATGTTTCTTTAGACTTGAGGATTTTTTACGTAGAAAACATTGAAATGTATGATTTCATTTTATTGTAATTTTTTCGTATGTTTGTATCTGTGTTATGACATTTTTATTGTATTTGGTGTTTTTTGTGACATTCTATCATATTATTTTGGGACATTTTAATAATGATTTAATTCTAAATGAGTATCATGACATTTTTATTAAAGAATTAAGTATTTAATTTTAATATTTTATTTATGCTTCTGAAAATTTTATTGACAATTTATTATTGACATATTATATTATGTAAATTCTATTTAAATTAATGATTATAATTACAAATTTTGAACAATGAATTTGAATTAATAATTGGCATAAATATATGTAGGTAAGTTAATTAATAACTGACATGAAAATAATATTTGCATGCTGTTAATGATAGCTAAATGAGCTGAACTTTATGTAATTTATTAAGATCTGCGCAGTGTACCTCATTTATAAGCAAATAAATTCTATTTCTATTTCAAATTTCAGCCAAATTCGTTCAGCCGTTTTGGCGTGATTGAGTAACAAACATACAAACATCTAAACTTTCACATTTATAATATTAAGTATTACTCTAAGGTGTACTATCATTTGTTGTCACTTGTTCTCGAACAAGAAATGAAAATGCACCTTTACGTCTTGAGATAAGGTTGATTTTCGCCAAATGTTCATATATTTTGGTGGGTTTGAACGCTCATATCATTTTGACGCTGACTGTACTATCAAACAACTAAATTTTTATGTCAAAAACTGAAAAATGCAGTGACTATTAGTTTCAGGTAAATCAATTGATGATTTTGAAGCGTGCAAGTGTGTTATACAAGATTAACCGCCGGTTTCCGAAACGCCAATTAAAATTAAATTACCTAATTCCCAATTAATCTCCAATTAAGTGTTGTTTGGGTTTCTGAAAGAAAAATGTGACAGACTGTCAACAGTCTGTTAACAGTCTGTCAGTGCCCATACAAATCTCAAACCATTTCTAGATTTGGGTTTCCGAAAGCACCATGATAATCACATGATTTACAAACTGTCAACGCTTGAAAAATTAATTGAAGAAATTCGGCCAATTAACTGAGAATCAAATAAATTTTACCAAGTATTTACATTATTTCAGTCAATTGAGTTAAATGTTCCCTTAAGAGCGTTAAACCCAAATGCGTCGCGTCGAGTTTAGGTAAATGAATAACTTTCACTCGCATCAGACGTGCGCTCAAGGTCAAACGTGCGGTGTCCTGCTATAGTCAAACTAATCACATTGATCCTTTTAACTCAAGTTTAAATATTATTTAGTGTTAGTTTTTATATTATATCCTTACTTACCCTTACATAATCATAATAAGTGTATGCTGTAATCTAATGGGTTTACTACATAGACAATATTTTATTGTTTATATGAAGTAGATTTTTTAATAGTTTACCAACTAATACTAATAAAGTAATCCTTCCCAAATGTGTATGTAAGTACTTGCTTACTCATCTTATGTTATTCATGTATGACCGACCATTCGATACGTAATCCTATCCTACTTCCTACTAATATTATAAATGTGAAAGTTTAGATGTTTGGATGTTTAGATGTTTGTATGTTTGTATGTTTGTTACTCAATCACGCCAAAACGGCTGAACGGATTTGGCTGAAATTTAGGACACAGATACTTTGTAGCCTGGAGAGGAACATAAGCTACTTTTATCCCGGAAAAATATTACATTCCCGCGGGATAACGTCGTGTAGTCCACGCGGGCGAAGCCGCGGGCGGAAAGCTAGTTTATTTCTAATAAAATACCGATTTCAGAATACCATTTTTATCACAATCTGATGTAGACCTATACCACAGGAAAAAAAATATTACTACGTATTACAGAGAAACGACTTCATAGAACGGTGGGAAATGATTACACTACTACAAGCATGCTGGGCATGTGTGCGTGTCCACTGGCTGCTTGTCACTGGCGTGTCCGTACACGGCGTGTCTGTAAAAACCGGTTTACGACAGCTCAGCCAGTGGACAAGCTCAGGGTCAACGCGAAGCACGTATGAGCAGTTTTCAGGCTACGCCTTTTCAATAACTCTCGAAAGAGAAATATATTTTGAATTTAACCAATCTTTATTAAAAATCCAAGATGGCGGCCAACTTTTTTGATTGTAGGCCGATTTTGATGAAATGATGAAACTCGGTTTGTGGTAATATTTTGGCAAGAAAATAGCAACGCAATGTCAAAAACTTAAAAAAATCCAAGATGGCACCCAAATTTTTGGTTTGTTGGCCGATTTCGATGAAACTCGATTCCTAGTAATATTTTGGCAAGAAAATAGCAACGCAATGTCAAAAACTTAAAAAAATCCAAGATGGCACCCAAATTTTTGGTTTGTTGGCCGATTTCGATGAAACTCGATTTCTAGTACTATTTTGAAAAGAAAATAGCAACGCCATGTCAAAAATGTAAAAAAATTCAAGATGGCGCCCAAATTTTTGGTTTGTTGGCCGATTTCGATGAAACTCGATTTCTATTACTATTTAGACAAGAAAATAGAACTGCAATGTAAAAAATATTAAAAAACCAAGATGGCGCCGAAATTTTTTGTTTGTTGGCCGATTTTGATGAAACTCGATTTCTAGTACTATTTTGACAAGAAAATAGCAACGCAATGTCAAAAATTTAAAAAAAAATCTAAGATGAAGCCCAATTTTTTGTTTGTTGGTCGATTTCGATGAAACTCGATTTCTAGTACTATTTTGACAAGAAAGCAGCAACGCAATGTTAAAAATATTCAAAAATCCTAAATGGCGGCCTACTTTTTTGTTTGTGGGGCGATTTCGATAAAACTTGGTTTTTAATCTTGGATTATTTAATGTTTTTAACATTGCATTGCTATTTCCTTGTCAGAATAGTACCAAAAACCAAGCTTCATCAAAATCAGCCCACAGACTAAAAAGTTGGCCGCCATCTTGGATTTTTTTATATTTTTTACATAGCGTTGCTGTTTTCTTGTCAAAATAGTACTAGAAATCGAGTTTCATCGAAATCGGCAAACAAACCAAAAATTTGGGCGCCATCTTGGATTTTTTCAAGTTTTGACATTGCGTTGCTATTTTCTTGTCAAAATAGTACTACAAATCGAGTTTCATCGAAATCGGCAAACAAACCAAAAATTTGGGCGCCATCTTGGATTTTTTCAAGTTTTGACATTGCGTTGCTATTTTCTTGTCAAAATAGTACTACAAATCGAGTTTCATCGAAATCGGCCAACAAACCAAAAATTTGGGCGCCATCTTAGATTTTTTTAAGTTTTTGACATTGCGTTGCTATTTTCTTGCCAAAATAGTACCAAAAACCGAGTTTCATCGAAATCGGCCCACAATCAAAAAAGTTGGCCGCCATCTTGGATTTTTTTATATTTTTAACACTGCTTTGCTGTTTTCTTGTCAAAATAGTACTAGAAATCGAGTTTCATCGAAACCGGCCAACAAACGAAAAAATTGGGCGCTATCTTAGATTTTTTACATTTTTGACATTGCGTTGCTATTTTTAGTACCAAAAACCGAGTTTCATCGAAATCGGCCCACAATCAAAAAAGTTGGCCGCCATCTTGGATTTTTTTATATTTTTTACATTGCGTTACTGTTTTCTTGTCAAAATAGTACTAGAAATCGAGTTTCATCGAAATCGGCCAACAGACAAAAAAGTTGGCCGCTATCTTGGATTTTTTTTATATTTTTGATATTGCGTCGCTGTTTTCTATTAAAATAGTACCAAAAAATATAATTATAAAAATAAAATGTATAAAGAGAAACATTAGAGTAAGTAATTTGTAAATAAATATTTCATAATAGGTACCTAATAGAAAGCTAACAATTTTAACTTCTTGTAACAACCCTACCAAAATTTTGCACGCTCTATGAAGTCAACACTCTGATAGTACTCATGTGCCTATACACCGTTTTGAAGGTCAACATCCCATTTGGATAATTCAGTCATTTACGCCATGGGTTCGCAAACCCTAGAACAGGAGACCTTGAAGAAGTACCGGCAAGAAACTCGTCAAGATTAATTTTTTTCCTCCTGATTTACTTCATACAGAGTCGTCAAATTAAAAAATGACCTTACAAATTACTATTTGTTAGATCATTTTCGATCCGCAGGAGAACTAAAACAACCGACATAGCTCGAAGGATTGCATCATTGAAGTGGCAGTGGGCGGGACACATAGCGCGGAGAACCGATGGCCGTTGGGGCGGAAAGGTTCTCGAATGGTGACCGCGTACCGGACGACGTTCCGTGGGCAGGCCCCCTACAAGGTGGACCGACGATCTGGTCAAGGTCGCGGGAAGCCGCTGGATGCGGGCAGCGCAGGACCGATCGTTGTGGAGATCCTTGGGGGAGGCCTATGCCCAGCAGTGGGCGTCGTTCGGCTGACATGATGATGATGATGATGATGATGAGATCATTTTCATGGTCAGTTTCTATTACAAATACGTATTCAATTATGATAAATACAATTAGGTGTGTGAGTGAACTAATGATCATAGAAGTAAACAATTTTCAATTACCTATCTAATGAGTGTACTAAGACGAAAGTACTAAGACGTGTCGGTTGCACTATAAGCTATACCACACCACGCAACACACTGCAAAGGTCAGCGAACGGCAGACGGCAGAGCACCGAGCGATACGTCCTCCCTCTGAAGAGCCTAGCGGCGGACTAATTTGAAATGTTTTGCGCAGAGTGTTTTATAGCACTTTAAAAAAAAATATATAAAATAAATTATGCATCATTATATAGGTTTTTTGTATTCAAACTTTAGATAATATGTTCTTATTTTACGTTAGACTATAAGTTTTTGTAAAATAAAGTAATTTATTGATAAATGTTGCATGTTTACTACCAGTGATTTCTTTATAATTTCACTTTGTTTGGATTTTAATTTCGTATGAAAATAATCACAAATTAAACTAATTTCCTTACTAACTATTTGCGTAATGATATGTAGATATACATAGAAATTTTTGTTTCCTATTTTTTTCAATGGTATTAAAAAATTTGAGCTTCAAAATTGATGTTAAAAGTGAAGTTTATAAAACACTGTTCGGGAAAATTGACAGTATTCACAAATACTCTATAAAAAGAAAAATGTTTTTTACTAACTTTTTAGACAAAGATACTGTTTACAATGATTTGAAATTAGCATGTTTCTAAGATTACGTTTTCATAGAAAATATCTCGTTCAAAACTGCCTATTTTGAGGCAAAACGGCGTTCGACCGCGTCAATGCTCTTAAATTATGATTTTTAAAAGTGATAATTCATAATATTTCGCTCGCCGTGCGATTTCTTTTGCTACTTTCGCAATTCGTTCCGTGGTTCGTTACGGTGTCAAAAACATTTTATCTAGAGCTACACGTTAGGTGGCGCTAGGGATCAAATAATTTTGTTGATTTGTCCTGCAATAAGTACCAACAAAAAAAAACAGATAATGAATACAATATGTATGATGAGGTACTAATTCGATTGACTTCAGTCAGGGTGGCCAAACTAATAATAAACCAATAATTAGCAGTCAATTACCTAATTGTGAGATAATTTTCGTTTCAGAAACCCAATGTGCTTTTAATTGGGAATTAATTGTGACAGTCTGTTAGCTAATTTTAATTTTGATTGGCGTTTCAGAAACCGGCGGTAAGTCGCTTCAACATACATACTGCTGACGGTCGACCGAGTTAGTCTGACTTGGTTTAGCTGTGAGTTTAACTAAGCTCACTAAACCAATATATCGTTGGTTCCGAAGCATTAACGTCCGCCGGGGCTTGCCGATGGGAACTGGAACGCACTGTAGGCACTACGCTTTAATCCGCATAGGGTAATGGAATCGACAGGCTTATCCTGCTGCTGCCCTAGGTACTGAGATGCACAATCTATGTCTTCTGTTGAAGCTGATGAGATTTTTTCGCCTGTTTTTCTTGTCAGTTAAAGGATGTCCATAACAGGTGGTGGTAGGAAAAAAAATGTTGGACGATTCATAAGCATTAATTTTATTTAATCTAAGTACTTATATGAATAAAAAAAAATTACTTTGACTTCTATGCTAATGTTACAAAGCTGAGGAGTTTGTTTGTTTCTTTGAATGCGCTAATCTCAGAAACTATATATACCGGACCGAATTAAAAATTATTTTTGTGTTGAATACCTAGTCCATTTATCGAGGAATGCTAGGCTTTTCTTAGAACAAGCCCTACCACCAACCAAACGGAATACAATATGTACCCCTACTAGAAATCGAACCTCTGGGTCTGATACCGGTGTGGTGTGTACCGCTAGACCACAGAGGCGATTAAAATGCAATATTTCGATAAGGGCAGGATCTTCCAAACAGTCTGTCTTTGTCTTTTTCTTTATGTGTGAAGAGTAATGAAAATAACCTCACTTATTTTAATTTTTAGTTTTATGCATTCACAATGCAATTTTTATTACTGAGCTGGTTGTTGTTGTTTGTTGACGGGTCGATTTTTTCTAAATACTTCATTTTCCATTTTTAAATAACCTCACTTTTTAATTTTTTCAATGTTTTTGTTGTTATTTTGAGCCTGTAAGTAGCCTGAGAATAATTTTCTATATGTCATTACATATTTTTATATAAGTATATTATTCGTGAATTTCAAAAAATCTAAAAATTATAAAAGTTTTCTTATTGTCTTTGATTTTTTTTAAAGTTGAGTGAAGATATGAATATCGTGTTTTTAGCCACAAAATAATCAAGATCGTTTATCAAACTTCAACATATATTTTTATCTGCTCAAAATAAAGAATATTTGATTGTTTAGTTTTGAATCAAAAATAGGTTAATTTCGATAAAAGCTCGCGCTCAAGCATTCACTCCGAGCGCCCTCCACCCTTCCCGTTCATTTGTTTACTGAAACAGACATGTAGGTATTGGACTGGAAATACAATGCGTTCGAATCTGAATACAGAAAAGGATTTTATTAACTGCACTGGTACTGACATGGTCAGATGATTGGGTGCGACAGCTTCGATTATCGCGAGCGATTATATAGTTGTGTTATTGATTTAAAAAACCAAACAATATCTTTACTTTTTTTTCCTTATCTTGCAATCAGTCGGATAGACTATAAGCAGATGGTTTGTAGTCAATATGGCTTGTAGGGAGCCACTTCCATCGGAGCGCGCCCATTATTGCTTGCAGTCAACTGTCTAGGTGACTGAGTATGGTCTAGTCAAAAATGTCTCGCCTCTTCTTCAGTCGACGAATGCTCTCAGATATGGTTAGCTGTCCTGCAAGCTGATTTGGCTGTTTATGTAGTCGGGACTTATAGTTAGCACCACAGCAGCTAATCACTTCTTTGACCGATGGCAGATTCAGGATGTCATGGATCTCCTCTGTTTTGATAAACCATGGCGCGTTTGATATCTGTTTCAAGATGTAATTCTGCGCCCTTTGAATTATCATGATATAAGAGTCGCAGGCAGAGCCCCATAGTTCAATTCCGTAAGTCCAGATTGTTTTCCAATCTCTTCAATATCTTTACTTAATACTATAAAGCTGAAGGATTTGTTTGTTCGTTTGAACGCGTTAATCTCGGAAACTACTGGACTGAATTGAAAGATTCTTTTTGTGTTGGATAATCCATTTATCGAGGCTTAATTATTATATGACATCACGCCACGACCAACAGAAGCGGAGCATTAATGAAAAATGTTGCAAAAACATTTTGCCTTCAATAGGCTACTTGACCCTTTTTTATTCGTCTCCTAAACGATTAATAATTGTCCTACTACACCAAAAAAAAATGTATTTATTAATATTTTTAAAACATAAAAACCTACAAAACATTATTTTAAAATTTCGCTTTTCATTAACCGGTAAAAACGCTCTTCGCCATGTTCTGACGTCATACAATTTGTAAACAACCACTTGTTCACTTTTTTTTTACCTTAGGGTATTTCCACTTATCAAAGATCTTTGTCCAATATAATATGCATTTGATCAAAGAAATTGGACGACTTTGACGTTCAATTTTATACATTCGATATCCAATTTCTTTGATCAAATGTATATTGGACAAAGATCTTTGATAAGTGGAATACACCCTTACTAATATCATAGTAAATTTTACTATGCTATTATGTAGCAAAAGTCAAAGTGACGTTTATTTGTTTACAAATTTAGAAATCCAATGACGTCACAACATAAGCTATAGTGTTTTCATCAGTTCAAATAAAAAAATAAAAAATATATTTTGCAAATTATTTTTACTTAACCATCTTGTACTTTTATTTCATGATATCTCTATATTACGTTTTCCTAAGCCAAGTACTAAAGTAAATATTCATTCGATGTATCAAATTTCATACTTAATTTGATTTGTCAAGTAGCCTTTTAAGGCGATACTCGGAAAAAATGTGCTGAAGCGAGATAGCAATGAGAAAACGACGCGCGCGGGAGCGAAACCGATTTTGCAGATTAGGCAAAAAAAACACAAAATCACTTCGTATTGAAAAACTACAGCGATTTAAAAAAAATGCTTCTATACGATCCTCAATATTATTGGTGTCCACTAATTAAACCATTTTCCAATAGTGTAAGTAACCCCATTTAAGAATAATCTTCACTTTTCGTATTTTTTAGAGGTCTTTTCGAAAATAAAAAGTGTCGAGGCAAAATCATAAAATCGTGTTTTTGAAACTATACGATTCTAGATAAAGGTATGAAGAAATATATATCTTATTACCAGATTTTTAACAACTGTAACCGTCCTATAGTTTTAAATCAAAAAGTCCATATTTTTCCGAGTAGCGCCTTAACGAAGGTGAAACTGCGGGGCACAGCTAGTGTTTGTATATTTGACACGCACCGAGTGGGCTGTCTATCGAAAATGTTAATGTGTATCAAATAAATTAATTTTATGAAAAACGGAGATAGCAAATGACATTTTCAGTATATGTTCCAATTCCAAGACATTGACAAAAATTAGAACTCACAAATAAAATAAACACAATCCGAAATAATATTAAACCTCTGCTATATAGGATAAACTTACGAATAAACAAACTTCGCATTGCGAATGGTCACTGAAATCATCGCAATGTATCCGGCTGGATGCTCGCACGTTAATCTGTGTGTGCTGTGTTTGCGATACAGTTGTTCCGTTTATCCGGATATATAGGGACTCTGTTCACTAACTTCCCATTCAAAAGAATAACTAGGTTTTTTCAATTTGTATTCAAGTGAATCTTTACGTGTTGTGATAAAAAAAAACTGGCGAGATTAATCATTTTGATTGCGGCATGTTGAGGTAATCATTTCTGTGGTGGTAGTTATTTGGTCGGTGTAATGAGGCGGCTTTTGACGCGGCCGCGCCGCTCGCCTTGCACACAATTACGGCTTTTCAATCCGACGAGTGGATCCGGGCGCTGGGCGGGCGGGACGCGACCGTCCAGGGGCGGCGCGGCGGGGCATGCTCGCTCTTTATTACCATAATTTTTCCCAGATTATACCAGACTAGCTGATTCTCGCGGTTTTACCCGCGTGGTACCCGTTCCCTTGGGAATTTCGGGATAAAATATAGCCTGTCTTTAGGGAAGAATGTAGCTTTCTAATGGTCAAAGAATTTTCCAAATCGGTCCAGTAGTCTCGGAGCCTATTCGATGCAAACAATCAAACCTTTCCTCTTTATAATATTAGTATAGATTGAAATGGTGTGTCTTGTCTGTAAGTACTGAATATCAGTTCATGTGGCATTTGTTTTCGCGCTTTTGGTCCTGCTTAGGCCTCATAGAGCCGATAAAGTATTAATTAAATCTTTACTTTTTGCTATTACAATCACAAAAAGTCAAAGTCGAATCAAAATCAAAAACGTCCAAGAAATTACTATAAAACCACTCATTCCGAGCTCTAGCATGGACTATAACAGGCTGAGGTTATGACGATGATTGTGTTCCTAGTTTCTTGATATTAAAAAACCGCCCAAGTGCGAGTCGGACTCGCGCACGAAGGGATCCGTACCATCAAAAAAATCACGTATGTTGTATGGGGGCCCCTTAAATATTTTAAGTGAATATATAACTGAATATTCTGTAAATATTTCAAGCGTCTGCCTGTTGCCGTTATTAATATCTAGCAAAAACGGCAAACGGCAGTTGTATCGGAGCCCCCTTAAATATTTATTTTATTCTGTTTTTAGTTTTTGTTGTTATAGCGGCAACAGAAATACATCATCTATGAAAATTTCACCTGTCTAGCTATATAGCGGTTCATGAGATTTAGCCTAGTGACAGACAGACAGACAGACGGACGGACAGCGGAGTCTCAGTAATAGGGTCCCGTTTTTACCCTTTGGGTACGAAACCCTAATAAGAATCAAATAAACCCTTTAAATAATTTCGACAAACAACTAGAATGGATTTAACTACCGGCGGATGAACCTTTATTACCGGCGCACTCGGCAACTCAACCTGCCAATTATATCTTTAGCATGAAGTTAGCCCAACTGTGAAATACCATTGTTTATAGAGCTAACTTGACGTTATTCAGTTCCGAACGGGGTGGGATGTACCTAGTCTGCAAACGGAAAACTTTGATGAATGGAAAGTTTTCGTATTGTGGGAACGCAGGTTTGTCACGGCTCGTTAGTCGTGCGGTACACTCGGCAGATAAACCTACGAAGCCAGGTTTTTGTACAAAACAGACTTATGTGTTTCAATCATGATTAGGTTTATAGACAGATAAGTTGCAATTTACTCGTGGTCTTTCAGCCCATCTCAAATACCTACACTACCTACTCGTCAGTTTTCATTAATACTTCACACTTTTTTAACGTGTTTACGTACGTGGTAACAAATATGCTCGACTTACAGAGGTGCGCCATGAGCTCCATACTTCTCATGTCCAACGTCACCATGATGCGTTATGCACATTATTTGCCCATATTATTTGAATTTAAACGTTAATTAACTTGCGTGTAAAAATTTAATTAATACAGACTGTTCTGTTGTGATATTTGTAACATTTTGACAGGGCATATTATTACAACCTTTTTATTAACTTGCCATGTTAGTTAGTTTGTTAGTTAGTGGGGGACAAATCTTGCAAGCTTAATTTGATGTGTGGGTCATCAGCTTCCTCATAAGACATAGAGAAATTCTAAGCATGCTCTATTTTGATGCAAAGTTGGTGCAATCAAACGTGTCAGTAATAATTTTAGTGCAACCACAAGTTCGTTACTATGAGTTGTTTTTTGTGTGTTAGCTGGAGAAATGTGTCACCAGCTTACACATGCCGTTAAGGCAAACCAGTGAGGTTAGGGTTTTAGACTATAGTCCAAAAGTTAATGCACAATTGGTGCAATGAGAACCAGAAAAACTAACCGTCACACTCTAATACTGTTGAAACTACGATCATAAAAGTGTGTGCGAGCTGAAGTACCGTGTCTCTGGCTTGCACATCTGTATCTTCGTAAGTATATAAGGTACGATGATGTGTTATATCTCAAAAGTTGCTGCAAAATTGATGCAATTAGAACCAAATTTATCAAATCTTTAGGTAAAATAGTTTTGGAGCTACGAACCGATAAGTATGTGTAAGCTGGTGACACGTAACACGGGCTGACACATGGTGAATCTCTGTAACTGTATAAGTAAGAGTTTCGTATTATATATCAAAAAAAACCTTATAGTTGGTGCAAACACGAGGCATGATTTCAAATCTCTGGGCCTTTTAGTTTCAAAATTATAGGCAAAAAACTGTTTTCCCGCCAAAAAATTCAAAATAATGGTCTTGGACGCAGCTAAGTGCGGCGTTGCCGTTCCGTGCGCTACACTGTTGCAAACGAGTTTGAACTTAAGAGCTGGTGTTATTAAGAGTCACTTTAATTGCGCTTTCGATCGTTTTCATTTCTGTTCTAAGAATTTTAGGCCAGGAGCCGTCTGATATAAGTACGCTGATTCCTAACCTTTTTATGAGAAACAGATGGTTTAATTACAAGTAATTTTTAAATTTTGGCGTTAGAAACTTCACACTCATTTGTTGATAAAGCAAAGAAATAATTAGATTTGGCACAATAATAAACATAGAGGAATGCAGAAAGGTAAAATTTATGTAGGTACCTATAAAACCTACTACGTATTTATTACAGAGAGAAGGCTTCATTCATAGAACGGTGCGAAATGATTTCACTACTACCAGTCTACTTACTACATACAGTCAGTCATCGCGTTTGACATTGGCGAAAATGCCGCCGATGTCCAGACAGTTGTAATACTGTAAGGGTTGTCACGCGTAAGTCTTACTTCGCCGAAAAAAAGGAGTTACATTTTATACATCTTGCTTGACTAACTTACTAAAAAGGTATATAGATATGGCGAAGTTCACAGGTTTATATTGTGACTAGCCTTCCGCCCGCGGTTTCGACCGCGTGGACTGCACGAGAACGAGACGTTATCCTATGGGAATAATATGATGGCGGCCAACTTTTTTGTTTGTGGGCCGATTTTGATGAAACTTGGTTTTTAGTACTATTTTGACAAGAAAACTGCAACGCAATGATAAAATTTTTGAAAAATCCAAGATGGCGGCCAATTTTTTTGTTTATCGGCCGATTATGATGAAACTCAGTTTTTGGTACTATTTTGACAAGAAAACAGCAACACAATGTTAAAATAATTAAAAATCCAAGATGGCGGCCAACTTTTTTGTTTCTTGGCCGTTTTCGATGAAACTCGGATTCTGGTACTATTTTGACAAGAAAACAGCAACGCAATGATAAAAATATTAGAAATCTAAGATGGCGGCCAACTTTTTTGTTTGTTGGCCGATTTTGATGAAACTCAGTTTTTGGTACTATTTTGACAAGAAAACTGCAACGCAATGATAAAATTTTTGAAAAATCCAAGATGGCGGCCAACTTTTTGTTAGTGGGGTGATTCTAATGTAACTCGGTTTCTGGTACAATTTGTCAAGAGAACAGCAACGCGATGTTATAAATATTAAAAATCCAAAATGGCGGCCAACTTTTAAGTTTTTGAACCAATTTTAATGAAACTCGGTTTTTGGTACAATTTTGACCAGAAAACAGCAACGTAATGTTAAAATTCTAAAAAATCCAAGTTGGCGGCCAACTTTTTTGTTTGTGGGACGATTTTGATGAAACTCGGTTTTTGGTGCTATTTTGACAAGAAATAAGAAACGCAATGTTAAAATTGACGAATTAAAATTAAATATAAGCATGTAAAATAATAAATTTTGAGACTTCCTGCCCCGATTTTTTTTTCCACAATACCTTCGGGGTCCTAAAACATCTACCTTCACATTTTAAGACAACCCTTCCGTACTAACGTTAATACCTATACAGGTGTCGGTATCGCTCAACTTCAAGGGCCTACTGTATGGAAAAGTTGCTGTTTTCTTGTCAAAATACTACCAAATACCTAGTTTCATCAAAATCGTGCATATTTATTTATTTAATCTTTATTGCAAAATATATAACAAATGGCGGACTCAATGCTGATATGCATTCTCTTCCAGTCAACTGGAAAGGGTGTCAGGAAGAAAATGAACAGCAGCAATAAAAAAAATTACAGTTAAAAGAAAACAGAAGGAACTAATTAAATGCAAGAAAAAATACTAAAATTAAATAACAAATGAAAATTTGTAAATGCTTATAAATATATGAGTATTAAAAGGTATACATACTAAAGTAGCAATAACATGATATATAATTTATACATACACATATTACATATACATACAACTATAAATAAATAACACATAAAGTCAGAACAGATCTATCATGATAAGTGTAATCAGCTCGAGTAATGTTCGTGGACCATTTTCTTGAACACGCACTTACTTGGGGCACTGCGGATATTTTAAGGGCAAATCGTTCCAAAGTTGTACAGGCGAAAAAGAAAATGATTGGGAGACGAAGCCACAAGAGTGGGATGGTGTTTTCAGGAGAAAGTTGTCACTAGAGCGAAGGCTACGTTCATTAGAGTCGCCCAGAAACTGAAATCTGGATTTCAATTAATCTGGGGTAAGTGGATCTAATAGAATATTGAAGAGCATGCAGACAACTCTAACGTTCCTACGCTCGCGAATACGGAGCCAATTGAGCTGCTGACGGTGTTGACAGATATCGTATGTACGTAATCGATATATGAAACGAATACAGTTTTTAAGGAAACGATCCAACTTACTGAGATTGTTTTTTTCTTTTGAGGTTGGTACTACAGACATTATTTCTTATTCTATGATTAAAATAAGGTGTCTAGATTAAGATTGGTATAATTTGGATAGGAACAGGGAGTGATTTGACACAATTAATCAAAGTATTTTAATTAGATGTCAGCTTGCCTCCAGGAGGCAAGAAACCATTGGAGCGGGTAAAAATACTTGCGTGCGAGTAGATCGGACGCTGTCTGACTGGCTCGACTTGGAGGCTGGCGTTCCACAAGGCGGCGTACTCTCCCCTCTTCTCTTTTCCTTGTTTATCAACTCTCTGACCTCTCATTTCTCCTCTTCTTTCCATCTCTATGCCGACGATCTACAACTTTATGCGCAACATAATATCTACAGTTTAAATAATGTTGTCGCGCTAATCAACTGTGATTTGATGAAGATTTCTGTGTGGTCGACTAATATAATAATAATAATAATAATAAGTCAACGTGACAGATCATTCTTTTCACATTTTATTCAATTTTATTGATTTTATTCGGTAATATTTTATGTAAAGGTCAAAATTCGTATTTAACTGTAGTACCATAATATTTATTACCTTGCATCGATACCAAAACAAAAAGAAGATTACATTACATTTAGTCCATGGAAATCGTACATTTTGCCTTGCGTTAAATGAGGTAGTTCTGATTTTTTTGTATGTTAGTAGTGATGAGATAGTAATGACAAATCCAAGTTTTCCACCTCGAAAGCCCTCCGGATCATTGTTAAATATTTAAAAATCCAATAAATTTTCAGATTTTTTTCAGTTTTTATCAATTTTTACCACCAAGGACCTGTGTTACGGCAAAAGTTACTATGCACGCTTTAAAGTAGACTAAATTTGCAATAAAAAGAGAATAATTTGGTTCTTGTAAGTCAAATAGTTTTTAAGATGGGGCAATTTAAAAGTTTGCATAAATTCAAAAAAGGAAGTATTACAGTTTTTTTAGTATACGACATTTTGACCCATAGTAGTGGGTTTATGGCAAAAGTTAAATTATTAGTTATAAAAGTCCATTAAATTTCCAACAAAATGAGACCAATTAGTAATATCAACTTACACTTGATAGTTCCTGAGACAGCTGTTCAAAGTTATTGAGGTAAGTAAACAATTATGTAATAGAAGGGTTTGCAAAATGAAGTACGCCATAAAGGAAGGAGGATCTGGGAGGTGGTGGGATCAATTATGTACATTGTATGTATAATTTTGATAGACCAGGCACGTCCTCTGAATCCACAGCACATTTTTTGGGGGCCGCTTGCTGAGGTATAATTTCTTCATCGAACTGCTCAGGAAGGTCAAAATCGTCCTTTGATGGTGGGTTATCAATCAATGGCTCATCAATGTCATCACACATCAGGTCTGGTATGTTCTCGCATGATTGGCCAATGCAGTAGCTGCAAACAGCCGAACATTTGAGTTCTGCTTTTCTGCAACCACATCTGCTGGTACAACCATACATCTTTGGTATGCTTTCAAGGTGATTAAGGTTTGCGTGTCAATAACAGGGTAGAACGGGAACGTCTCCCAGACCCTTCTTCCTTTAAGGCTTACTACCTTTTGCAAAGCCTTCTATTACAGAATTGTTTACTTACCTACCTCTATAACTTTGAACAGCTGTGTCTTAGGAACTATCAGGTGTAAATCGACATAATTAATCTCATTTTGTTGGAAATTTAATAGACTTTAATAACTAATAAAAAACTTTTGCCATAAACCCACTACTAGGGGGTCAAAGTTGACGAAAAATAAAAAACTGTAATACTTCCTTTTTTGTGATTTTGCAAATTTTAAAATAGCCGTATCTTAAACACTATTTGGCTTACAAAAACCCAATTACTCTCTTTTTATTGCAAATTTAGTCTACTTTAAAGAGTGCATTGTAACATTTGCCGTGACTCAGATCCTTGGTGGTAAAAATTTACAAAAACTGAAAAAAATCTGAAAATTTATTGGATTTTTAAATATTTAGCAATGATCCGGTGGGCTTTCGAGGTGGAAAACTTGGATTTGTCATTACTATCTCATCACTACTAACATATAAAAAAATCAGAACTACCTCATTTAATGCAAGGCAACACCACTTATTTGGTACGATTTCCATGTACTAATTGCAATATTTTTAAAAATGAATCCCTGTATGACAATGTCATACTTCACAACAAAACCAATACAAAGAAAAATTTGATATTGAATGAATAAATAGATGTTGACGAGAAGCCAAACAGCACGTCTACCACCTCCGGGCTCGTCACCTCGCTCCGCCTCGCAGTTGTCGGCAGCTGCCTCAGTGCCGTGTGTTCAGCTGACATCTGCAGTTGTGTCGAGCGATAGTGACGAGTACTTCTCTCCGCCGACGTCGCCACCACCTGTACGCCGGAAGAGGGGCCGGCCACCGAAGAGTTTGGGGCTTCTGGGGCAAACGGCTCCGGTCAGGGCCCCCGCTCCCGGTGGAGTGCAGCGCATGCGATGGACAATTTCCATCAATGAAAATGTCATGCGCGCATATTTTGAGGCAACAGAGGCAGGAACTAATCTTACTGCGTATCGTGTTTGGATGCTTTCTCTGTTTCAGGCTCTCGAACCATCTATCAACGTTTCGGCTCAACGACTGTCGGATCAGGTGCGAGCCATTCATCGGGGTCACTTGTTGGATGACTCTGTACTTGATCGGCTCCGTACAGAGGTGCAACGTAACCATATCAGTACTACTGCATCGCAGGCGGCAACTCAAGCTTCTGCCGCGACCACGTTACAAGCTGGCGTTGCTAATGGTGGTGGTGGAGATGATATGGTTACTACTGTAAGTCCCCAATACAATGATATTTTGAGGAGTACTCTTGAAGATGTAGTTCTGGAGTTTCGATCGACTTCGATTCACCTTAGACCTCGGCTTCCGCGTTTTCCCATGCACAAAAAAAATAGGGCGCTGATGTGTGCTTTAGATTCACTACTATCAAATTACTTTGATAGTAGTGAAGACCTGGCTGATACTCATTCGATCTTGTATTGTGCGGCTATTACGGCTTGTCGTGTTGCTCATGTCAAATTTCCAAATACTGACACAGCAACACGCCCACGTCTGGCTGTACCAGCCTGGCAGTGTAGGATCGAACGTCGTATCAGTGAGGCTAGGGTACTCATCGGTAAGCTCAGCTGCTTTAGGGAGGGCAACATGCACCCTAGGGTCATGCGCTTTGTGAAGCGTGCATTCCTGGGGACTGGTATTAGTCCTCAAAATTATATTTCATGTGTCACAGAGCGCATTGACTTCCTGAAGCAGAAAATTTGTGCATGGGCAAATCGTATTCGAAGGTATAGGGTGCGAGTCGATCGCTTTACTCAGAACCGCATGTTCGAGAGAGATCAACGATGTGTTTATGCATCCTGGGAGCGATCGAATCAGAGTGATACTGATATGCATCGACCGGATGATGATGCCATGATAACTTTTTGGCACAACATCTGGTCTGTGCCTGTCACTCACTCTGAAGGCGCGTGGATAAGGGATGTTGAGCGTTCGTGTGAGCTTATACCTGAGATGAATGAAGTAACCATTGACTACCAAGACGTAGTTTGTGCAGTTCGTTCCTTACCCAACTGGAAATCTCCAGGCCCGGACAGACTGCACAATTTCTGGTATAAATGGTTACCTAGCTCGCACGTTTGCTTAGCATCTCAATTTCAAAGTGCTTTATTATCTCGATCGCTTCCAGAATTTATGACAACAGGCATAACCCATCTGCTCCATAAATCTGGTAGTACTGCGGACCCCAAAAACTATAGACCTATCACCTGTCTGCCAACAATTTATAAAATTCTTACGTCCATTTTGAGGTCGAAGATTAATAAACACATTGACCAAAATTCTATTATGTTCATGTTCGCCTCTCAAAATGGATGTAGGAATGGGGCCCGAGGTACTAAGGAGCTACTCCTCATTGACATGGCTATTAACCAACAGGTTCGTCGAAACCGAAAGAACCTTTCGACTTGCTGGATAGATTATAAGAAGGCCTATGATTCCGTACCGCATTCGTGGCTCATGAGGGTGCTGGAGTTGTATAAAATAAATACAACTCTACGCACTTTCTTGATATCGTGCATGCGAAAATGGAGAACGGTCCTTTTCTATCCAGGATCTCGATGGGTTCTAGGTCAGGGCGACCCTATAAAAATAGAGCGAGGTATCTTCCAGGGTGACGGTCTGAGTCCATTGTGGTTCTGTCTGGCCTTGAACCCTCTGAGTACACTTCTCGAGAATTCAGGATTAGGCTACCGTTTACGGAGAAATGGTCAAGTAATATCACACCTGCTATACATGGATGACCTGAAACTATTTGCCCATAGCAGTTCTCATTTGACAGCGTTACTGAAGGTTACTGAAGCTTTCAGTAATACCATTAAAATGGAATTTGGTGTGGACAAATGTGCAGTCATGCATGTAAAGCGTGGTCAGATAATGGAATCCACGGGTACACAACTCTCGGATTCTATTAATCTTAGATCTCTCTCCGTTAACGAAACCTATAAATATTTAGGTATGTCACAGGCATTAGGCATCAACGATGCTGACATGAAACAGTCGTTGCGTGAGCGTTTCTTGGGGCGCCTCTCAAAAGTCCTTAAAAGTCTTTTGTCTGGCGGAAACAAGGTTCGCGCATACAATGGATGGGTCATGCCGCTACTGATGTATTCCTTTGGCATACTTAAATGGACTCAAACTGAACTGGATGCCCTGGATAGAAAAGTTCGTACATTGCTAACAGCACACCACATGCATCACCCACGTTCATCGACCATGAGATTGTATATCCCGCGGAAGTGCGGTGGTCGTGGCTTCTTAAATGCTAAGACATTGCATAACCGCGAGATATGCAATCTTAGGGAGTATTTTCTCCAAGTCGATATTGGGTCTCATAGAGATGTAGTTGCTGTTGACAATGGACTGACTCCTCTATTTTTAGCAAAAGAAAACTGGCGCAAACCTGTAGTACTTAGTACTTCCGACCGCAACACTGTGTGGCAAAGCAAGGAGTTACATGGCAGATTCTACCGGGCTCTCCATGGGCCCGACGTAGATTTATTAGCCTCAGTATCCTGGCTCCGTTTCGGTGATCTTTTTGGCGAAACCGAAGGTTTTGTCTGTGCAATTATGGATGAGGTTGAGATGACGAATAACTACCGAAAGTATATCCTAAGGGATGGCGCAGTGGATATTTGTCGAGCGTGCCATCGTCCGGGTGAATCCCTTAGGCATATAATCTCCGGTTGTTCTCGTCTCGCAAACGGCGAGTATTTGCATAGACATAACCAAGTGGCCAGGATAATACACCAACAACTTGCTCTGAAACATAGTCTTATGGCATCCGAGGTGCCGTACTACAGGTATGCACCAGAACAGGTCCTTGAAAATAGCCATGCCACATTGTATTGGGATCGATCTATCATTACAGACAGGACTATTGTAGCTAATAAGCCTGATATTGTATTGATAGATCGACACGAACGCCGCGCAATAATTGTTGATGTCACTGTTCCCCATGACGACAACCTTGTGAAAGCTGAAAAAGATAAAGAAAACAAATATCTTGATTTAGCTCACGAGATTGTTGACATGTGGGACATTGATTCAGCAATTATTGTTCCGATAGTCATATCTGCCCATGGTCTGATAGCCAAGAGCCTCGATAAACACCTTAAGAGGCTTGCGTTAGGTGGATGGATCGGGAGTCAGATGCAGAAGGCAGTACTTCTGGACACGGCCCGTATAGAGAGAAGGTTCCTGTCTCTGGATCCTTAACCATCGGTAGCCGGGACCCTGATCTTGCTACCGTTGGGGAACTGCATTTTTGTATTTTTAAATGTTATATTTTTTAGTGTTATACATTGTAAAAATTTAATGTTTAGAAATATAATTTTGTAAGTATTTAAAATGTAATAAAGGGAATAATAATAATAAAACACTTTATTGCAAAAAGAAAACACATAACAAAAAGAAGACACTACAAAAGAAGTACACAAAAGGCGGCCTTATTGCTACGTAGCAATTTCTTCCAGGCAACCTTGAGTGGAAAAATAATAATCGTCTGAGGACATAAAGGGGAAGGGGGAGTGGGTGCAATTTGAAGAACATTATAATATATTATATAGATATAATTAAAAAGAAATAGGAATAAAGTAAAGAAAATTTAATGATAATATGAGTAAGAGAGGAAATAAGATAGGTATTAAGAATAAGATAGGAAATGCGTTCGGACTTGATCACTAAAAGATTTAAGAGATGGAGCCTTCCTGATACCTTCTGGAAGAGCATTCCATAGTCGAACAGCATGCATAGAGAAAGAATAGGAGAGGAAATCTGTGGAATGGGGTGGAAAAACAAGAGTAAGATTTGAGGAGGAGCGTAAGGTACACTGGGTGGAGGAGGTGTGATATCGGAAACATTCTTTAAGGTAGTGAGGAGTGGTTGGGTGGAAGAGGATGGAATAGAGAAGCGTAAGAGCATGAAAGTCCCTGCGCCGGCGAATTGGAAGCCAATTTAGCTTTGAGCGGAAGTGCGACACGTGGTCAAATTTACGGAGATTGAAGATGAAACGGATACACATATTCTGCAGACGCTCCAGTTTGTTGAGCAAAACCTCCGAAAGATCCGTGTAACAGACATCAGCGTAGTCTATGATAGAAAGGAGAAGAGACTGGGCAAGAGTAATTTTGGTTTTAGTGGGTAGAAAGTTTCGTAAACGGTTTAATGAGCTGTATGCAGCAAATACTTTTTTTCTAAGAGCATCGACCTGAGGAATCCATGAAAAACAATCATCAAAAATTACGCCAAGGTTTCGAACAGATTTAGCTAAAGGAACGACAGTGCCATCGAAAGTGATAGGAGGTAACTGCCCAAAATCAATCCTCGAGACGTAATATGGACTACCAATAATGATTGCCTGAGTCTTAGAAGGGTTTACAGTAAGCCCAAAAGACTTACTCCAATTGGTAATAGCAGCGAGATCGATATTGGTAGCCGCTATTGCACTAGGGAGTTCAGAGAGAGGTGCCTGAGTATAAATTTGTAAATCGTCTGCATAAAGGTGGTGGGAGCTTGAAAGTGAATGTGTGATGGAGTTGATAAATACAGAGAAAAGCAGAGGAGATAAGACACCTCCCTGGGGAACTCCTGCATCGATGTTACACCATGCAGATAAAGAATCACCAACGCAGATGCGCTGCTGTCGTCCGATCAGGTAACTTCTAAACCAATCAGTTGCAGCTGGAGATATGTTAAGAGATTGCAACACGCCAAGGAGTAGGTCAAAATCAATAGAATTGAAGGCATTACTGAAGTCTAGTAACGTCAACAATGTAAGTTGACGCTTTTCCATTCCCCGGCGTATGTCCTCCGTTATCTTAACCAATGCCGTGGATGCTCTATGGCCCTTGCGGAAACCAGATTGAAAAGGATTGAGGAGGTTATTTCTATGGAGATAGGCAGTCAGCTGGCCGAAAACTAGTTTTTCTAGGACTTTGGATAGGAAAGGGAGGACGGAAATAGGGCGATATTCGGAATAAATGGTGGGATTTCGTTTTTTGGGTACTGGAACGACATTCGCGTTTTTCCAAGAAGCAGGAAAAACACCAGTAGATATAGAAGTGTTGAGTATTTTGGTGACAACGGGAGTAAGGATATCAATAATAGGAAGGATCATTTTGCGACTAATAGAATCAGCACCCACAGCATTGGATTTGATAGAGAGTACAGATCTCTTAACATCACATTCCACAAAATGATTGAAAGTAAAGGAAAAATCAGGAGTTGGTAGAGAGTAGTGCTAATTATGGCATATCAGTTAACGCACCTAAATGTCAATCTTTAATTGCTGGTAGGGTAGTTCTCGACAGCTGTCATGCGTAAACTGGAATAGTTTCTACAATTTGGTATTTAACGGCGTGATAATATCCTACTCACAACAAATGAAGGACTTGGGTTTGACTATATCGATGCCTGCCTCTCTTGGAAAGATCATATCGAACAAGCATGTCTCAGAGCCACTAATGCACTTAGATCTCTCTATAGGTTTAAGTTCTTTCTGCCTTCCAGTATCAAGATTGCTCCAATACAGACGGTTGTCTTACCTATAATTGTCTACGCTGATGTCTGTAGTACCAACCTCAAAAGAAAAAAACAATCTCAGTAAGTTGGATCGTTTCCTTAAAAACTGTATTCGTTTCATATATCGATTACGTAAATACGATATCTGTCAACACCGTCAGCAGCTCAATTGGCTCCCTATTCGCGAGCGTAGGAACGTTAGAGTTGTCTGCATGCTCTTCAATATTCTATTAGATCCACTTACCCCAGATTAATTGAAATCCAGATTTCAGTTTCTGGGCGACTCTAATGAACGTAGCCTTCGCTCTAGTGACAACTTTCTCCTGAAAACACCATCCCACTCTTGTGGCTTCGTCTCCCAATCATTTTCTTTTTCGCCTGTACAACTTTGGAACGATTTGCCCTTAAAATATCCGCAGTGCCCCAAGTAAGTGCGTGTTCAAGAAAATTGAACTTGATTTGATTTGATTTGATAGATCTGTTCTGACTTTATGTGTTATTTATTTATAGTTGTATGTATATGTAATATGTGTATGTATAAATTATATATCATGTTATTGCTACTTTAGTATGTATACCTTTTAATACTCATATATTTATAAGCATTTACAAATTTTCATTTGTTATTTAATTTTAGTATTTTTTCTTGCATTTAATTAGTTCCTTCTGTTTTCTTTTAACTGTAATTTTTTTTATTGCTGCTGTTCATTTTCTTCCTGACACCCTTTCCAGTTGACTGGAAGAGAATGCATATCAGCATTGAGTCCGCCATTTGTTATATATTTTGCAATAAAGATTAAATAAATAAATATGCACGATTTTGATGAAACTAGGTATTTGGTAGTATTTTGACAAGAAAACAGCAACTTTTCCATACAGTAGGCCCTTGAAGTTGAGCGATACCGACACCTGTATAGGTATTTACGTTAGTACGGAAGGGTTGTCTTAAAATGTGAAGGTAGATGTTTTAGGACCCCGAAGGTATTGTGGAAAAAAAAATCGGGGCAGGAAGTCTCAAAATTTATTATTTTACATGCTTATATTTAATTTTAATTCGTCAATTTTAACATTGCGTTTCTTATTTCTTGTCAAAATAGCACCAAAAACCGAGTTTCATCAAAATCGTCCCACAAACAAAAAAGTTGGCCGCCAACTTGGATTTTTTAGAATTTTAACATTACGTTGCTGTTTTCTGGTCAAAATTGTACCAAAAACCGAGTTTCATTAAAATTGGTTCAAAAACTTAAAAGTTGGCCGCCATTTTGGATTTTTAATATTTATAACATCGCGTTGCTGTTCTCTTGACAAATTGTACCAGAAACCGAGTTACATTAGAATCACCCCACTAACAAAAAGTTGGCCGCCATCTTGGATTTTTCAAAAATTTTATCATTGCGTTGCAGTTTTCTTGTCAAAATAGTACCAAAAACTGAGTTTCATCAAAATCGGCCAACAAACAAAAAAGTTGGCCGCCATCTTAGATTTCTAATATTTTTATCATTGCGTTGCTGTTTTCTTGTCAAAATAGTACCAGAATCCGAGTTTCATCGAAAACGGCCAAGAAACAAAAAAGTTGGCCGCCATCTTGGATTTTTAATTATTTTAACATTGTGTTGCTGTTTTCTTGTCAAAATAGTACCAAAAACTGAGTTTCATCATAATCGGCCGATAAACAAAAAAATTGGCCGCCATCTTGGATTTTTCAAAAATTTTATCATTGCGTTGCAGTTTTCTTGTCAAAATAGTACTAAAAACCAAGTTTCATCAAAATCGGCCCACAAACAAAAAAGTTGGCCGCCATCATATTATTCCCATAGGATAACGTCTCGTTCTCGTGCAGTCCACGCGGTCGAAACCGCGGGCGGAAGGCTAGTCACAATATAAACCTGTGAACTTCGCCATATCTATATACCTTTTTAGTAAGTTAGTCAAGCAAGATGTATAAAATGTAACTCCTTTTTTTCGGCGAAGTAAGACTTACGCGTGACAACCCTTACAGTATTACAACTGTCTGGACATCGGCGGCATTTTCGCCAATGTCAAACGCGATGACTGACTGTATGTAGTAAGTAGACTGGTAGTAGTGAAATCATTTCGCACCGTTCTATGAATGAAGCCTTCTCTCTGTAATAAATACGTAGTAGGTTTTATAGGTACCTACATAAATTTTACCTTTCTGCATTCCTCTATGTTTATTATTGTGCCAAATCTAATTATTTCTTTGCTTTATCAACAAATGAGTGTGAAGTTTCTAACGCCAAAATTTAAAAATTACTTGTAATTAAACCATCTGTTTCTCATAAAAAGGTTAGGAATCAGCGTACTTATATCAGACGGCTCCTGGCCTAAAATTCTTAGAACAGAAATGAAAACGATCGAAAGCGCAATTAAAGTGACTCTTAATAACACCAGCTCTTAAGTTCAAACTCGTTTGCAACAGTGTAGCGCACGGAACGGCAACGCCGCACTTAGCTGCGTCCAAGACCATTATTTTGAATTTTTTGGCGGGAAAACAGTTTTTTGCCTATAATTTTGAAACTAAGAGGCCCAGAGATTTGAAATCATGCCTCGTGTTTGCACCAACTATAAGGTTTTTTTTGATATATAATACGAAACTCTTACTTATACAGTTACAGAGATTCACCATGTGTCAGCCCGTGTTACGTGTCACCAGCTTACACATACTTATCGGTTCGTAGCTCCAAAACTATTTTACCTAAAGATTTGATAAATTTGGTTCTAATTGCATCAATTTTGCAGCAACTTTTGAGGTATAACACATCATCGTACCTTATATACTTACGAAGATACAGATGTGCAAGCCAGAGACACGGTACTTCAGCTCGCACACACTTTTATGATCGTAGTTTCAACAGTATTAGAGTGTGACGGTTAGTTTTTCTGGTTCTCATTGCACCAATTGTGCATTAACTTTTGGACTATAGTCTAAAACCCTAACCTCACTGGTTTGCCTTAACGGCATGTGTAAGCTGGTGACACATTTCTCCAGCTAACACACAAAAAACAACTCATAGTAACGAACTTGTGGTTGCACTAAAATTATTACTGACACGTTTGATTGCACCAACTTTGCATCAAAATAGAGCATGCTTAGAATTTCTCTATGTCTTATGAGGAAGCTGATGACCCACACATCTTAATTTGACCTACTTCCCAGTGTCCGATGGAGCTGAAATTTTGTATACAGGTTCGGTTTAGATGACAATACAATATTAAAGTACAGTCAGCAAAAAAGGTTGCCATGAAAATGAAATTTTTACAAAAAACTTTTTAAATGTTAGCCTAGCAGTCAACATCTTTCGGACAATTAGAACGTTGACTTCTTTGTAGATTCAAGATTCAAGATTCAAATTTGTTTATTCAATTTAGATTGTTATTTACAATACTTGTGAACGTCATAGAAGCTACGCCATCGGTTCGCAAACCCTACAGCGGGAGGCCTTGGAGAAGAACCGGCAAGAAACTCCAAGGGTTGTTTTTTTCTCCCTGTTTTATTTCATACAGAGTCGTCAAATTGAAAAATGACCTTAACATGGTATGACTAAGGTCAGTTTCCATCACAATTACACAATGGGTTATGATAAATACAGTTAAGTATAGGCGAACTAATGATCATAGCGGTGAACAATTTTCAATTAAGTACTTAGGTTACTTTCAATTAATTACTTTACTTGTAAGCACCAGCACGCGTAGCATGACAAACCCGAGAAGAGTTTTGTCTACGATAAAATGTAATTTTTGACGTTTCGTTATAGACAAAACTTTTCTTTAGTTCATCATGGTATCCGTACAGGTGTGTACCTATAGCTACTTCTGGTGCTGAGTGTACTAGTGTAGGCAATGAACAGATTCTTTGTATGGAGACCCATACACTAATTCCCCAGTCGATGAAACTTTGCTAAGTTATAAAATAGCATGAGCCATAAACTTTTAAATGATTATCCAAAAAAAACTCACGCGGAAGTTAGGTATTTATACATAAATATACAAATATGTTTATATATTGAACCGAGTAATTTCTCAGTCCAAAATTATTTTACCAAATGAGTTATTTATTTGATACTTAATGAAAATCCAAAACTTTTTTCAAACATGAGTATGCTTGGCAAAATGGTATAATTCCGTTAAAAAGTTCGACAGAGACATTTTCAGTCCAAGTCACCCCATTTTGTTTTATTAAAATTTGGTGTTTCTGCTGGGATATTTTTTTGGATATTTCATATTATTGTTTTTATACGTTACATGAATATGTCCGGTTAAGAAAATTTTGACGGAGCATTTTTCCTAAAAAAGATATCAATGAAATAAGACTTTCATTAAAAAATACCTAATCTTCTATTATTATTATTTTTTGGAAAATTTCACCATACTTTTAATTTATTGATACTTTATCATGATGTAAAGTTTTTTCTGACTGAGGAATTACTGTGGGGGTCAACTAGTTGACTACACTATACAAGCGGCTTGCATCGTGAATGCAACGCGGTGCAGGCGCCGCCGCGTCGTCCCGCGGATGGCGGGAAATTATTAGACGAGTTATGTTCTGGTGGAATTTCATTAACGGCGGAACTATGCAGCGCCGACGAACTACTTGTAGCGGTAAATGCTCTATTAGCCGCAACACTCGGGCTGTTGCTTGTTTACCAAGCTAGAATGTCTCAGAGGAATAGCGACGCGCTCTCGCTAGTAACATTAACTTTCAAGTATCAGGAAGTGGTGGCTTACTAACTTAACTGAGAGCTTGGATTCTATGTAGGATTCAATTTTAGTTTATTAATGGCGGAGCGGAACTATTTGGCGCCGAAGAACTACTTGTAACGGTAAATGCTTTATTAACCGCAACACTCGGACTGTTGTTTGTTTACCAAGCTAGAATGTCTCGAAGGAATAGCGCTCTCGCTATTAATATTAACTTTCAAGTATTAGCACAGATCTAAATAGTTACTATGTAACTGATAGTTCACTCCGCTAAGTCATTTGAATAAATAGCAACTCTAACTATAACGCAATAAAGTAGAATTCAGCTTGTACGACGCAAATTACGAACGGCCACTCGTTGCATCTCTTTTTATCGCATATATTCTAGCTCTTTTGCGGACTTAATTTCTATGGATTTACACCGCCGGCGTTGCCGCCGCGTTTTCGAGCCGACACGGGGAGTGAAATTGGCCTGGTATTAGGTAGTGGTGGCTTACTAATTTAACTGAAAGCTTGGATTCTATGTAGGATTCAGTTTTAGTTTAGTTCTTTTACGAAGGCCTTATGGCCTCTACAGGCCATGGCCGGGGCGGCACACCGGCTTTACCCGGCGGTTTAGACCGCGCAGGGCTTGTTTTCATACATAATCGTCGCAAAACAAGCCCGGCGCCGGCTTTGGTCTGTAGAGGTCTTTATGTTTTATAATAACCCAAGATGGAATGGTAAATATTCGTCGTTATTCTTGAATAAATTTTAAACTTTCCGCTATAGAACTGATACAAGAATATTTTTTGGTATCCTTGCAACAAGCCCTTTCGTTTGATATAATATACCACACGATGCACAAAAGTCACATTCCAATTCAAGCTCCATCATGCGCACCATCAATTGAAACGGTCAATCACGTAACAATTGACGAATGACGATTGACCGTCACCGGGGTACTTTGGGTGTACGCTGCGTCAGGCGTGTATAACGACGCGTGGTCTTACGCCGCGCGCTAGCTAGCGGTTCTCTTGTATTTTGCTGAATTTACTGCACCACGCAACTACGCGTCGTGTGATCACACATGACGCAGCGTACGCCCTAAAAAGATTTTATGAGAATTGGCGACATAAAAAAGTTGACGTGTATCTATATAGCTCGGTTCTTCCCTGTTGCAGGGGTACCGCATGGAATGCCCGCCCGGCTGCCCGGCCGCCGTGTACGAGCTGATGCGCGGCTGCTGGCAGTGGACGCCCGCCGACCGGCCCTCCTTCCGCGAGATACACCACGCGCTCGAGCACATGTTCCAGGACAATTCCATCAACGACGGTACGCACTGTCCCCACTCAGTCCTTCAACAACAGTACCGCATGGAGGGCCCGCCGTGTACGAGCTGATGCGCGGCTGCTGGCAGTGGACGCCCGCCGACCGGCCCTCCTTCCGCGAGATACACCACGCGCTCGAGCACATGTTCCAGGACAACTCCATCAACGACGGTACGCACTGTCCCCACTCAGTCCGTCAACAACAGTACCGCATGGAGGGCCCGCCGTGTGCGAGCTGATGCGCGGCTGCTGGCAGTGGACGCCCGCCGACCGGCCCTCTTTCCGCGAGATACACCACGCGCTGGAGCACATGTTCCAGGACAATTCCATCAACGACGGTACCCACTCAGTCCGTCAACAACAATACTATTATAACTCTTATGGTTACTCTTACTCTTCCACATTGGTGTTTGCAACTGTTCCGAACAGTTTTCAACTGATTATTTTTATGCACAATGCAATTCTTATTATTGAAAATGATGCAAGTATTATAAATAATCGATCTGTGTCGGAGCTAGTTGTGAGACGGGTCGATTTTATCTAATATACTTATAGTTCAAAACTTCATTTAAGTACCTACTTCATTTTCAGTTTGAAACTGTTTTGCAATCATGCCAATTCCATGGTTTTTTATTCTTTTAGGTTTTGCTCCCACCGGATGCTTAATCTTATCACCAGCTTGGCAGCAAACCACCAAGTTGACTTAAATCAAATGTCTATGAATGTCGTCCGTGAACTAACTAACTGACGCATGTGTCCGACAGAGGTGGAGAAGCAGCTGCAGGAAGGCTCTGCGACGCCGCAGATGTCGCTGAAGAAGGCGGGCGGCGAGCGCGGCGTGCAGATGCGCCGCCCCACCAACCGGCGCGGCAAGCAGGCGCCCACGCCGCCCAAGCGCACCAGGTGAGTATGTCACACACACAGCTACTGTTTGAGCTTTAAATACCGAGTTATATGCAGTCTCATACACTACTTTATCTACACTCATTACATTTCCTACTAATATTATAAATGTGAAAGTTTAGATGTTTAGATGTTTGGATGTTTAGATGTTTGGATGTTTGTTACTCAATCACGCCAAAACGGCTGAACGGATTTGGCTGAAATTTGGGACATAGATACTTTGTAGCCTGGAGAGGAACATAGGCTACTTTTTATCCCGGAAAAGTATCACATTCCCGTGGGATAACGTCGTGTAGTCCACGCGGGCGAAGCCGCGGGCGGAAAGCTAGTGTTACATATTTCAAAAATAAAGCAAAACAATATTAATTATAAATGTGAATTGATGCCAAACCCCACTCATAGGATCCATACGGTCTTTTCCTTCTAAATTCAAAATTCTAATTTTAAAAAAGTTTCTGATTGTTGCCGGCTTGAAAGTGTTGGAAGTCAGGGCCGGTAAATCCTACGGTTGTCATGGAGTTGTCAAGTGTACTATAATGAGTGACAGCTGTATGTCATTATGAAACAGGTTTATTTTTTATAGTTGACTATGTTATAAAGTGTATCATTATATTACGTTCAGGCATGAGTTAATACCTAATTCGAATATTATAACATGAGTGTAGATAAATTATTTTTATGCATTCACAATGCAATTTTTGTAAGTATAGGAAAAATGTGATAGTTAAAAACCACGAGGCCCATAATCCCGCCTGAAAGCTACGTATGGGCCTCGCGATTTTTTTACTAAGTATCACATTTTCCTATACTTACAAAAATTGCATTATGAATGCATAAAAATAATTTAAAATCTCAATTTAATGGCTGTTTCATCTTAATCGACTATTAAACATTTGTAAAAATGTTTCTTTCGGATGCAGGGTTTCCTCACATTGATGAAGCAACGCTGGCCTACAGCGTAACAAGTGATAGCAAAATTCGACGAGTCGTGTAAGCCTTTCGGTAGCTTAGTTGGTCAGCCGGCCTAGCATGAGCGGCTTTTATCGCGCGATATGATATGGTACGGCAAGTTGTCTTGCTTACACCTTAGTGGGGTAAGCAAGACAACTTGCCGTACCACATCATATCGCGTGATAAAAGCCGCTCATGCTAAGCCGGCTGAGCATCGGGCCGGATTCCCGGAGGCGCGGGTTCGAATCCCGCTTGAAAGCTACTTATGGGCCTCGTGGTTTTTTACTATCACATTGTTTCTATAGCTACTGTTTAAATGAGAGATTTTCTGCCAGCAAATTAAAAAAAAAAGTTTATTTATTAGCTCGATAGTTGGCGCTGACCAGACATGTATCTCATCGGATCTGACCTACACTTGTATTTCAAAGTTGTGCAAGAAGGTGCAAGGCCAAAAAAAGTTGACGTTGACGGAAGAAAAGAAATGTCAAATAATTCTATTCCTCTTGTTTTGCGTTGCAATACCATACCGACCATACCGCGAGTTGTAGATAAGCCTTTTCAGTCCTGCAAATGTTTTTTTCCTTCTGCAAGTGTTTTTTTTTAAATTGACCGTTTTAACTTAGACTCCTTGCCAGCAAATAAAAAAAAGCAGACCCATGTCTGATGAACGCCATCTGTTGAGTTTTTTGGAACTAACTTTTTCTTTTTTAATCATCTGTCAGAAAATCCCTCATTGTAAATAAATGATGATTGTCGAATACATAGGGCGTTGCGTTGTTGCAGTCTGCTGTCGTCGTGCAGCTCGTTCCGCGAGTCGCAGTACGCGGCCGACGAGCCGTCCGCGCACGACGACGCGCTCGCCTCGCTCAACGGTCAGTGTCCGACACGCGCACGCACACGCACACCCACACTCGTGCCTCCCGGGCTAGATATACACGTGCCTCCCGGGCTAGATATACACGTGCCTCCCGGGCTAGATATACAGGATATTTTTTTTATCAGAGCACACATTTTAAGATCGACCTAGAATCGGAAATTGAACAACTTTCTCCTTGAAACATGAGTCGAAATACGACAAACATTTTTGGACTTCCCATACTAAATCGATCACGTGATCAGTTCGATTTGTATGAAGAGTGAAAAAATGTTTGTCATATTTCGACCTATGTTTCTAGGAGAAAGTTGTTCACTTACCGATTCTGAGTCGATCCTAAAAATTTGTGCACTGGTAAAAAAATTATATTAATCGTATTGACGGACACTATCATCCTCTAAAATCTTTGTACTAATTAAAAGTTGGAGGTGTATAGGTAGACAAATCGTTTCATCATAATCATTGCTGAATTTGCACACAAAGTAAACATAAAAACAAGAGGCTGTGTAGACAAAAGAAAAATTAATAATTATTAAAACATATTTTAAAGTACATATTTTATGAAAAAAGAAACAATTGTACTTATATGCAGCAGCGAAATGAGCCAAGGCTCAGTGTAGTTTTTTTGCCCGGAGACAAAAACACTGATTTTCAGGAACGACGACTGCGAGTGCTTCTGGCATGCCACTAAACGAAAACATAAACACACATATTTTTGATCAAAGCCTTCGCATAAGCTTTTGCAGTTTATTGAATACTAGGTGTATGTACATACCTACTATTTAATAAATGATGGAAATATGGTTCGGCATCAACATGATGTTTTACAAAATAGTCAGTGTTTTAGGTGCCTTTATAGCGTGTACATTTACACATATTTTTTTGAATAAGCTAAAGCGATTCGCTGTCCATGAGTCTGCTTGCTACATTGCATTGAACAATTCAATATAATATTTAATTTTATGCGCCAAGTGGCGCTTAAGAGGGGGTATAAAGGTAAATCGCTAGTCTTAGATTTGATTTTTACAATACAAATTAAACCACGAATTATTTGGAAAAAGTTAATAGATATTACAACATACTTGAAAAGGACTGGACTAAGTGATAACATTAGACAATAACATTGTGTCGATAAAAAAAAATCACACAGTTCTGGTCTTATTTTCAGCTATAATCAATTTATTTTCACTATGATACATATTACTGAGCCAATATTTTAATACATAATATCAAACTATACACGGCTAAATTTTAATTAGCATAAATATTTTAGGGGATGTTAGTGCCCATCAATATGAACAACTTTCACTATGGGACCAGCCATGGAATCGCGAAAAAAAAACAGCTGTTCCATACATTTCAGTCGACTCGATGTTGTACTTTTGTATGGAACAGCAGATTTTTTTTTCGCGATTCCATGGTTGGCCCCATAGTGAAAGCTGTTCATATTGATGGGCACTAACATCCCCTAAAATATTTATGCTAATTAAAATTTAGCCATGTATAATACCCTATTAACGATTTGCAAAAATAATGTTTATTTTTCGAGTAATTCTAATAAAACTAATTCGGTGTTTATTACGTTCTTATTCCGCGCAGAACGCTAATTATTGTCTGTCGCACTCGCACCTAACGCGAGGGAGGTGGCAGGCATGCGATGGACGACAGCGGGACGTGTGAAGCGCGCGGGGGAGTAATCTGATTTTTTCTAGGTTTATACCCCCTCTTAAGGTGTTCGTTGAGACATTTCGTAAGTATACCAAAGTTAGCATGATTTATGAAACTCGCTGACCAAATGTTAATAAATTACAATTATCGAAGTAACTGCGAACCGTTTCCTCAGAAAACAAATACCTACAAGTTTGTGTATACTTTGTTATCGTATGTATGTACGACAAAAACTGACGGGTTGTGTGGCTGTCATTTTGATGTCATAATGACACCAAGCGACCAAAAACGGAAAATTAAAGTGATCGTCAGATAAGTCTGCGCGCGGTAAAAATCTAATACTAATCTTTTCTATAACATTAGAACAAAAAAATACACTATAACTAGCGCCAAAAACGCGCCATTCACGCGCAAAGTTATCTGACACACACTCTACTTCACATTTTTACCATAGGTACTTACAAAGTGTCACAGCGCATATTGCAATATCCGACCTATACATGTATATAAACTATGTATAATTAAGTATTATCATTTCACGTACCACATATAATACATGTATGACTGTATGTTTAGTAAAAACACAACGTGGCAGAAAGTGAGGTGAGTTCCGTATCTCTTAGATAGACAATTATTATGATATAATAATTTTATTACAATAAACGAGTATATAAACATAGATTATAATATAATAGCTAAAACGATGTATGTGTATGTTAATATTTTATATAAACTGAGTATAACGCCGTATTGTACAAATTGAGTGAAATGATTTTAATTTATTTTAATTTGTGAACAACTATTTTCCCTCTCTGTCCCGTTGTGCGCTGCGTGTTTGCTTCCACTTCTATTGCCACTTTCAGTACCTTTCTTTTGTATTCCAGTTAACTTAAGATCGACTGTGTTGTAGAATTGAATTGTACCAGAATCGTATCATAATAGGGTATTTTACTGTTGTTGAAATGTAGATATTTAATGATGACGTTAAAAAATATTGCAATTAAGAATACCAAATGTGAAAAAATAATTTGAATCTGTTTTATAATAAAAGACTTATAGTCTGTTTGATTTTGACTATAGCTGTCTCTTTCTAAAACGAAATCTTCTATGGCGTGACTATGACGCTACTAACCCACTGACGTCACTAAGATAGCGTCCTGTCCTTGTCTAATTATAAAGTTTGAAGTCCTATATCTTTGAAAATATTCAAGATAATTCAAAATAAAAACTTGTTTTGTGTAGCTAATATTTCGAAAAACATTTTAAAGAAATAAAAAAAAACAGTAAAATACCGTATTCAAATAACACACACGATTGAATTGAAAACGGTTCATATTTGTATAAATTAAGATTACTTTAGACCTACTAAAAAAAAAAGAAATAAAAAAAAAAGTTGAAGATTTACCAGATCAAATGCATAAAGCTTTGTTCAAATTGAGGCGAATCCCGCGCGGGACGCGGGGCGCGATTCGCTCGCGTCGATTGCTTCAGCCAACTTGCATGGATGAGTTCACATTGGCGCGACTAGTCGCATGTGCTGCAGCGAAATATACGCGGGATACTTAGTTCCTCATGATAAGTGTGAAACTCTCCAAATTCTATGCGTTGAGTACTCAGCTCATCAACCCATTTTCTTCTTTTCTTCCTCACATCTTGAGATTCTTCTTCAGTTAATGCTAGTAACAACAGAACATCAGCTTCGATATCAAAAGCCAAAAATATTAACGCGCGGGATTCGCTTCAATTGGAACGAATTTATTTACGAATTTGCAATTCTAACAGAACCATACCGTTTGTAACTGAACGAAATTCCAAATTAATCCTACAAACCTAACTAACCTAACCTACGTTGAAAAGTTCGACTAAGTAATTTGTTTTAGAATTTGTATGATAATTTGATGCATGACAACGATACAAGTATGTAGAAAACATCCTTTTATTATCATTATGACCGATTGACATTATTTCAGAGAGCCTCCTAACTTCGTCATGCAACGTACAACTGGCGTTTTTAAACCGCAATTTTTAAATCCATTCATTGATCGACCTATCACCGGATGTAGTTCAATCAGTGCCTATTCAGATTATTACAGATGCAAGCTAAAATTAGTTGAAGCACTATAATTCTGAATCTTTTTATGTAGGTACTTACCTAGTTTCTCAGGAGGCAGTCTCAGATATTTATTTCTTTTATTTTCAGTGATTCTTTCTTCTAATTGAACCTTAATATTAAGACCAGAATCCATCCAATTATCTATGTTTCCGCTATGCAATATCTGAAGGGATTGGCGCAGCGGGTGTGAATTGAAAGACGTTTGTTTGGTTAAAGTAGAGCCATTTAATGAGGCTTGCATTGACTTATATTCACATTTGTGCAGCTTGCTCAATTGGAATAATGTCAACCGGCCACTAAACATAAGACAACGTTTTGTTATCGAGTTGTATAACATGTCACAGGGGAATGCTAAAATTATTGATTTGATGAAACCTGGGAAGTAGTAAAATGTTATATTTATTCAATCTTTTCCTTAGATAAATTCTGTTAGTTTGATATGGTTCGGGAGTTATATGCTATTCAAGATTCAAGATTCAAGATTCAAATTTGTTTATTCAATTTGATTGTTATTTACAATACTTGTGAACGTCATAGAAGCTACGCCATCGGTTCGCAAACCCTACAGCGGGAGGCCTTGGAGAAGAACCGGCAAGAAACTCCAAGGGTTGTTTTTTTCTCCCTGTCTTATTTCATACAGAGTCGTCAAATTGAAAAATGACCTTAACATGGTATGACTAAGGTCAGTTTCCATCACAATTACACAATGGGTTATGATAAATACAGTTAAGTATAGGCGAACTAATGATCATAGCGGTGAACAATTTTCAGTTACTTAGGAACTCTACTTAAAGCTTTAATATTAGTTTAAAACAAAAGACAATTCTACTATATACTGCAAGTTGCGCCATACATGTTTCAAATGTAATTCTTAATAAAATGAATAAAAACAAAAGAAAACACATTTTAAGGCAAGCAGATAAGAGCAGACCCATTCCCACTGGCAGCACCCGTTCACGAGCATGACGCATGAACCAGCCATCGCTTCGCTCAACCATATTTTAGGGAACGTAACGACCCGCCTCACACGCCACCACCGTAGAAATGTTTTAGTGAGCATGACATACTCAAACTGCCTACCTTAAATGACCGAATTAAAAGCTTTACTAATATAAACGGTAATAATATAAAATATAGGACACGACTCACAATATCATACTAGGAACATTTGTTACGAGTGTTACGACCAAGGTGTTTTGTCGTTCAAATAATCATTTACAGTGTAATAGCCTTTTTTGAGGAGGCCACTCTTTATATGATTCTTAAACTCTAGATATGGTAAATCCAAGATATCACTTGGGATTTTGTTATATATGTGTATACCTTGACCAACGAAAGATCCGTGCACCTTTTCTAAACGGTACCGAGGCATTACGAGCTTGTTTCTATTTCTAGTATTACGATTGTGTAAATCACCATGTTTGGTATACAAGTTAATATTGCGACGTACAAAAAGAATGCAATTTAATATAAATTGAGATGCAGCTGTCAGTATACCTATTTCCTTGAACTTGTCTCTAAGCGAAGTTTTGGAGCCTAGTTTATAGATGGCTCTGATTGCTCGTTTTTGCAAGATGAATATAGCATTAATGCCAGCCGCTAATCCCCACAAAAGAATGCCATATGACATGATGCTATGGAAATAACTAAAGTATACAGTTCTAGCAGTATCAACATCTGTTAGCTGTCGTACTTTTCTAATAGCGTAGGAAGCAGAACTAAGCTTACCAGCTAATGTTGCGATATGCGCATGCCATTGAAGTTTCGAGTCTAAAGTTACACCCAGAAAGATCGTTGATTGTACTAAATCCAGTTTTTCGTTGTTGATTACAATTTCTACAGGTACCGTCTGTACATTTGGCAGAGAAAAAAGTACGCACTTTGTTTTCTTTGCATTAAGCTGCAAATTGTTAGAATTAAACCAACCGAGTACTTGTGACAGTGCTTTGTTTACATCGTCAAAATTGGTTTTGTTTCTGTCTATGTTAAATATTAAAGAAGTATCATCTGCAAACAACACAATATCACAGAAGTTTTTGGCAAAGAAAGGCAAATCATTAATATAAACCAAAAATAGAAAAGGGCCTAAAATAGAGCCTTGAGGTACGCCTAGTTTAATCTGAGAGCCGTTTGATTTCACTCCATTAATGTCAACTGTCTGAGTTCTGGAACTGAGATACGACAGTATTAGTTTCTGGGCATTATTTTTTACACCGTAATGATTTAGCTTCAACAGCAGCGTCCGGTGATCAACACAATCAAAAGCCTTGGATAAGTCGCAAAATATTCCAAGAGTATTTTGCGACTTTTCCCAGGCATCAAACACATGCTTTAAAAGTGCAACCCCAGCATCCGTGGTTGACTGACCCTTCATAAATCCGAATTGTTTGCTATGCATGAGATTGTTTAATGAGAAATGAGACAATAATTGCTCTAGTATTATTTTTTCAAATATTTTGCTTAAGGCGGGTAATATTGATATTGGTCTATAATTACTTGGGTCTTCTTTGTTTCCTGATTTAAATAAAGGTATCACTTTGCTAAATTTCATTAAATCAGGAAAAATTCCTTGAGCGATACACTGATTAAATATAATAGCAAGATAAGGGGCAATAGCATGAATAATGTTTTTAAGTACAGTAACAGATATGCCCCATAAATCAGTGATAGTTTTCATTTTAAGTAAATTAAATGTTTTGATTATATCGCTCGAATTAATTTCTTTAAAATTAAATAATGAACTACACTCAGACACATGTTTTTCAAGAACCGAGACAGCAGAAGCTGGTGAAGAATTCAAATTAGAGGTGGTTACTAATGGTATATTTACAAAAAAGTTATCAAAAATATTAGCAATTTCTGTTTCAGAGTTTATTCTTGCGTTATTAATGTTAAGCGCTAGACTGTTGTCATGTTGTTTACCTTTTCCGGTTTCACGCTTAATAATATCCCAAGTTGTTTTGATTTTATTATTTGACTTTTTAATTTTATCCTTTAAAAATATAGACTTTGCTTTAGAACATGCTTTTTTGAAAATCTTAGAATATTGTTTTACATGTTCTACGAAACGAGGGCTGTGATTAGTTTCTCTTAATTTATATAGTTCATACAGCCTGTTTCTACTTTTATAAATACCTGTCGTAGCCCATTCGCAAAACTTTAACTTCTGGGTGCATTTAATCGTTTTAGACTTAAAGATATTATTGAACTCATTCGTTACTAATCCAAAAAGGGTTCCATAAAGCGCATTAGGATCATCATGCACATATGGCATCGTAGAAACTTTATCAGCTACATTATTTTCAAAATTACGTAGTCGCGTTTTTGTAACGGGCCTGCATTGTACACTTTTAGGCGCATCAACAATATCTAATTCATAGGATACCTTTAATCCGTAATGGTCGGATGTAATATTTTTAACGACTAGTTTGTTAGTCGGATCAGACTCCGAAAAAACATTATCTATGCAAGTGGCTGAATGAGATGTTACCCTTGTGGGCTCCAAGAACTGATTAATTAAATTAAAAGAATTGAACAAAGTTAATATTCGTGTAGTCAATGCACAGCTTTCGAGAATATCAACATTAAAATCGCCACATACTGCTATTGGTTTATTTTTTAACTTTAACTTATTCAACACATCCTCCATCACCGATTCAAATGTTTCAAAATTACCTTTAGGTGGTCGGTATACACATACAATGACTAAGCTTTTTAATTCTACACATGACAGCTCGACATGACGTTCTATAGAAAGGTTTACAATATCCTTTCTTTCTCTGTAGCTTATATTATTTTTTACGAAAATTAGAGAGCCGCCACGCGTTGTTGTCTTCCTAGATAATAAATTTGCTAACTGAAAATTATTCACACTACATGACAAATCACAATGATTCAGCCAGTGCTCAGTTATACAAATGACATGAATGTCATTACATTCTGCAAATAATTCTAACTCTAAAACTTTGCCAGACAGGCCCTGAATGTTTTGACATAATACGTTAAGGCAAGAGGGCTTGGCTGTTGTCTTATTTATGCCAGAAAGAAGGAACTATCAAACGAAATACAACAAAGAGATAAAGCTACACAAAACTTTAAAATATCTATGTAGGTATGTTACCTAAATTTACATTAAGTACATTTTAAATTGCTGTTATGTAAGAGTTAATCCGGTAATCAACTACCAAGTCATTTAGACGCGATGCGGGAAGATGGCGCTATTTTACAATAGTATACTCCCGAACAATATCCAACTGACAAATATTTTTGTAATTTCACTAAACCAGTTTAGACATTTGATCAAATTAGCGATTTGAGCATTTCCCTACGACATACCTGTACATACTCAATTTTTTGCGTCGGAAGTTATAATAGTAGCTTAGAGGTCGGTGTCTCCGTGTGAACGTAGCGTAACGCTCACACTACCATCATTAATAAAGTATCACATACATAACTATGTAATTTTAATCTGCGGTGTGGGGCACTGGTGACCTGTATTTAACGAACGGGTTCTCTAACTTATTTCAGGCGCCACCAGTCTCTCCGCCAAGGGTCATCTACATCTTTTAATATTATTTGGAGAATAAATTACTTACTACCTATATTATTGTTATCTTGATTTAATGTACCTAATAAATTTATCATTTTATTTAATAATTCATTAAATTTTATAGTATGATTGAAGCCAGATTTACATTGATCCTGAAAGCTCGATCCAGGGACAGTACTCTGAAACGCACATCCGTAATTTCGGTTAGCCCCGTCCCTTTCACTCGATTCTGTCATGACTCGAGCGTGCGAGGGACGGGTATAACGAAGTTTCGGGTTTTGCGTTTCCGAGTAGGCCCGCAGTGTCGGCACTGGATTGACACTGGATCAATGTAAACATGTTTCATTCAATCCAGTACAGCGTCCAGTAAAACATGTCCAGTGACACTGGATCAATGTAAATCTGGCTTGATGTGTGGTAATAGGCAATAACTGTGAGGGGTGTGTGTTAGGGGGTGCGGGGGCGGGCGGGGCGCGCGGCGGGGGCGGGGGCGGGGCGCGCGAGGCGTCGTCCGAAGGTTCTCTGGCGGAGCACACGCCCGACACGGACGAGTCGGGCGCGGGGCCCGGGGGGCCGGCGGGGCCCGGGGGGCTAGCGGGGCCCGCCGAGCACCGCCAGCGCGCCAAGCGGCGCCACCACCCGCCGCACCACCACCACGAGTTGCAGCCCAAGGTATACCCGTGGTACTCTAATGGTCGATTTCAATAATCTATCTTCAGTTAGGCCTACTATGGATCTGTTACTAGGCATATTATGTTATTTTCCGTCATTTAACAGAAATATCTAGGCAACCAAATCTCTACTCTAGTAAGCCTAGCTCTCGCTGAGGATAGGTTATTGAAATCGGTCGTAAAAGTATCCATGTTTCAGTTTGTGCTGTATATCCCAGTGAATAGAGGGTTTTAGCTAACAAGTGGTCCGGTAGTTTTGAATTTTTAATATGTTGTCTAGGATGGTTAGTGAGTATTTAAAATGCAAAATGCACAATTCCTCGCCCTCCGCCCCCGCCGCCATATTGAAAAAATCGCCAGTTTTTTCAGATTTTCCCTTATATCTTCGTTTAAGTGCATTTAAGCCAGAAACGATTGTTCAGCATGTTGTAGAGAATTAAATTTTCTCTAATTAATGATTTAAATTTTGTTTCTAAGACAGTAGTTCTGGAGATATACACTTAAAAAAATGGTTTTTCAGAAATTTGACAAAAAATTTTCAGAACAAGGTGCAAAATGGGTCCGGAGTCGTAGCACTTTGAAACCTTATTTAATATATACTAGTGAATAACTACAACATTTTATTATATGGCGATGAAGTTCAGTTGTGAAAAATTAAAAAGTTACAAGTATTTCAAAAAGTATAGGAAAAATGTGATAGTAAAAAACCACGAGCCCTATAAGTAGCTTTCAGGCGGGATAACTTATAGGGCTCGTGGTTTTTTACTATCACATTTTTCCTATACTTACAAGAATTGTATTGTGAATGCATAAAAATAATTTAAAATCTTATTTCAAAAAGTCTTAAAATAAGCTAAAAATGTTCGCTTATATCTTCGTTTAGGTGCATTTGAGCCAGAAACGATTGTTCAGCATGTTGTAGAGAATTAAATTTCCCATTATTAATGTTTTAATTTTTTTTCTAGGACAGATAGTTTCGAAGATATGCACTTTTTAAAACTGCGAGGGCACCATAATTTTCTGGAAAATTAGGTACTTATCTCATTTTTTATATGCTCTAGAAACAAAATTTAAACCGTTAATTATAGGCAATTTAATTCTCTACAACATTGTGAACAATCGTTTCTCGTTCAAATGCACCTAAACGACGATATAAGCGAAAATCTGAAAAAACTGCCGATTTTTTCAATATGGCGGCGGGGGCGGAGGGTGAGGAATTGTGCATTTTGCATTTAAATAGGTACTCACTAACCATTCTAGACAACATATTAAAAATTCAGAACTACTGGACCACTTGCAAGATAACCCCCTTTAATTAGTCTCTATTTACTGGACTAGTAGCTTAAGAAAAATTAATAAAATCAGGGGAAATAATTCTTGTAGTTTTTTTTATACATAGGTATATTTATTCTTTGTGGTATCCAGATGAACATACTAAAAGTCCTCAAGAGTGGAGGGTATGCTGAGTTTAATGGCACGAAATATTTCCCTTGATTGCCCATATTGGGCTTATTTTGATCGTATTACTGTTATAAAGTCTTCTACATTAATTTCGATTCAAAATCAGAAAGACTTCGTTTCTAAACGTTCGGCGTTCTCATAATGCTACGATATTCTCCTTCATTTCTGACTTTGTCCCCTGCTGTAGGCCGAGACCGCACTTTCGATTTCGTGAAAACAAACTCTAAAAAGTTTATGCTGGCGACTGCATTGCAGAAATGACTACCGTCGCTGTCGCCGTACCAGTGCGGCCTCAGTCTTAACGAAAGAGTTTCTGACAGAATTATTGTTGTTACAATTTTGTTTGTAGGTTAATTTACTCCGTATATTTTATTTATTTATCTCCACACTCCAATTTCAACTCTCAGCAAGGCGTGCAAGTGGCAGCTCTAGAGGTGCAGAACGTGAAGCGCGCGATCAACCGGTACGGCACGCTGCCGAAGGGGGCGCGCATCGGCGCGTACTTAGAGTCGCTGCGGCAGACGGGCGCGCCGGCGGGGGCGGGGGCGGGGGCTAACGCGGGGGCGGGGGTCAACGCGGGGGCGGGGGCGGAGGACGCGCGCTCGCTGTCGCCGCGCACGGCCCGCGCGCAGACGCACATGATCCGCTCCAACTCGTCGGGCGGCGTGACCGCGCCGGCGCCCGCGTCGCCGCGCGCCGCCCGCGCCGCCCCGTCCCTCCGCTCGTTCACCAACAGCCCCGCCAAGCCGCGGCCGCGCCTCGCCGAACTCGAGTTCCCGCCGCCGCCGCCCGATTTGCCGCCGCCGCCGGAGGACGCGCAGCCGCCGCCGCCGCCGCCGCCGCTGGACTCCTGCCGCGACGCCGGCACCGACACCGCCGACCGCGACGACAAGGCCGCCAAGCGGACCATGAAGGAGATGCTCGAGTTGAAATTAGTCGCCGAGATTAAAGAGCGCGCTGACAAGAAGAAGCATCGGCAGAAGGATTCGCCGCCGCATGACATAGTCGAAGTGCATCCGTCGTTCGGCGACCCCGCCACGCGACTCGTGTCCGAACTATCCGAGAGCTTAAACATCGAAGCGCGTAAACAAGCGGACAAAAAGGCAACGCGCCCAGTCGACGACGCCAAGGAAACCGTCTCCCCGATCGACCTGAAGGCGAGCTTGCGCAAGACCGCCTACGGCAACAACGTCGACCAGAAGAAGGACGACAAGCCGACCGACTTCAAGTCCCAGCTGAAGAAAGTCGACACCGACAAGAAGACGATTAGCTCCGTCAAGGAAGCCGACGATTCCGGTCGATCGATAATCGACTTCAAATCCCGTCTGCGGAAGGTGGACAGCGGGACGGGCGCGACCAACGGAACTGTTAAGAAGGAGCAGAGCTTGCCTGAAGAGGGGAGGGAGGGAGAGCGCAAGCATTCGGAGAGCGGGTCGCTGGAGGCGAGCGGGCCGGACGACGAAGACAAGCGGCGCAGTACTGGCAGTATCAGTAGCCTCAAGAAGCTGTGGGAGAGCAAGGAGTCGGACGAGCGGCTGAGCCCGCTCGGTCGCGGCGTGGGCGAGGAGGGCTCGCCCGAGGAGCGGCGGCGGCCGGCGCTGCCGCACAAGCCGCGCAAGCCCAAGGGCGGCATCTACGCCACGCCGCTGCCGCCGCCCGCCGACGAGGACGACGTGCTGGCCTCACTGCGCGCCTCACTGGACTGGTGCACCAACGAGGTGAGCCCCCACCGTCCATCTAGCGCGGAGTGTCGCCCGAGGAGCGCAAGCCCAAGGGCGGCATCTACGCCACGCCGCTGCCGCCGCCCGCCGACGAGGACGACGTGCTGGCCTCACTGCGCGCCTCACTGGACTGGTGCACCAACGAGGTGAGCCCCCACCGTCCATCTAGCGCGGAGTGTCGCCCGAGGAGCGCAAGCCCAAGGGCGGCATCTACGCCACGCCGCTGCCGCCGCCCGCCGACGAGGACGACGTGCTGGCCTCACTGCGCGCCTCACTGGACTGGTGCACCAACGAGGTGAGACAGACTCTTTGCTATTATTTCGATCTATCATTTTAAAACACTGACCTCTATAATAACGGGTGTCCCAAAAGTAGGTATAGGATGATATGTCTCAATAAAACGCGAATGGATTGGGATTTCTTCGTAGTTTTTATTTTATTTTAAAGAAGAGACTTGTACAATTTTATCTGAATAGAAAATTGCAAAATGGCCGCCTCGGGCATTTTTGCTGTGTGCAAGTTTTTCATGACACTTTCGCACATTTCACTGCTAATTTCACACATTTCGCTGCTAATTTCACACATTTCGCTACTTATTTCACCAATAACTCGGCGAATATGTTGTCTATATTGTCTATATTTTGTGGATAGTTGGCGTAGACTTTATCTTTGACGTAGCCCCAAAGAAAGAAATCCAGTGGCATCAGATGGCAAGATCTCGGTGGCCATTTGACATCACCTCTTCTTGAAATTACGAAATTTTTCGACCTTTCGACGAGTGTTTGTAATTGATCGTGAATTTTCGTTAAATATTTGTATAACTTCGATGCGCTGTTTTATTGTGAAACGCTCCACGATTAATTTTACATGTGTCAAAATGACGTATGTCAAATTTCAACCCGCCATCTTGAATATTTCGGAAATAGCGCGAAATTCAAATCCTATACCTACTTTTGAAACACCCGTTACAAGTACGCTGGACTTCATCTTATCAATTTCAAAATGAAGCCATTTGATTTTCGCCATGTCAAAATTCAACATTCAATTTCGTTTATTCAATTTAGGTTTGTTTAACAACACTTATGAACGTCAATGAAGCTACGCCATCGGTTCACAAATCCTACGGCAGGAGACCTTGTAGCGAGAAGAACCGGCAAGAAACTCGCCAAGGTCTATTTTTAACTTATACAGAGTCGTCAAATTTAAAAAATGACCTTTACATTATGTAAAGGTCATTTTTTAAATTTCATTTTTTATTGTGAAACGCTCCACGATTAATTTTACATGTGTCAAAATGACGTATGTCAAATTTCAACCCGCCATCTTGAATATTTCGGAAATAGCGCGAAATTCAAATCCTATACCTACTTTTGAAACACCCGTTACAAGTACGCTGGACTTCATCTTATCAATTTCAAAATGAAGCCATTTGATTTTCGCCATGTCAAAATTCAACATTCAATTTCGTTTATTCAATTTAGGTTTGTTTAACAACACTTATGAACGTCAATGAAGCTACGCCATCGGTTCACAAATCCTACGGCAGGAGACCTTGTAGCGAGAAGAACCGGCAAGAAACTCGCCAAGGTCTATTTTTAACTTATACAGAGTCGTCAAATTTAAAAAATGACCTTTACATTATGTAAAGGTCATTTTTTAAATTTCATTTTTTATTGTGAAACGCTCCACGATTAATTTTACATGTGTCAAAATGACGTATGTCAAATTTCAACCCGCCATCTTGAATATTTCGGAAATAGCGCGAAATTCAAATCCTATACCTACTTTTGAAACACCCGTTACAAGTACGCTGGACTTCATCTTATCAATTTCAAAATGAAGCCATTTGATTTTCGCCATGTCAAAATTCAACATTCAATTTCGTTTATTCAATTTAGGTTTGTTTAACAACACTTATGAACGTCAATGAAGCTACGCCATCGGTTCACAAATCCTACGGCAGGAGACCTTGTAGCGAGAAGAACCGGCAAGAAACTCGCCAAGGTCTATTTTTAACTTATACAGAGTCGTCAAATTTAAAAAATGACCTTTACATAATAGTAAACTTTCCATCACAATACAGAATACCGCTTAAATTAAGTACAGTTTTGCTTATTACCTAAAACAGTAAACAATTTTCAACTAAACAAGGAATCAAATAGTTTAATGGACACACTTATCTTAATCTTATTCACATTATAATAGGTCTTTACATATGAAATTGCCGTTTTTTTCTTTTGTACATATAACTTAACAACTTTTATAATATTAGAAATATATAATTTCTTTAATATTGCGTTACATTAAGACCGTATCGAGCAACTTTTGATAATTTAATAACCACGATATTTGATTATTTACATAGAAAAAACTTATTCCGAAAGTTACGACTATTTTTGTTTCCAGAATTTCGTACTTTATTAGTTGTAACTTAGTGAAAAAAAAATTTTTTCTCTTAACGAATGTGTCATTTAGTAGTTAAAATGTCCATAAATACGTGTGAAAAATTTTGTAAATTTACATAATATTAGTCGTTAAATAATAACAAAAACGTTAGTATGGAAAAAAAATAATTACAGAAATCTCCATACAAAACGGCAATTTCATAGGTAAAGACCTATTATTATAGGATTAATAAAAAGGAAACTGCTAGCTGCGCCGTATATTCAAATCTATAGATATTAACAAATAAAAGGAATTTTTGAATAAATCAAACAATTACTAAAAAGTACGGTGTACTTGTATTATAGAGGTCAGTGTTTACGAAACTTTTATTTAAATTGCAGTGTATCTATACCCCTCTAAATTTTAATTAGTACAAAGATTTTAGGAGATGATAGTGTCCATCAATACGAACAATTTTTACTATGGGGCCATCCACGGAATTACGACAAAAAATCAGCTGTTCCATACATTTTAGTTGAGTCGATGTAAGTAATTGAATAATTAATGTTTAAGTTCTAGACTTGGGTTAGACTCAAAATAGGGTTTTTTCGGATACGCGTCATTGGCGTGTATGCTCCGGACATATCCAAGTAATCAACGGAAAAGGAAGAGTTCTGGAAAAGTGTGGAAGATACCTTGAATGATTGCAAAGATAATGAACGGATAGTTATGATTGGAGATTTTAATAGATGGGTGGGTGTGAGTACAGATGGATGTGAGAAAGTTCTAGGAAAATATGGAGATAGTAGAGTGAATGAAAATGGCACGAATTTGAGTGAAGTATGCTTGTAGAATATTCATATGTGTACTTGGCAGAGAGGGAATGAGAGGAGTATGGTTGATTTTGTGGTAGTAGACGAAAGTTTGAACGACAGGGTTGCAGACACCAGGGTTTTTAGAGGTACCACTTTCTCATAGTATCTCGGGTTAGTGGTCTGTTCAAGGGTTAGCGCCATAGCCCCAAATTGTCAACAACGGAGCTGATTAGAGTAAAAGTAAAGAAACTGGATGAAGTGGAAGTGCAAGAGTTGTATCTGAGCAAATTGAAAGAACGATTGGGACTTGAGAAAGTTTGGGAAAAGTTTAAAAGAAGTGTGACTGAAACAGCGGAAGAAGTATGTGGAATCAGTAAAAGAAAGAATGTTCCTCCAATAAACTGGTGGGATAATGAGGTGAGACAGTTGGTGAATGTAAAGAAAAAAGAATACAGGATTTGCTGGCAATTAAAGCCCGTAAAATAAATGCAAGTGGTACAGACGAGGATGTGAATGCAGTTACTAGAGAGTATAAGAGAGTTAAGAAAGTGGTGAAAGAATAATTTTATGAGAAAGGAGAAAGCTTAAAGAAAAGTGTAAATTCAAACTGAAAATCGAGACAATGTAAAATTGTTCTGGAAACGTGTGAAGATGTCTCGAAGTGGGTCAAATAAGTCCGAAATAAATGTGATAAGAGATGAAAAAGGTGAGCTAGTGACAGATGAAGTGGGAGTACTTAGACAATAGAAGAAATATTTTGATTAAATACCAAGCCATACCGATGGCTAATGGTATGCCTAAAGAAAGCCTTGGAAGAAAGGGTGGAGGATATGGAAGAGGCATAACAGAGTGAAAGATATATATGTCGCAGCCAACTGGTTGAATCCGCCATTCAATTAAACGCCTAGGCCGATCATTTTTTCCGTAAGCTATTTTATCTTCCCATAAGTTGACAGAGTCACAAAAAAAAAACACGAAATTTAAGACGATCGCAAATTTCTAACCTATCACGTGTTCTACAGGACAGGCCGAGAGTTACATGCTGCAATACTTAACCATCCGCCTGCAACATATACATGTGGACGAGATAATGAGTGCGATGAAGGTCATGAGCAAAGGTAAAGCAGCAGGATATGACAGGGTTACTGTTGAAATGCTGAGAGGTGGGAAAGGGCTGGTTGCATCCTGGTTGTGCCTGATCTTTAGTAAGTGTTGGAACAGCGGCAAAGTGCCGGAAGACTGGCGTAAAGCCGTGATTGTGCCGCTGCACAAAGGGAAAGGGTTATGACAGGATCCAAAAAATTACCTCGGGATTAGCCTTCTCAGCATTGTCAGCAAATTGTATGCAAAGACATTGATTGAAAGAGTGATGCATGAAATTGTTCAAAGTATTTGGGATGTGCAAGCAGGATTCAGAAGGGGATGGGATGCATGGATCAGGGAGAACGGCGCTATACGCTCAGTTATGAGTAGCCAAATCGTATCTGAAAAGGCGCGAATGGTTATTCATAACGCAGTGCTGGTGCCGACACTGATGTGTGGTATGGAAGTGAGTCTTGGGTATGGCAGAAAATAATGAAAGCAGAATAAATGTGGTAGAGATGCGATCGTTGAGGAAAATAAGTGGAGTTAAATTGAGTGAGCCATGATGATGTGATTCGTGAAAGGTGTGGGCTGAAAGATGATATATTGACAAGAATTGAGAAAGGAATGCTCCGGTGGTTTGGTCACTTGAGATAGGATGAATTAAAGGCGAATCACGAAAGAGATATAATGTGTGAATGTGAAAGGACCGGTTGCCCAAGGGGGTCCCAGAAAAACCTACACGGACCAAGTAGGAGGTTTAATAAAAAAGACTGGTGTACGCAGTGACAATAATCGCCGGGCATGTATGAAAAGATTGATGGATGTGAATGAAGCGAAAGAAGTGTGCAAGGATCGTAGCATGTGGCGAATGTGGCGATCCATAGTCTCTGCCTACCCCCGTGGGAAATAGGCGTGAGTGTATGTGTGTATGCAGTAAAATATTAACGCCGGTTCAATTCATTTCAATTATAAAAATCAGCCCATGCCCAGCAGTGGGCGTCGTACGGCTGAAATGATGATAAAAACCAGAAGCATCTAAAGAATGCGATGAGTAAGTTGTGGATTAGATGTGCGGCATAGATAACCACCAATAGATACCGCATTTAGGGCACTCGTCCTTCGCCAAATATCTATGTTTTATCACTGATAAGTGACAATGATTGTCAGCGTCGTTTCAATGCTGACCAATATAGTATGTCGTAAAAGTTATTGTCATTGTCATCGAAGTAGCTAATCATGTGTCCGTGGTTATGCCTCTCTCCCTCCCTTCCCACCGCCAAAAATTGTGATATTGAATTAGAACAAAACATTTGTCATACGGCATCTATGTAGTTGCTACTTACAAGTGGTATGTTTACACGGGTGACTAAAGGCAATACGGCTAAGCAGGTGACTAAAGCCGCAAGCCCCAAAGTTGGATAAAATCCGACTTTTGCTGCGCGGCGACCGGCCTCATGCGGCTGGTGACTAAAATCGACCGTGTAAATGCTTAGCGCAGGCGATCGCTTGCTCAAACTGCTGGAAATCGAATCGAAGGAAATGACCGAGCCGCATGCGCTTTTAAGGTCATAGCTCACTTGTACCGCACCGCTCCCTTCCAACCAAAGTATGAGCAGCCAAATATGGAATTAATATCATTCACTGTAGATGCATTTTATAGTAAAAATATGAAATAGCGGATAGCGCGCGGTCCGCGCGCGCCGCCGTCAAACTGCTCGGTAGTTGACGCAAAATGCATCCATCTACAGTGAACGATATTAAGTCCATATTTGGCTGCTTATACTTTGGTTGGGTCACTAAATAGTTACTATGTAACAAATAGTTCACTCCGCTAAGTCATTTTAATAAATAGCAAGTTTAACTATAACGCAATAAAGTAGAATTCAGCTTGTACGGCGCAGGCAAATTACGAACGGTCACTCTTTGTCGTTGCAGCTCTTTCTATCGCATATATTCTAGCTCTTTGGCGGACCTAATTTCTATGGATTTACAACGCCGGCGTTGCCGCCGCGTTTTCGAGCTTACCCGGGGAGTGAAATAGGACTGTTTGAGTGGAAGCGGGGCGGTATAAGTGGGCTACCTCTGGTCGTGGGCCACACTGGAGCGGCGCGTCTTGCGTCCGCGTTGAGCGGGAAAAACAAATATATTGAGACGGACGGGAGGGGCCATACTGGCGCGTCCAACGGTTGGCGCGACCGGCGGAGGGAATAGTACGTGTTCGCGCGTTTCGCTCCAGTGCGGCCCACGACTTAGTCTAAATGGGTGGTTTGGTGAGGCGATTTGTGAAGCGACGGCGACGATCAATCCGTGTAAACCTCACTTAATGGTGCAGGTGCGTCGCGGGTGCGGCGGCAGCTCGGGGCGCGGGTCGCTGTGGCGGCTGCAGACGTCGGAGCGGCTCGCGCGGCTGGGCGCGCTGTGCGGCGCGGCGGCGGGCGGGCCCTGCGCGCCCCAGCTCCGGCTGCAGCTGCGCGCCGCCGCCGCCCGGCTCGAGCACGAGGCGCGCGCGCTCGCCTCGCCCGCGCCGCCCACGCACCACCTCGCCGACGCCGTCGAGCAGGCGCTGCGCGAGCTGCACGCCATCGTACACAGGTACACCCGCACACACAGCACACACACCGCACACACCCAGCTCCGGCTGCAGCTGCGCGCCGCCGCCGCCCGGCTCGAGCACGAGGCGCGCGCGCTCGCCTCGCCCGCGCCGCCCACGCACCACCTCGCCGACGCCGTCGAGCAGGCGCTGCGCGAGCTGCACGCCATCGTACACAGGTACACCCGCACACACAGCACACACACCGCACACACCCAGCTCCGGCTGCAGCTGCGCGCCGCCGCCGCCCGGCTCGAGCACGAGGCGCGCGCGCTCGCCTCGCCCGCGCCGCCCACGCACCACCTCGCCGACGCCGTCGAGCAGGCGCTGCGCGAGCTGCACGCCATTGTGCACAGGTACACCCGCACACACACCGCACACACAGACCGCACACACACACCGCACACACACACCGCACACACACACCGCACACACACACCGCACACACACACCGCACACACACACCGCACACACGCACCGCACACACACACCGCACACACACACCGCACACACACACCGCACACACAAAGTATCTGTGTCCCTAATTTCAGCTAAATCCATTCAGCCGTTTTGGCGTGATTGAAAAACAAACATCTACCTACACTTTCACATTTATAATATTAGTAAGATTAGTAACCAATTCTCCAGTTATTTCTCAAAATTTATCAGTCAAAGTCAATCGATTGTTTCGTCTCTTTTGTCATTTAAAATAAATCACCACCATTTATCATTTAATACACAACGAGTCAAAAACAGCAGGATTCATATTTTTCATCAGAATTTTAGCAAAGGAAATATCACCTAGTAATATTATAATAATATGTAATTAAGTATAGGAAAAATGTGATAGTAAAAAACCACGAGCCCTATTAGTAGCTTGCAGGCGGGATTAGAACCCGCGCCTCCTTGATGAAACAACGCTGGCCTACAGCGTAACAAGTGATAGCAAAATTTCACGAGTCGTGTAAGCCTTTCGGTAGCTTAGTTGGTCAGAGCATCAAGCCGGTTTCCCGGAGGCGCGGGTTCGAATCCCGCCTGAAAGCTACTTATAGGGCTCGCGGTTTTTACAAGCTTTTATTTAACTTGCAGTGTATGTATGGTATGCATGTATGTCCGTTCGGGTCAAATCTTGCAGGCTAAATTTGACCAACTTCCCAGTGTCCGAATGTGCTGAAACTTTGCATACAGGTTGTCACGTTCTTATCTCCTTCACCCTAAATCGGATTGGTTTGGATCACAATACATTATTTGAGTCATACATACAGTCAACAAAAGAGCTTGTCCTAAAAACCGAGTTTTTACTTAAACCTTATTTACTATCACATTTTTCCTATACTTACAAAATTATAATGTAAATAACATAGCATCGTGTGGTGTGCCAGGTAAAGCCTCGCATCGGCGTCGGAGGCGCACTGGCGCGTGCTCGCGCGGCCGCTGGCGCTCGCGCCGCGCCCGCCCGCGCCCCCCGACTTCTACTGAGCGTTCGCCACCGCCCGCGCCCGCGCGCAGCTATCGCACGGGCGGACGCTAAGCACGCTAAGCCCCGCGACTGGACGACACCGCGTCTCATATGCGGTCACGCGTGACCCGAGCCACACACGATCACTTTTAACTGTCACTTTTCATTGAACTGGGATGGGGGGGGGGCTACCGCGTAACTTTATTACATCGGTTACACGCTAATTCTGGCATCAGTTCAGTCCATCATTCGGGTCAGAATGACGAGAGAATTATCGTGTAACCATTCAGACTGACAGACTGATGGTCTGGACTGATGATGACAGATTGATGGTCTGGACTGATGAAAAAACATACAGTGCCACAAGCTTTCCTGTTCCGGTGACAGCCGTGACAGAGGAGCCACTTGCAATACCAAATTAGCTGTCAAAATGGACTGTCGTATGAAAACTGTTTTAGTTCCAAAGATAATCACCGGAACAGAAAAGCTTGCTGCACTATATTATAAATAATATTTGTCAGTCCGTTTCGAATGACAGAAAACTGACAGGAGACTGAGCTGACGCCAGAATTAGCGTGTAACCGTAGTCTATGGATATGAACTTCATACGTTTTTTGGAACTTTAAGTCAATTTTATAAAAAAAAATTGCCGCTATCAGTTTCTTGTTTTGTGACGTTGGGTATAACGATACCTAGCTAGCAACGTTCAACAGAACAAAGCAGCAAAAATCTATCAAAATAAGGAATTCAAATGACAGTTGAAGCCCATGTCCATATACTCACCCATATTTTTTAGCCTTTAGCCCCCCAGCTTTGCTACTGACCTCTATTATTACACACTGGACAGGCTGTCTCCATACAAATGACAGCTAATTTTGTATGGCAATTTGAAGCGCCACTACGAGTGTCCCGCGAACTAATTTTGACATAATCATTACTACAGTCGACATAAGAACATCACCAATTTTAGTTACACGGACATTCGTATCTGCCTACAGCTTGGCCTATGAAAACAGTTATCGTGGTACAGTGCCACAATCTTTTCTGTTCCGGTGGCCAAAATATGAAACTAACGTGTTTCTTTTAATGTCATTTTGCCGACAAGTTGATGTCCACCCATAGCGCTGGTGATGGCAGCTGAAAGTCTTAGAAGTCAGGGCCGGTTAAATTGCAACAAAAAAAACGTTCATAGCGCCTCTGTCACCGGAACAGAAAAGATTGTGGCACTGTAACTGTCAGTTTTTACTGAACAGTTTTAACTGACAGTGAGCACTGAACTGAACTGTGTTACTATTCAAAAAACTGACAGTTTTCGTGGTACAGACGATCAGTTTTCACTGTAAATTAAAACTGTTCAGTGAAAAGTGACAGATAAAAGTGATCATGTGTGGCGCCTATTACGTGTGCTTTCCAAAAGTATTCAACTATGAAATTGAGATTTTTTTAGAGATTTCATGTAAAATATAGTATTAACACTCAGAATTATGTATGTAGCGAACCGAACGGATTTGCGGATGTATAGTATTGGTGCGACCGGCTTAGTGTACGATTGTGAACCTAAGGCTAGAGGGTTTATTGTTCCTTTGGGAGTCTGTGTATGATACGAAGTGAGCTCGGCAGTGATATGCACGTAAATTATTGAACACTACTCTGTATCATATATAGATATTGAATTAGTATCGCCTTAATTTAAACGTGTTCATTTAGCATTTAGAATGAAAACTAACAGAATGGAAATTCCAGTATGTGTGGTTATATTTCTTTTGTAATAATTTCAACATCAAGCTATTGTCAATCGAACGCGATACGTGCTTGACAATAACGATTGGTGGTCACAAATTTATTTATATAAGTACAGGGTTATTTTTTTAACACCATCTATTTTTTTCCAGGCTTTACGTATCATTCAAAGATTCCATTTATATGTATAAAAAAGGTAAATTTTTAACAAAAAACTTTTTTATCCCAGTGAATCGTGATAACAGCATGGATACTATGGATACTTTTGTTTAGGATAATTTTGAATAGCTTTAAATTGATATTTTACTACTGGGTGATAATAAAAGAGAAAACACTGGTTTCATAATTTTCTTAGATTATAATGTATATATAAATTTAGATGGTGTTAAAAATATAACCCTGTATATTTCTCGAAGCTACGGATTTGATATCGAATCGAAACGAATAGTGGAAAAGACAATCGCTGCATCATGTTAAACTGTATCTATTTGTAATAGTCGATATTGTAACTGTCTATATTTTTCCGAAAAGTAATGTACAGAGTGCGACGTTTTCTGTTCCGGTGGTGGCGTGTTTTTTTTTAAATGTAATTTTGCAGTCAAGTTGTTGTCCAACCCTAGCGCTGCTGCCGGTTGAAGGTCTTAGTAGTCAGGGCCGGTTAAATTGCTACAAAAATAAGAAAAATAATACATAGCGCCGTTGTCACCGGAACAGAAAAGATTGTCGATCTATATGTATTATGTATGGTTGGTAAATAGTTGTAACATGGCCGGCGGCAACGCACGGAGCTATAGCTAACTCAGTAGAAACTATTTATGTATAAGAAGTGTTCGTAAGCGGTGTTAGGGCGCGCCCCTCGGTACCAAACTTTGTAGTCTCTCTTGTACATAAATAGGATGTATATTACTATGGTGTCTATATGGAAATCAATATACTTAATCTTTATTAAAATCTTCTAAACGAAATAGTAATATTTTAGCAGTATGAATGTATTAAATACAATGTATGCTACGCCTGATATGTAATTTAGAATGCATTTAATGTTCCGGTTATACATATTTAATAGGCTAGTATTTAACTGATCACCAATCTAACCTAGCGTAACCTACAAAAATACTGACATGCGCACATAAATTACGATTTGGTGCGCATTTCAGTATTTAGGTGTGCAACTTAGTATTTTTTTTTGTGGTGCAATTAATTATTTTCCCATTTAAATTGTTCCGCGGAACGCACGGACCGTAGGAAGTGCGACGGCCGACTTGTTCCCGTGGTTCATCATCATCCCGCACCACCTAAGAACCGTGGGGGGGGGGGGGGGATTTGGTCCAAAGGGGGGGGGGGCGGACCCTTATCTTATTTCATGGGGTAAAGTGATGAGTAAAAAAATGCTTAGGTAAAATTGGGTGGTGGGGGGGGGGGGGGGGGGGGGGCAACCGCCCCCATTGTATCCGCGCCTGCCCACGCCGACACCGCGCTAGCTGCATGGCGTATTACTTGTACATTCGGTTTTTTCCCCAAAAAAGTAGTTTGGGGAGAGTTAGTCGAACTACGCTACTAAACATTGTTGCGTTGAATATACAGTAATACCCCGCTTTACGCGAGGGATAAGTACGTTCGAACGTAAATCGTGTTATGCGAAATTCGCGTGTAATGGGGTATGTCAACAAAAGATAAAAAACATAAAAATTTACTTCGGACGCTTTCTTTCCAAAATTCTCACAATCACGCAGCATAATTATGAAAGAGAGTTTATCAAATTTTAATTAGGTACTATCCTTTCTAAAATATTAGTCTAAAGTTTTCTGAGTAGCATTTTGCTCACACTCCTGATGAATCTTCGTAATAAGCATAGCATTAATTACCATTTTTAATGCATTCCTGCAGATATAATACACTAGTAACGTTTGTGTCGGAAGAATTTCGATGTTTAAGACCTGACTGTTTTTGACGAGGCCTCTTGTATTTTCAAAAGCCCGCGCAAAGCGAATTCGCGTAAAACGGGGTATTACTCACAACTACATTTAAGAGTGAATCGCGAGTTGAGTACAAAACCATTGAGTTGTATAATGTTACGTGCAAACCGACTAGTCCGTCTAGCGGCGCGCGCTCGTTGCCGCACTGTTGATATTGTTTACTGATAAAGTAATAATGGATGAAATATTTATTTTCTATAAAATTACGGTCGATCATATTGTGTTAAATCGCGCGGTATCGGGACTGCGCCGCGATCCGGACACACTCGTCGGACGTGCGGGCCGCGCTGATACTTACGAGTGTATCCTTGTGTTGTGTAGGTACAGTACAGTCAGCATCATACAGGAAAAAAATTTAAACACTGCACAATTTTTAGAAGCTTTTTATTAACTTGCCATGTTAGTTAGTTTGTTAGTTAGGGACAAATCTTGTAAGCTTAATTTGACTCACTTCCCAGTGTCCGATAGAGCTGAAATTTTGTATACAGGTTTGGTTTAGATGACAATACAATATTAAAGTACAGTCGGCAAAAAAGCTTGTCATAAAAAATAAATTTTTACTAAAAGCTTATTTAAGATTTACTCAGAATCGTTAATTGAACAACTTTCTCTAGAAACATGGGACGAAATACGTAAAAAAATTTTTACAAGCATCCCGTATAATGACGCTGACTGTACAAGTATGATGCAAGTGTACGTGAGACAGGTCGCGGCGCCCGCGAGCGCGACGAGTGACCGCACCCTCGGAGTATGATTAATTTACAGTGCCAAATAATATAAGTAAAAAGTTTTATCATTTCGACTGTCCTTAGAGTTTCTCGTGTGATTGTTTGATGACGTAGGTAGTAGGTACCGTACGTAGTTGCGCACACATTCCGGATCCCCAGATCTCTCGACTCGACGCTATCGTAGGAGCTGAGCACTTCGTCTCTCGGACCAATGTGACGCTCGTTGTGACGTGACGCCTTGCATTTAAGACTGTCGTTAACGAATCCTTTATTTTGGGCCTATTTCTATGGTTACGATGAATTTAATTAATACTTAAGTGATGCGTTTCGCTCGATTAACGTTCTGTTTGGACATTCTCTTATTTATAATGATATTAGAGGCGTCTGCCGTCTCAATCCTCGGAACGAACGATGCTCTTGACATTATAAGTTACTATAAGTTAGAGTACTGTGATACGGCTTTTAAAATTATTAATATAATTATTATGCTCAAGTTTTTTCTTTTATATGATTTGTATTGGTAAAAATTAGGATATTTAAAATGAAATGCTACGTAACTGCGGCCGGCGTTCACCGGAGCACCGAGTCGGTAAACCATTTATATATTAAAGTTATTTAAGTGTAACTCTGCATTATGCTAGTCTTTATAATTATAATTGAATGTATTTCGTTGTAAGATTAAATAAAAATATATACGTAAGTTCTTCTAAAAATATTTTAGTAATCATTGTATCGTTAAGGATTAAGAATTTTGTATGATTGGAGGCCGGGAGCGGACCAGGCGGACGCGCGAGCGACTTTACTCGCTCAGCTCATTGCATCTTCCTTGTAAAACACATATTTATTAGCATCGCTGAAAATTGTTATAATTTTGATATTCATTCATCGTTAATCAAAGGAGATCAGTCGAATTGGGGCAAAAAGTAAAAGTGTCGGCCAAAGAAAATAAATTGCACATTCTTTAGTGTAGGCAATGAACAGATTCTTTGTATGGAGACCCATACACTAATTCCTCAGTCGATGAAACTTTGCTGGGTTATAAAATAGCATGAGCCATAAACTTTTAAATGATTATCCAAAAAAAAACTCACACGGAAGTTAGGTATTTATACCTAAATATTCAAATCTGTTTATATATTGAACCGAGTAATTTCTCAGTCCAAATTTATTTTTCCAAATGAGTTATTTAAACTAGTATGTGATACTTGATAAAAATCCAAAACTTTTTTCAAGCATGAGCTTGCTTGGCAAAATGGTATAATTCCGTTAAAAAGTTCGACAGAGACATTTTTCAGTTGAATTGTCCACAATTGTCCACAATTGTTTTATTAAAATTTGGTGTTTCTGCTGGGATATGTTTTTGGATATTTCATATTATTGTTTTTATACGTTACATGAATATGTCCGGTGAAGAAAGTTTAGACGGAGCATTTATCCTAAAAAAGATATCAATGAAATAAGATTTTCATTAAAAAATACCTAACCTTCTATTATTATTATTTTTTGGAAATTTATACCATACTTTTAATTTATTGATACTTTATCATGCTGTAAAGTTTTTTGTGACTGAGGAATTACTGTGGGGGTCAACTAGCTTCATTGACTACACTACTTATTGTAAACAGTGTTACGATCATTTTTTGTTATGACGTCGACAGCGTACGATTAGTGACCAAGCAGTTATTCAAGTTTGAAAATCAAGAAAAAAAGTCATTTTCTAACTTGAATAACTGCTTGGCCACTAATAGTATACTGTTTAAGTCGTAACAAAAAATGATCGTTACGCTTTTTACAATAATAATGTGCATCTTATTTTTGTTGGCCGATACTTTTACCTTTTTCGTCTAAACATGTAGGAAGCGTGACTGATCTCCTTTCTTTAGCAATCAATGTCCAACATCTTTGTTAATTCAATTTGATAAAACAATAAAATTAAGTTATTTCGGAGCCAAGTAGAAAGTCGCCTCGAGCTGTCGGAATGAGAAATAGTAGGTAGGATTTGAAATTAACTGCGTTCAGAGTGTACACGATCATTATAATATTTGTATGTCTATATTATCCTATATAGCAGTATATTATGACAGTAATTAGAGCCGTATATCGTGCGGCGGCGGCGCGCGGTACTGTCGGCCCGTATTATAAGTTATGATGTCTTATTATCTTGTCCGAGACAGGCCGTGTAACCGCCAGATGGTTAGGTTCTCAACTTCCTGCCGCACTCGGAGACGTCAATTAAATTTAATTAGCATTAAATTATCATTCCTACGAGAGACAGATAGAGATTAAATTATCAATTAAAGTTAATTGGCGTCTCTGAGTGCGGCAGTTAGTCACGAGATGCGCGAAACTATTTTATGTACATAAAGTATCTTAGTGTTATGCAACCTGAATCCTCAGACTCCTGAATCAAGTGCGCGGGATCCCTTAGACCCAACTTACGTTGGTCACGGTGGCGAATTGTCAGTAAAATTACTTCAACAATCTGGCAAGTGAGAAGCGCCTCGCGACTCGCCGATCGTTTTACACCGCTGTACATACCTACAGGGGGCCAAGTCTGCTAACGTTAAGTCACAATAGTGTCTCAATGGTGTTTCAATTGTAGTTCAGTTGTACTGCTTTTTTACACACTATAGTTACAAGAAATGTGTACTTTTTTCACAATACTACTGATGGTTGTGACCATGTGTTGTGTGGTGTGCCACACATTACATTCACATCATATCAAACTGTCATAATTGTTGTAACTAGTGTTTTAAAGAGCACTACAATTGAAACACGATTGAGACACGATTGTGACTTAACGTTAGCAGACTTGGCCCCCAGTCATCGTCAAAATGATCTGAGCGCTCAAACCTACCAAAAATATCTGAACAATGACAAAAACCACTCTTAGCACAATACCATAAGGTGTACTCTTATTTGTTCATGAAAAAGCACCTTTACGTCTTGAGATAACGTTGATTTTTGTCAAATGTTCAGATATTTTTGGTGGGTCGAACGTTCAGATGTTTTGAATCTGACTGTATTTAGTTTACTTGCTGTAAGTAGGTACAGTCAGCGTCAAATTGATATAAGCGTCTAGAGTAGTCAAAAAGATCTGTAAAACATAAACGCAATTTGTTCTAAGCAGTTCAAACCATCATATTGTTGTAAGCACGCAAGGTGTTCAAAATATCTTGGCACTCATTGTTTCATATTTATATGAGCAGTCAGAGAGTTCAAAATTATCTAGGCAAACAAAATTCTCAAAATATCTATGCATAATGTACAACACCTTAACGCACAGATAACTTTGACAGCTTTGTTTGCTAAGATATTTTGAACACCTTGCGTGCTTACAACAATATGATGATTCGAACTGCGTAGATCAAATTGGTTTTATGTTTTTTCAGATGATTTTGACTACTCTAGACGCTTATGTATATCAAATTGACGCTATTTCGCGAACCACAAGCAACGTAACTAATGTACAACACCTTAACGCACAGATAACTTTGACAGCTTTGTTTGCTAAGATATTTTGAACACCTTGCGTGCTTACAACAATATGATGATTCGAACTGCGTAGATCAAATTGGTTTTATGTTTTTTCTAGACGCTTATGTATATCAAATTGACGCTATTTCGCGAACCACAAGCAACGTAACTCGGTCATAAGACCGCTGCGTGGAAGGCCGTTATACTTTAAGGACGTTTTGGTCGTCGATTTATCTTCGACTCGTGCTGTATTAGTATTGAGCATTATTTATGTTATTTAATCTTTGAATCATGAACAATATTATTTAATTTATGAGTTGTTATCGATAATTTGAATGAATTTTGAAAATCAGATGACATACAGTACTGAATTTTACGAATTTATTTAACATTTTTGAATTTGTGTGTGTGACGTTGAGTCTTGTGTATATCTTCGATTTATTCTCTAGACGCTCAATTTGTGGATTTTATAATATCAGAACAGAACTGTGTGTATGATAAAACGACGGATTTTCGGCTTTATAAAACCGAAACTAATCTGAAGTTAGTTATAAGGTATAACAGTGCTTAGGTTGTAGGAGCGTCCCGCGCCGCCGCCGCTCGCCGTCGGCTGCCGACCCCTTCCCTTCTGTATAGTAATATGTAATAGCATCCAAAGATACACTCAATGTTCAATTGTAATGGAAATAAAATGTTTCTTTACGATTTCGTATTTTATTTCAATACTAGCGGCCGCCCACCGTTTCACTCGCGTGGTTCCCGTTCCTGTGGGAATATCGGGATAAAAAGTATTATGTGTTATTCCAGCCTATAATAATAATAATAATCTATATATATAAAAATGAATCGCTGTTCGTTAGTCGTGGGCCACACTGGAGCGGCGCGTCTTCCGTCCGCGTTGAGCGGGAAAAACAAATATATTGAGACGGACGGGAGGGGCCACACTGGCGCGTCCGGCGGTCGCCGCGACCGGCGGAGGGAATAGTACGTGTTCGCGCGTCCTGCGGATCCGCAGGTCGCCTCCGCGCCCCGCGGTCGCTCCAGTGTGGCCCACGACTTAGTCTCGCTAAAACTCGAGAACGGCTGAACCGATTTGGCTAATTTTGGTCTTGAAATATTCGTGGAAGTCCAGGGAAGGTTTAAAAGGTTAGAAAATAGGGGTAGGGTAGGGGTGGAGTAGGGAGTAGGGCCACGGGAACGAAGTCGCGCTGGGTCAGCTAGTTATGTTTATTAATCTTTGTTACTTACAAATTTCATCCAGATCAGTTCAGAAGTTTTTGCGTGAAAGAGTAGTAAACATACATGAATGAATGAATGACTTCTTTATTTGGCTACAGCAAATGCAATAACACAATATATACAATTTAAAACAAAAACAAATAAAACTAAAAGTTACAAACTGCCTAATGAACCCGTTGTCTCACGGCTGCTGCAGCCAAAAAGGGAGACAGTTCAGCATTATGTCAAACCCAACGAGACGACGCGCGACGACCTGACGCTGATTTTCAACTGACCCCTTGATCCCTTTTTTGACAAATGGATACCAATTCTACGGTATTTTGCAACTGTTTACAATGTAACTTAAAAAGTCTTCATAACAAAAAAGAATAAATATACAGGGTGATTGGAAGATGGGTGCAAAGCCCCAAAGGGAAGCTAACATAGACTATTCAGAACCATTCAAGCCATGTTTGTCTTAGACGAAATCCAGCCACTTTTTCTTTAAACAAATTGTTATGTTTCCCCGGCTACAACCCAAAACTCTACAATTAGTTACAAATAATGGCCAGTTTAAACGACAAATGAACACTCTTCCATTTCAATTCACAAAAGCAATCCTTTGTGTAACCAATTCAAAAAAACATGTCTATGATGTGTGTACATGTATAAATCCATACTCACAAACTTTCGCATTTATAAGTAGGAATACCATTCGCTATGTGCAAAGATAATCTGGAAAAGTATCAAATTGAAAGGAGATCAGTCACGCATGATATATGTCTGGGCCAAAAAAGTAAAACCCGTCCACCTACCAGTGGGAACGTCCAGTGGGTGGACGGGTCGGGAGGGAAAGTGTCGGCTAACGAAAATAAATTTAACATTATGGTATGTAATGTAAAGTGTTACAATCATTTTTTCTTTTGACGTCAACGCGCAACGGAGTGTACGATTTGCCAAGCAGTTATTCAAGTTTGTAAATGAAGGTCGACACTTTTACTTTTTTGTTCTAATTTGACTGATCTCCTTTATACCAAATGTTTCATCCCTTTTATATACATACCTACCTATTCCATTAGTAAGTGCGCGCAACGTCATCGTGTTCCCGTGCACAACATTGCAGCAAACGTAGTGATTACATGCTCTTTGATTGCAGCATGCAGAAAAACGAAGCCTCTCGCGCGCTGCGCTGCACCCTGCACTGCTGTGCGGTGTAGCGATAACACCCGTCTCACTCGCTCGGTACAAAATACTAAAATACGCAAGCTGTAACTTTGTGCGTAATAGTTTTCCTGGATAAAAAGTAACTTGTGACTCTCCAGCTTCCAAACTATCCTCATACCAAAAAATTATATCGATCCTTGCTCCGTTTTGATGTGAAAGACGGATAAACGATTCACGTCATGTTCGATAGCATGGTGCTGTATGCGAAAAGAAAAGTTTAGTTTTTATTTTTACTATTTTCTTTCTATAAAAACCTTCCGTGGGACTTAGCCGAATTGGTCCAGCCGTTCTTGAGTTTTGCGCTTAGCAACATTCATTTTTATTTATCTTTACTAATATTATAAAGAGGAAAGATTTTATTGTTTGTTTGTTTGCATCGAATAGGCTCTGAAACTACTTGACCGATTTAGACAATTCTTTGACCATTAGAAAGCTACATTCTTCCCGAGTGACATAGGCTATATTTTATCCCAATAATCCCACGGGAACGGGTACTACCAGGGGCGTATTTACCTAAGGGCCAAGGGGGCCATGGCCCAGGGCGGCAAGCTGCTAGGGGCGGCGCAAGCCGCCCCGCTCAGCTTAGCGCGTCCACTTGTCTTCGGATGTCGGAAGAAAATCAAAAAGCTTAAGTACTAATAAATTATTGTCAACAACATCTTAAACACAAAAATCCAGTAATAATCATTATTATGATTTTTACCTATATTTTATTTCTATTTGTCTGATGAAATTCAAAAAGTTTACCAGTGCAGCTCGTGCCGCCCCGCTCAGCTCTGCACGGCCACCTGTTTTGATCTTTACTTAAATTTTACTTATTTCTCGTTAATTTCTCTAATGAAATTCAATAAGTTTACCAGGGCGGTTTGGGCCGCCCCACTCAGCTTTGGGTGCGCTTGTTATGATCTTTACCTATATTTTATTTCTAATCTGTCTGATAAAATTCAAAAAGTTTACCAGTGCGGCTCGGGTCGCCCCACCCAGCTTCTAGTGCCCGCCTGTTATGATCTTTACCTTTATTTTATTTTTCATTTGTCTGATGAAATTAAAAAAGTTTTCCAGGGCGGGCGGCCCGGGCCGCCCCGCTCAGCTCCGGTTGCCCGCCTGTTATATCTTTACCTTAATTTTTTTTCTCATTTGACAGATGAAATTCAAAAAGTTTGCCAAGGCGGCTCAGGCCGCCCCGTTTAGCTTCTGGTGACCGCCTATTATGATCTGAGGTTTTTCATTGTCTGATGAAATTAAAAAAAGTTTACCAGGGCGGGCGGCTCCGGCCGCCCCGCTCATCTCTGGGTGCCCACCTGCTTATGATATTTACCTTTATTTTTTATTTCTCATTTGTCTGATGAAATTCAAAAAGTTTACCAGGGAGGCTGGCTACCGAAGGCGTGGCTCACTCCGCAATTCAGTTGACTTATTCACCTACGCGTGGGCGCCTTCGAAGGATAGAATATCAGGCGGGTGTCACGTGCGCTCTCAGCTGTGCACCCGACACGACGTAGTAGGTACACAACACAAGAAGAAATTAGTCTATTTTCTCGCCAAAACACAGGTGTTGGCCCATTGAAAATTGGTAATATTAAAACTTTATTGTGCGGCCTTCGGTTCTCTTAACAAAGACAGAAAGAGACCGGATTTAAAATTTCATAATTTTATATTTCTTTTAAAAATGACATAATTTTAAATTAACTTATAATTAAAAATTTCATTAACTTATATTACGTTCGAGTAGCACTTTTAAAATACTAAATTAGAAAATATCCACTTTCTATACCTATTAAAAAATTATATGCGCTGATCATCTAGCATTCAATTCAATTCAATTCAAATTCAATTCAAATTTATTTGCATACCATAAAGTGATTACATAAGGTGTTATTTTATAAAAGAACATTTATGGACCCAGCAGGGTATAGCAAGTGAATGAGGAGAGGACGTCCTATTTACTTAAAAAATAATATAATAAAGTCTGCTTTTAAGTTAAGAATAGTTTAGGATCAGAGCATAATAATTATATAATATTTGTAAATAATTGAATTGGATATTGTATAATGTTTGAGTGTATAAGTGGATCAGTGGAGTGGATGTATGTAGGTATGTAATTTTTAAATAAATTAGGTTTTTATTTTATCATTTAGGTACTCTTCTATAGTATAGTAACATTTATTCAATAATATTTCTTTGAGGTTTTTGTAAAACAATTTATTATTTTCTTCATTTATTAAATTTTCTGGCAAATTATTATAAATTTTGATAGACATATTATATGCGCTAGATGAGCACAAATTTAGGCGATGGGTTGGAACTTTTAGCTTATTTTTATGCCGCAGTGAATAGTTTGACTGGGCAACTTTACGTGTAGTATACAAATCTTTGTGTTTTCTGACAAATTTGCAGATCTCAAAAATGTAAATGCTAGGCAGGGAAAGAATTTTTAGCTTTTTGAAGTACGGCTTGCAGCTTTCGCTATTATCAATATTGACTAATATTCTAATAAGTTTTTTTTGCAGTACGAATACGGAGAGCATTGTATAGTATTGACACGGTAGTTATTCTTTTTAGTTACTTAAAACATTAATTTGAACACAGAATTTCGACGTTACATTGCAGTACCCAAAACCAATTTGGGATAAGCGTATGCCGAGTAATAGAACTATTACGTATAGCTACGGTTCATTTTCGCTTGTAATGAACGGGTTGGCGTTTTAGACCTGATTTTCGCGTGGGAAAAGATTGATAATTTATAGTAACTGTTTCGGAAGTGAGCCTTCTGTACCTTTATATTATTCTGTGCTACCGGCAAAAAATATAGATATGGACATGGGCGTCATTTGACATTGTCAAGCCCAGCGAATATGCATGCCGGAGCTTCCCAAACGCTGCCCATCCGAGCTGGATTCGACGAGAGATCTCTTTCTCGAAGTTGGACTTACCTAATTGGATTGTTTGTCTGTTATGATCTTTACCTATATTTTATTTTTAATTTGTCTGATGAAATTTAAAAAGCTTACAAGGGTGGCTCGGGCCACCCCCTCAGCTTTGGGTTCCCGCCTGTTATGATCTTTACCTTTATAATATTTCTCATTTGTCAGATTAAATTAAAAAAGTTTTTTGGTGCCGCCTGTTATGATCTTTACCTATATTTTATTTCTAATTTGTCTGATGAAATTCAAAAAGATAACCAGTGCGGCTCGAGCCTCCCCACTCAGCATTAGATGCCACCTGTTATGATCTTTAACTATATTTTATTTCTTATTTGTCTGAAGAAATTCAAAACCCAGGGCGGTTGGGTGCGCGCTTGTTATGATCTTTAAATATAACTTATTCCCAGTTGTCTAATAAAATTCAAAGAGTTTACTATGGTGGCTCGGGCCGCCCCGCTTAGCTTTGCGTGCCCACCTGTTACAATCTTTACCTTTTTATTTCCCATTTGTCTGATGAAATTCAAGAAGTTTACCAGGGTGGCTCGGGCCGCCCCGCTCAGCTTTGGGTGCCCGCCTATTATGATCTTTATTTTTATTTTATTTCTCATTTGTCGGACAAAATTCAAAAAGTTTACCAGGGCGGTTGGGTGCGCGCTTGCTATGATCTATAATTATAACTTATTCTCATTTGTCTAATAAAATTCAAAGAGTTTACTATGGTGGCTCGGGCCGCCCCGCTTAGCTTTGCGTGCCCACCTGTTATAATCTTTACTTAAATTTTATTTCTCATTTGTCGGATTAAATTAAAAAAAGTTTACCAGGGCGCCTCAGGCCGCTCCGCTCAGCTTTGTGTGCTCGCCTGTTATGTATGATCTTTACCTATAGTTTATTTCTCATTTGTCTGATTAAATTCAAAAAGTTTACCAGGGCGGCTCGGGCCGCCCCGCTCAGCTTTGTGTGCCCGCTTGTTGTTTTTTACTTTAATTTTATTTCTCATTTGTCTGAAGAAGTTCAAATACCTACCTTATTGTCAACAACACCTAAAACTCATATTAAGTATAAGTAAGTAAACAAAAAAAATCAACTTCAATGATAAGTTGTTTTTTTTATTTTTTGTTTCATCTTAGAGCGCGTGCGATGTTCATTCTATTGAGTGTTTTTTTTAGTTATTAAAGTTTTTTTTTTCTTGAATGTATGGGGCGGCCCACGTAACTGGCCCAGGGCGCTACATATCAAAATACGCCCCTGGGTACTACGCGGGTAAAACCGCGAGGATTCGCTACCTAGTATAGATAGAAAAAACGTTCTACCAAGCTTACTAAATAAACAAATTTACTGCGTATGTATGTATGTAAGTATATTATTATTGTTTTAAAATCAGTAAGATAAATAACAGCAGTCCATCACTAACAGACCATGGTGTCACGAGGAAGAGCGATTCGACGACCGATTTGGCGCAGGGGTAGGCTACCCACCTTCTGCGCCAGTGGTCTCGGGTTCGATTCCCGAACAAGACAAATATTTGTGTGCATGAACATGTCTATTTGTCTTGGTCTGGGCGTTTTCTATGTATATTAAGTATGTATTTACAAACAAAAAGTATTTAAGTATATATTTATCCGTTATCAAGTTTTCCATGATACAGTTTCGTAATGAAATTAAAATGGGCTTAGATAATTGGTGTGAATGTAAGAAGTTATTTATTTATTTATTTATTCCCCATAGCACCGTTGGGGGTAGCCATGAAGGGGTGTCACGGGTATCGAGCGTTTGTCATTCTTGAAATATCGCAATTCTGTGGCAAGTAGCAGGTATCGGTACAAAGCAAGTCAACACGTATAATCGCTTAGCCCTCGTTATACTGCAATTTAATTGAAGCAGGTACACTGAATTAGATCCCTAATTCATTATACATTGCTTTCTTTGAGCTCCTTTTTAGCAAGTGACGCAATCAAAACAAGCAATGTATTCTGAATTAGGGACAACTAGCCCTGAATACCGTGTAGTGTAATACCAGTTTTAGTAATTCCCTACGGTGACGCCCGTGCGGCTCACTAGTGCCATGAGTTTGCGCTGCCATGACTGACCACAAACTATGTACTGCTAAAAAATTTTAGCAAATTCTTCTTTTACTTCGTACCTAACTTGCGAGGGTATAGTTCGCTTGGCTTCTACTATAGCGCACAGCAGTTAAACAACCTTCGCAATGGTCGGTGCTGAGCTTCTCTATGCGTTGGATGGAGCCAAGTGTCTTTTCACATGCACACGGTCGCCGTGCCATGTGAAAGTTATCTTACTTTATACATTTACTACTTAAGAACTTACTTAACTCGGGCAGGTAGGCGGCGTGCCGTGACCGTGTGCCAACGGGGTAGCACTTGGCCTTCATCACACCTGATGTTAAGTGGTGATAAGGCTGAAGGTAGAAGCGCACTACTCCCGGAATCCTCAATCACTGAGGAACTTGCTATCTTATCTCTAACTGCCGGAACACAATAATGCTGAAAACATCATTGTTTTGGCGTCAGACTTAGATAAAATGGTGGTAGATAGCCAGGCGGTCTAAGAACAAGTCTTACCACTAAACAAACCGAATGTATCCGCACTGGGAATCGAACCCGGGACCTCTTGATCTGAAATAGGTGGTGTGAACCACTAGACCAGAGAGGCGGTTAAAACAGAGGATGTGAAAAGGCACTAAGGCCGTTGGCTTCGGCCGAATTCACGATCGTTATCGCCAACCAATACAGCATTTGTCACATATGACGACCCATTCCACATTCTCATTATCCATTTATCAGTAGAGTCCGTACCACATAACTTGGCGTTTGTCAGAGGGCGCTGATCCTCGTGGTCGGTCGAAAATTAATCCCGTCATAATTTTAGTTCCAGATATTGACACACGCCAAGTTACATGGCGCTACTAGTGAGGATAACACAATAGCCGATGAAGGAAAAGTATTTGTAATAGTTATCACTTTTAAAACAAACGCCGAGCAACAATTGATAAGTATATAAAATTAATGCGATAGCATGTGCACGAGTAACAACAAGTCGCCGAGCAATATTTTAATAAAATTAATTGTTCACCAATCGCAATTGCAAGACATACGCGTGCGGGCACTGTACAGAATACATCGTTTAGTATTTTTTAATATCATCATCATCATGTCAGTCGAACGAGACGCCCACTGCTGGGCATAGGCCTCCCCAAGGATCTCCACAACGATCGGTCCTGCGCTGCCCGCACCCAGCAGCTACCCGCGACCGCCACCAGATCGTCGGTTCACCTTGTAGTGGGCCTCTGCCCACGGAACGTTTTGTCCAGTAGGTACGCGGTCGCCATTCGAGAACCTTTCCGCCCCAACGGCTATCTCTCGGTTCTCCGCGCTATGTGTCTCCGCTCACTGCCACTTAGTTAACAATAATGTCATCGCAAAGCATTTAAAAAAATTGGACGTGAAATAAGACCACCACTTGATTACATAGCGATTTATTCGTAATTCAATTAACATACATAATAATGCAAAATAAATAAACGTCCCAACGGAAGGTAAGACCGCCGCGCCCCGTGCCGCGTTGTTGGCCAGCGCTATAACCGAATATTCGGTAGGTTGAGGCCAAACGAACGTAATTTTGTGAGTCGTGAGAACTTCGCTCGCAGAAATTCTTTTGCATTCGGTTTCATAGAAAAGTGCTATTTGTTTCACGCAGCGGCGGCGACGCAAAATGAGTTAAAACTAACGATAAAAGACGGAGAAATATTGTTTGCATTTCGAAATCAGACTCTAAATTTATTTTTACAAATAGATTCTTTATATTTTTAGGCCCATTTTTATATAACAGATTAAATAAAACACTTAATATATATAAGCTCAATTGTTATAATTTTAAAGTAACTGTTTTTAACTATTTAAGAAATTTATCTTACGATGAGACTGAGGAACTTTTAGCAATATGTAAGTAGTATTTAGTTTACAATCAATATTATTATATACATTTACCTACCATTTTTTCTTTTACTTGCCATGTAGATAAATTGATTATAATTGTTAATTTACTTAAGTTTTAATGTAAGATCGAACCCGCCTGAAGTACAGGTTATACCTAGTTCAGGCAGTTTACTTTTAAAATTTAGCTTAAATTGTAATTTTTTGACTTTGTACATGTAATGCAACTTTTTATGAAATAAAATTTTTATTTATTTATTTATATTTAGTTGTCTGCCGACCACGACTCACAACTCAAAAAATTACGCTCGCCTAGCCTCACCCTAAGGTCCACCACGCGCTCCGTTCACGAATCGCATGGTCCAAATTTTAATTAAAGAGATGCGTCTATAGTGCTTATATAATATCAGTTATAAGAGCGTAAACTCATTCAAAATTTTATTTGACATTTACAATGACTTTACTTTCCTGTCGACACAGAAACAGGCGTAATCGGTGACAGCAACTTAACGATTAAAACAATGAATTAAAATAATATTAATTAGGTAGAAGTAGTACATATGTAAGTAATTCTATCCAGTTTTAAATAAATAATTAATGACCAGGCGATTCCGTCGAATGTGTTCGACAGAACATTCCGAGACGGGCACGGCGCCGGCGCAGCTGCCGGTGCAAACGAATATAAGTAAGTTTATTATAATTAATCAACATAAAGTATAATTAGCAATTACATTATATTTGGTGTGTGATTTGATTACCCACCGGGCGACAGTATAAACAAGTCACAGTGTAAAAATAATCTCATTCGATTCCAAATAAAATCATACATTATATTAATAACTTGTAAACATAATAATAATGAATTTTAACATTTTAGCGAACTCAGTTATATGCCAAAGTTCATTATAACTTACTAAAATTTTACAGAAAATAACACATACCTACACACAATTATAAAGTAAGTATCTAATAAAAGTGTTATATTCAGAAATCGGCATTAAGGTCCGTATCTTACACGACACTGCTCCTGTGCGGCTGAAGACAAAATAAAGGATTTTGGTATGTTTCTCAGTTACATTGACAGCAGCAGGGGCGTGCAAAAGTAGATACACCAACTTGCTGCACAACAAAAATGTCTACCAAGCGTTATCCATTCACACAATACATTCACTTAAGAACGCTTTTTACAAAAACGACACAAAACGTATAGTGGTGCATCCGACAGAAGTTAGTCTGTGGCGCCCGCAAGAACCTAAATGCTAGCGAGCGAAGGTGGAAAACAAATAAATACATATCTTCACAATGTTATGTATCGGCAAGTCACAAAATGGTTGGTGCCAACGAGCTCCACAAACGTAACTCGCGTGTCGTTGCATCGAATGATATGGAAGCAAGTCTGGCAGAAATCGCTGCTAAGCGATAAGGCCGCCTAATTGTACAACTGTTCTTGTTATTTGTAATTTGTATGATGTTTTTATGTTTGTGTGTGCAATAAAGTATTATCTAATCTAATCTAATCTAAGTTTGTTGACCAAGAGCATCAGCTCCTGGCATTTGAGCTTATTAAAAACGAGCGCGTTGCTCAAAAAAGGTTAATCCATTGTGGACTATAACTAGGCATCGTCGTCGTCGAGGCGAACCGATGAAACCACACGTACAAACGGAATGTTTAAAGTCTAGTCAGACTGTATATACTGATCGATCGGACCTTTGGGAACTACGAGCTAACAAAACTACTTACATCTTTTCATCCATAAATTTCGAGAAATTTTGAATATTACGCTTTGCAATTATTCACGGTTCGTGCACGCTGAAGCCGAGGACGGTCGGAGCCCGGCGATAAAGTGATCATTAATCGTTATTTTTATTTACTACTCACTCGAAACTTGAATATTTTATTCCCAGCTCCGCGACTACAATTGAATAATATCGATCGTGAACTTCCAACGTTACCAAAGCAAATATAAAAAACTGCTCAATGCTGCCTCAAATTTTACTGTAAACAAAGCAGCGTTTCGTCGTTGAGTTATAATTGAATAACTTAATAACATAGACGGCGCCCGACGAGCGGTCTACCAGAGCTTGTTGTGGTAAAACTTGACGTCGAAGAAGCCGCGCTCGGTGAGCTGCGAGTCGCGGCGCGATATGGTGGAGCCGGCGGGGGAGGGCGCGGCGGGTGGGGCGACGGCAGGGGGGGCGGGCGGGGGCGCGGCGGGGGGCGCGCCCACCGGCAGGCTGCTGGGGCGCTCGGTGGGGCGCGTGTCCACCTCCAGCTGGCCCAGCTTGCGCTCCAGCTCGGGCAGGCTGAACTGCAGCAAGTCGGGCGAGCGCGGCGGCGGCGTGCGCCCCTCAACCTCCGCCAGCGCGCGCGCCGCGTCCGGCGTCCCGGCCCGCGACGCACTCCTATACACCACTTACTTATATACACCTACTTACTGATATGTAAGTTTACAGCATATTTTAATTATAAAAGTAACGACACTTTTTTGAAGAATAATAGATAAAAAAAACTATATTTTGGACTAAACGCTATAAAAATGTAGAATAGGAAAATTCAGATTTTTCGCATGCGAGGGTTTCCTCGCATTGATGAAGCAACGCTGGTCTACAGCGTAACAAATGATAGCAAAATTCGACGAGTCGTATAAGCCTTTCGGTAGCTTAGTTGGTCAGAGCATCGGGCCGGATTCCCAAGTTCGGATCCCGCCTGAAAGCTACTTATAGGGCTCGTGGTTTTTTACCATCACATTTTTCCTATACTTACAGAATTGCATTGTAAATGCATAAAAATAATTTAAAAACTCAAAAATTTTGTAATTACTTGTTGACGAAAACCAATAATAAAATATAGCTACCGCCTAAATTAAAAGTAAATTTTACTGAAGTTCTTAATAAGATTAATATCTGTTTCGTGTTCAATCGTAGTAGTAATTTTATCTACTAGATTAACTTAACCAAGCGAAACAATAAAGCATAGATCAGCAGCACTCGGTCGCACCCACGCGTGCACAAACTTAATTTAAGCTTACCTAGTGTTAGACTAAATAAAAGAACAGTGTAAACAATACAATAAATTAAAATAACGCTAAAACAAAAAATATATGTATTATCACAGTGCATTATTAATTTAAACGACATTCGTATCTTTGTTTATCATACTAGTTGTGTTTAGAACGGATGAAATGCAAGATTCAAGTTAAACAATAAAAGTATTAAGCTAATAAAGCTCGCCCTAGCTCGCCCTAGCGAGGCAGAGCGCTCTGCGCCGCGTCAAACAAACCCTTATTTTATATTGATTAAAGAAAAACATCGAAGCTCAATGAACATTGCCTCTTGCGAGCGATAGGTTACTGGAACCAGCCGTCAGCCGCGTTACAATAAGTTTACTTTAATAATTTATTATTCGAAGCGATTATTCCGAAAATATTTCAAGGCTTTCATTGGGGTAGTAGATGCGGTATAGAAATAATCCTATGTTAGATACTAAACAAAATATTATCAATTTATTTTCGGTCTGAACCCGTAAGTCGCTCATACGCTTAAAATAAATAAAATTAAGTAGCCCTATTTTACAACCCAATTAGTCTTTGTATATTTCTACTTGCCAAAATAAAACGTGAGTATCAATTTATTGTAATTTTACAGCATTCGATGCTAAATAAATAAAAGGTAATAAAAATGCTTCTTTGGGAATCTTTTTTGTAAATTTTCTGAGATTCAAAATTTGTAGATAAAGTAAAAAATTAGTGCCTAAGTAAATTTTGGATGCATTGGATTTACATAGATCCAGACATCCCATATTCCACCATTCATGTCTCAAGCAATCATTTACTTGTGTGGCTGACCCCGCCATAAGTGAACCGATGGAAAACCGGTGTAAAACGCCATAATCAGCCTACTGGTAAATCCGATAAACATGGTAAACATTTTGTTCTTTCGCCGTCATTCGAAGCCTAAATAAACATGTGTAGTGAAGTGATAGCATTTCCATCACCAAAGTACCTACAAAGCTTTGCTTAGATTGGGGCTACAAACTGACACAGCATTATGTTTAAATTCCCAAATGCTTTATTTTTTAGTATATTGTATAAAGTAAAAGATGTAGTGAGAGACAGTTTCATAACAATGCTAGTGCTCGGGAATTAATTACTTTACAAGTATAACATAATTATTTGAAGAGACTATAATTCGCAGTTAGTTAAAAAAATTGCATCTTTTACGTCTGGATTGTGATACGTTTTTACAATTTAATTTTTATACTAAACCTTTTACAACTGTTCTTTTTATCGTACCAATAGTTTAGCTAGTCAATGAATGATTCTAGATGGAAAGGTCGAAAGCAGAAAGTTTCACTTCGGAACTTTGTTTGGGCTAGTTAGGAGACAAACATACTAAAAGTACCCACTCCTCCGAGGTGAGCCCGAGGGGGTAGTCGAGAGATAAAAGATTAACTGCAGTATTTAAAACATTATAAATGTAATGGTGGGTACTAAGATGCCTGGATCTCTCTTGTTCCAGCTTTACTTGAACTGGTTTAATCGAAACCTGCCTTTACTTTCCTATTAGTCGAGTCACCAGTTTGAGAGGGTGATGTGGCCGAATGACGGAATTAGACGCTTTATTACATACAAACTCCGACTGACCGTTCTGCAATAACGGAAAATTAAGTCACAGATCGAGTGAGAATAATAATTTAAAAATGTTTGTCTCGATGATTTCGATCACATACATAAGATATAAGAATCTAAATTATTAAAATATATCATTCACTTTCCCGGAATTTTGCTTGCAATGTAAACATTATTAATAAATAAATGTATATAAAACATATGATTTGGAGCTAGATCGTGCGGGCGAACCGCACATTGGTCTACAGTGCTCGAGCAAGGCGGCGTCAGTGCGGGCGACTTACTCGTGCGCAACTGAAACGAAACCAACATAAGAAAAGTGATTTTCTATGACAACAAAACCAAAACAGCAAAAATAAAAAATAATAAGCTTGTCATTTCATTATCAGCAACGAAGTATCCGAAAGTATTATCTACAAACTACGACTCAGACTATGTCATCATTTAACCTACAGTAAGAAATAATAATCTAAGAAAATAATAGCAGACGCGTTGCTCATATAATGCTAGTGCTAATAGTGGTGAATACGAACCCGTTGTTGGTTTCATAGTGCGGGCCGCCGCCGCCGCCGTGGATTACCTACGAGCACAACACACTTTATAATCTTCCCTCATACTCTAGGGAGTATAAGAAACAAAAAAAACAACGACTATTTAATATTTTCTCCGGCTTGCGTAACAATATCGTCCGGTTATTAATGGCCAATATTACATCCAAATCATATCTACTGAGAATGAACTGCGTTTAGCTGTAACTGTAACAATTTCCTCATTCGCACACGGCTTCGAACCGCATTTGAAAGAAAAACTCAATAGCTGGAAAGTTATAAAAATACTAACAACTAAGCAGTTTGACTTCAGTGATTCGGTTGCCCGCTAGCTCTTATGTTCAAACCTCGTCAAACCCATCGGAACACCTGGGAATAACGTATGAAAAATTCAAAATAAAGTGTGTGGCTATCTAAACTAAAGTATGTAACAGCAAATTGAGTAAGTATCTCAAAATTATTTTAACTTTTTGCATTTAAAATGCTATTTTAATTCACTATTATACACTATACTAGCATTTGAGTGCGACTTCGTTTGCCTGGAATCAAAATGTTACACCAGTACACGTGGTGATGTGCCGGCCGACTCTGGTATTATGAGCAGCAGAGTTCCAAAACAAAAGTCAAAACACCACACTCGAAGTGGAATTTAGAAAATAAAAAGGCTTTGATGCAAATGTCCCGTAATTTACAAATCGGTACCAGTGTGCGCCGGCGTTACTAAAGCGCGGTTGGCATCATTGAAAGTAAAAGAAACATTATTTTGCTGCGCCACGTCGCTTATGTGCGTTTGAACCTTATGTCAAAGCCTTCAGTTGTCAACCGATCGGTTGGTATGGAATACAAAAGCAAATAATATGACGCTTGATAATTAAATAGAATTTAGTATCTGATTCAAACTTCGTATTGATTAGGCCACGGCTCTCATTATCATGACGAGCTAGTATAGTGTATTATGCAGTTTTTTATTCTGTGATATAGTTGCGAAAGGTAGTAGAGTAATACTATGCACATGTATGTGTGTGAGTCTTTGACTTAATGAAGATAACTGACGAAGGTTTTATTACCATGATTGTATGTTGATGAAGTGTGTGTTAAGTTGGACTCGAGCGGTTAGAATGTGTGATGTAGGCCGCTTGTTAGCGGACCTTTTTTCAACGGACACCGGACCGACGCAGTTTAATAGAATACTAGCGGATCCTCGCGGTTTCCGTGGGAATATCGGGATAAAATATACCGTCTATGTCACTCGGGAAGAATGTATCTTTCTAATGGTCGAAGAATTTTCGAAATTTAGTTTCGGAGCCTATTCGATGCAAACAAACAAACAATCAAATCTTTCCTCTTTATAATATTAGTATAGATAGAATTTCAAACCGAGACAAGAATATCACGCTGCCTGGTCCGGTGTTCGTTGAAAAAAGGTCCGTTAACAAGCGGCCGTAGTGCGAGTGTGTGTCGAGTCGGGCGCACTCGAGCGGTCGGAGTGTGTGATGTGGCGTGAGTGTATATACAGTCAGCATCATAGATACGGTGCCATCCAAAGTGGTCAAATAGTTCGGTACACCATACAATTAGTATGGTCACGCCTATTTCACTCCCCGTGTCGGCTCAAATCGGCGGTGTAAATCTATAGAAATTAGGTCCGAAAAAGAGCTAGAATATATGCGATAGAAAGAGATGCAACGAGTAGCCGTTCGTAATTTGCGCCGTACAAGCTGAATTCTACTTTATTGCGTTATAGTTAGGGCCTGTTTCACAATGTCTAAGTAAGTTCTGATTAGCTGTTACTTGACAGATAGGCCATACGAAACTGTCAAGTAAACTGGAAAGTATCTCTGAATCGGACATTGTGAAAGAGGCACTTAGTGTTGCTATTTATTTAAATGACTTAGCGGAGTGAACTATCTGTTACATAGTAACTATTTAGTTATCTGTGGTATGGTGTACCGAAATAATTGACCACTTTGGATGGCACTGTATCTATGACGCTGACTGAAAGAAAAATAAAGAATATGTGTTTATTTCGTCACAGACGCGAGACGATACATAACAAAACACAGCTAGAAAAATAATAACAAAAAAAAATACAAAATAAATGACAATAGATAATATTAAAGTTAATAAGTGATGTTAAACAAACCTAAATTGAATAAACGAAATTGAATTTTGTTTTTTTTTTAACGTCTCACTTCTGCGCCAAAATACCTAGGTGTGAACTGTAATGAGTGTAGGTGAGGGCGGGTGGTACTCACGTCGGCGATGGCGGAGGGCGGCTTGTGCGCGGCGAAGCGGCCCACGGCCGGGGCGCACGCCGCCGGGCGCGCCCCGTTCGCGCTGAGGGAACACAACCGTCACACTCGGCACGTGCGCGCTCGCGACACGCGACACGCGACACTCGTCCCGCGGACGGAGCGAACCAAATAGAAATAGTATCGACAACTTCACGGCTTACGGCCAGAATTAATAACCTATCTACAGATAGGGATAGGTGCATTCCAGATTAGTTGCTATGCAACGCTTGATATTAACATAGAATTAACGAAAGTTGCCAGGGTGTTGCTAGGTGTTGCCTAGCAACTAATCTGGATTGCACCTATCCCTATCTGTAGATAGGTTACTAATTCTGGCCGTTAGATGGCAACTCGACAATTTTGTACTGCCAGCAAAAAAATAAATAATATTTTTAAGTTTTTCGTATCGTATATACCTAACTTACTATACTGACTGGATGGACAATGGACTTGTGGTTATTGACAATATGAATGGATACATTTTCTTTATTAATACATAAGTACCAACTACTGATTTGCATTAAATTTTCACAAAAAAATTAAGCGAGTTTTCTATATTTTGCACATCCTACACCATGAAATTAAAGCCGTTTGACAGTACTATTCTTATTTGACTCGCATAGTGCAGAGTGTAGAGGTAAGGGCCGACTCATACAGGGGGAAAGTCGAAAAAGTGTCCAGCTACGAAAGTTAAATAACAGTTCAAAAATTATTCACGGGGCGTAGGCCCAGGCTACGGTGTGATACATTCACACCGTAGCCTGGGTGGGAAAGTTGTTGACGGAGTAAAAATATGCCGCGTTAGAAAATTTTATATTTTTATTGACTAGAATGACATGAAAGTCCCTCATTTTATTTATGTAAGTAAGTATGTCTTTTTTAAATATTATAAAAATTAAAACAATTTTATTTGATTGTGTATCTTTTTTTTCTTATAATGAAAAGTGCGCCATAACGGAGCGAGAGTTCAAAGTATCGCTGTTGCTACTGTGGCGCCGCCACCTTAATTTATCGCAGTTGACGGACACTTTTTCACAAGGGAAACAATCCTCCTTACATCCACACTCCATAATCTCGCGCCACTATCATACAACAGTTCATCTCTGTGCCACTTACGAAAATCTAAAAAAGATTTCCGCCTACAACAGTGACTGTTTTCGCGGACGAAGCACCCGAAATAACCGCACAAGTGTTTTATTAACAATTAAATCATTTACTGCCACAGAGATGAGTAACTGAAGTTTGATAATTGCGTATAAGCTCTCGTCGTTACTGGAATGAAATGAAGTTATTAATTTAGTATACAGATAATGAGACATGAAACTGTTGTCACGGAAGCAGTATATCGGCCCGGATGATTGTGTATTTAATATTTTGTAAAATAATAAATTTATAAATTTAACAAAAATCCGAAGTTATACAGATTCCGTTACATCAAATAATTACTTTAATTAAACTGACAACTCTTTAAAATGCATGTTACGTGGTATTTTGAAATGTAAGACCAAATCTATTTGATTTGACGAGATCATTTTGCAAATCTATTTGATAATAAAGAAGTTTTTACTTTGACTTTGACCAGAATCGCGAACACGAATATGAACACTATTAGGTATTGATATTTTTTTGTATTTACGAACTGTTAACACCCGTTGACAGGTGTCAGCCCGCGGCGGAACAATAATAATTCTGTGAATTTAGCGAGACGATGTTTTTGTTCGAGCTTTGATATATTCTTCTTCTTAGCCAGCCACTTTTGGCATAGTGGTCGTGGCTATCGATTGACATGGTTGCGGCTCGCCGGTGCTACTCGCTAGCTCGCTATTAGCCTTTCCAGGTTTGCGGGAGAATTTGTTGCTTTCGAATCGGTTTATTTATCCACCAAAAACTTGGCCATAGACGCGAAGCTATACAAAACAACAAGAATAACAGAAATTCAGAGAGGCAGGACCTCTCATAAACATAAATCAGCCTCAACTTTTGAAAACCTCGATCGCGTAAGAAAAGTAATTATCACAAATTTGTCGGGAAGATCGCAGCATCAACGGACATCAAAAAACTCTATAAAAGCATAACAGGTTTCATCCTCTAAGCTCCAAATAATCCAACAGACGAAGAAAGTGGAATATTTTAGGAGAAAGAATTTTATTTTTTATTTTATTTTATTTTTTATTTTATTTTCAAAGACACAGTAACAAACAACAGAATAAAACACATACAAAACAACTTAAAAATAAATAACACACATATTCTGATGTTCGATTATAACTATGTTCATCATTTAAATAAACAATTAATCACTAATAAATCAAATTACAAAAAAAAAGGAAAATAAAGGGAAACACTAAGCACAATAAATAAACAAATACATAACTTCAACCGTCCACATGACAATTTTTCAACAATGCATTTCTGAAAGTGGTGGTCTCATTGTTAAAAACATCAAACTCAGCACATATGTTATTGTAAGATCTACACATTCTGTGCAGTGGGTTGTTCATTGACACATTATTTTTACATAGAGGTATACTAAATAGCTGTGGATTACGAGTTGATCGGGTAGGCACTTTGAAATGTAGCATTTGTAGTAATTTAGAGTCATACTCCCCGTTAACAATACGGTGAAGTAAGGCCAGGTCGGTTATCCATCTACGTTTTTCCAAGCTCAGCATATTGAGATACCCTAATCGGTCATTATAATGTGGGAATTTACGTCTTATGCCAAACCTAGTGCACAGAGCTCTTAGAAATCTACGTTGGATTGCTTCAATTCTATTGATGTGAGTAGAATACAAAGGAGACCATACAGAGGAACAGTATTCGAGTATGCTACGGACCAGGACTACATACAATATTATCCAAGTCTTTACATTTCGAAATGGCTTTGCTTGACGCAACACAAAAGAGAGCGTACGGGTAGCCCTACCACATATGTTGTCGTAATGAAAACGAAATGAAAGATGTGAGTCAAAGTATACTCCTAGATCACGGATGACGTCAACTCGCTTCAGCGCAGAACCCAAAATGTAATAGTTGTAAGTAATAGGGCGTTTACTTTTTGTAAAAGATATAACTTGACATTTGTCAATACTGAGAGACATACGATTGTATTTACACCATTCCACGATCACGTCAATATCCTCCTGCAAAGATTTACAATCGTTGTCACTTTTAATTTGGTTAAATAGTTTTATATCGTCAGCGTAAGCGAGACACTCACTGCTAATCTGAGTTAGAAGATCATTAATAAAGATTAGAAACATAAGGGGACCCAAGTTAGAGCCCTGTGGGACGCCCGAGATTGCAGTAAATGGCGCTGAATCATAACCGCCCAAAGCCACTAACTGAGAGCGATTCGAAACATAACAAGCGAGCCAGCGAAAGAGGCTACCATGGATTCCCAAATGATATGCCTTAGACAAAAGAATTGAGTGGTTAACACGGTCAAAAGCTTTAGCAAAATCTGTGTAAATAGCATCGACTTGCGTACGAGTGTCAAATGCATCACATAAAAAGGTGGTATAAAGTAATAAATTGGAATTAGTTGATCGTCCGCTGATGAAACCATGCTGATTATGGCTAAGAAAGACGCTGATGTGACGATAAATGTGCTGGTAAACGAGGCCTTCAAAAATCTTACCGAACCAACTCAAAATGTTTATTGGACGATAGTTCCTGATGTCACTCTTATCACCCGATTTATACACAGGCGTAATCTTTGTTATCTTCCAAAGAGATGGGAATACTCCTTCGGTAAGCGATTTATTATAGATTAGTGTCAGGGGATCAACCAACGCAGAGGAACACAGTCGGATAAATATTGGTGGAATACCGTCTGGTCCAGCGCCCTTTGATACGTCAATACCTTTTAATCTGGCCATTACCATCTCTTTTGACACTTGTAGGTGATTTATAGCGCTATTTGATGGAGGAAAATTTGGTTCATACGCACAATTCGTGTTAGTATCATACACGGACGAGAAGAACTCGGCAAACAAATTGACCGTTTTAGCACCGGTATGAGCAACACGATCATGGAAATACATGCTTTTGGGTATAGTGTTGGTAACACGTTTGCTCTTAGTGTATCTCCAGAAAGTTTTAATATTTATCACAATATCCCTTTCAATGCCTGTAATGTATGTCTTAAAACACTGATCCATCAAGATTTTCGAACGTGCCCTCAACATGCTGAAGGTATCATAGTCTCTGGGATTATTATATCGTTTGAAGCGCTTGTGGTACTTAGACTTCTTCCTCAAGACGCTTCTTAAACCAGGAGAAAACCAAACTGGATAAGTCGTGCTGCGAATTTTTATCTTAGGAGTGTGTTTTTCTATAATTGAAGTCAGCTGATTGTAAAAGAATTGTACAAATTCGTCACAGTCCATTGAGTCAGCGCAACGGTCCCACTCCATCTCCTGAATATCAGCCTGACAGGCTTCGTAGTTGGTCTTATGAAAACAGAGCTTATCAAACATGACATTTGGGCACAGCAGGGGTGGAGGTCCGAGATAGTCTATTACAAACGGAGGGTGATGAGTATCAATACGGCTTAAAGCTGTCGTCAGAGTCACCGTAAACAAATCAGGGGAGTTAGTTATTGCCAAGTCTAATATTCGGTTATTAAGGTTTGAAAGATTATTTAACTGACTCAAAGAATGTAAGTTGAATAGATTGAACAAAGATTTAGATTTTTCACACGAGCAGTTAGATGGTATTGATGCAATAGACCAGATCACATCACCCAAATTGAAATCGCCTACCACACACGTTACCTCATCTGGATACGATGAGAAAACACCGGCACAATTAGAAATAAATTCCTCAAAATCAGAATTTGGTAGATAATCAGGTAAATAAACGGTGCAAAAATTAATAGTATTGTTGTTGATTTTAATTTTTACCCAAAGGTCTTCAACAAAGTTTGATTGCCTCTCATTCACTACCACAACGTCAAGAGTCTTGGAAACTGCGATGAGTACACCGCCACCGTGATGCTTATTAAATCGTTTGAGGAATCTACCATCCCGATCCCTACGAATCACCACATACCTGTCATCAAACAATTCAGATGAGAGAACAGAATCGTCCAGCCACGTCTCAGTTAAACATATCACGTCGTACTTATTACATAATATATTGTTATAAATATCAATAGTCTTGCTCTTCATACCTCTTATGTTTTGATAGTATATAGATACAGCCATTTATAAAATGCGAGAATACTATCAGAACACAGCTGTCGAATCACAAAAAATTAACTAGCGTATTAAATCAAGACTATTGTTATTCTTGACATGAATATAAGGAGAGTCAGTCGTTTTCCTCACATAGATACGTCCGTTTCTAACCCAAGTAAACTGATAATTGAACTCCTTTGCCTTTCTCCTAGCCGCAGCGTGCAAAGATTTATTGGTCGGCGATAAATGTTCGGAAACGTAAACAGGCCTCTTGTCACCTGCGAGTCCCAAAAGCGATGTGTTAAGTTTCTCATTACGGTTGGCCTTGTTAAATCTATGTACGGCAGAATAGAACTCGTCACGAGTTTAACACTAGCGAATCTTGCAATAATTGTTCGAGGCTGCTTGCTGTCCCTGTTCTGCTTAGCGACTCTGGTACAACTAATAATGTCAGTGCAGGCAGTCACAGAACCAATCACTGAAGAGCATTGTAAGAGAAGATTATTTAAATTTTCATTATGATGTTCGGGGATTCCATGAAATTCTAGATTGTTCTCGCGCAAGTACTGTTCAGTGTTATTTAGGCGATCAGACAGTTCCTGTATCGTTGTCTTGTCAATTTCACCTTGCTTCTTCAGCGCAGCATTATCCTTCTTTAAAATCTCCACATCAACCCTCATCTCTTCGTGTTGTTTATTAAAAAAATTTAAGGATGCGCGAAAATCCTGGAGCTCGTTTTGTAGTGGCAAAAGTTCTTTCTTCAAGATTGTGGACAACATTGACGGCATCTCGGCTCTGATTGCACCCAAAACGCGTTCGGTAAATAGCTGATATTAAATTGTCGTCCTGAGACTGGAACTGACGGTCACCGTCAGATGCACCCGATGCTGGAATAGTCGGTGGCTTTGGATTAGACTTGCGAAGGGTAATATTATCATTATCCGAGTCCACAGGAATCACCTGACTCAAAGAAGCTGACGAAACACTATGAAGCGCTCTAACTGGGGTGTTGACATTACTTGTCTTTGGCTGTTTACTTTTACATTCGCAGCAAATCCATTTGTTCTTGAGTTCCCTGGACATCGTGTTACGAAAGCGTTGAACACTTACATCGGTACAATCAATGTCGTAAAACTTAGTGCATTCACTGCATTTTAAATACTCACTACAGCTGGTATATTTTTTACAGCAACCGCCGCAAGTAAAATGAATAGGCGGCATTATTGGTGAAAGTGAGTTAGATTTTGCTTTGCAATAAATCCCACGAACTTCAAGATTCACCCAATCCGGGATAAAATATTTTCAGTGGCAACACTTTCTCATTGTCAAATCAAAATTGACACTGTCAATCGATTTTGATAGATGACTTTATCAGAAAAATTGCGGGTAGTCGGTGTATGTTAGAGCTGTACAAATACCTGGGTCATATCTTGGTAATTACTCGCGTCTTTTTGAAGTGATGCTGCGTAGGAAAATTGTCACAAACAATAACAACACTTTTGCTCAGTAAGTTTTCCACTTTTAAACAGTTTCAACTAAGATAAGATGCTATTTTAATGATTAATTCAAGAATTTTACGGGGGCTTATTGTAAACTCTGGCGGGGTTGCCAGTATTATGTATTTATTTATTACCCATCTCAGCTCTATCTTGAGCATTTTTCAACATCTGCTCGTGTAGGTACTAGGCACTCATTTTTAGTGGCGAGGCTCGTTAACGTATTAGAAGGCATGTAAACAACAGTGACTGCAAAAGACTCTGCTATTATGTTCCATTTTTTTCTTCATCAAAGAGTCACATCGTCAAGTACAAAACATATTTTCCGCAGAATGAGGGCACGGCATCATTGCCTAAGTACTGGAAAATTAATCAGCCGGTTTGGTGACATTGACTCACTCAGCGGGGCTAGCATGAGTAGCGTGACGGCAACGACATAGTATGTAGCGCTCCGCTATCTCCGAGCGATCTGATTGGTCGAAATTGTCCGCGACTCTTTCTCACTCCAGTCGCACTTAGTTGTGCTAGCAATACTGGTTGTCAGATTAGATTTTTTCTTGTTTCTATCGATCTCAATCTCAATGAAGGCTTATAATGTTCCAACCAGTTCAATCTGCCAGCGAATACAGAACACAGGCTTAGCTGTATGGGTTTTAATACCTTTTTACCACTGCTATTATTATTTAAATTTTTAATTTTTTTTGCATTCACAATGCAATTTTTTTTATTGAAAAATTGAAAATGTAGTATTTCAAAAATTCGACCCGTCTCACCCATCGGAGCTGGTTGTGAGACGAATCGAATTTTTCCAAATACTTCATTTTCAATTTTTCAACTGCTATTATTGTTGATTTTTATGAGTTATTTTTTTACCCTTCCTAAATAAGGACATCACAAAACTTCGTTTTTAAAAACGAAGCATTGCTTGCGTTTCACACGCGTCGCGGGCCGCACAAGGTCTGCTATTGGCTGGACAGCCCTGGGGGCTACCGCGTAACTTTATGGGTATGAACTTCATACGTTTTTGGGAACTTTAAGTCAATTTTATAAAGAAAATAGCCGCTCTTAGTTCCTTGTTTTGTGACGTCGGGTATAACGATAGCTAGCTAGCAACGTTCAATAGAACAAAGCAGCAAAAATCTATCAAAAAAGGAATTCAAATGACAGTTGAAGCCCATACCCATATCCATATTTTTTAGCCGGTAGCCCCCCTGAGTTATAAAATTCATTAGAACTACTATTTATTATTATCAACATTTCCCTAATATTTCAACTAACAATGTTATTTGGCAGCTATAGTTAACGAAACAGGTTAATTTTTAAACTAGTTAAATTACATGATCGTGTCAGGTTATTTTCAAACTAAATTCATTGGTAAGTACATGAAATCATTTCTCTTTTAATACAATGTTTTATATATTACTATTCTTCTAGAATTAGGTTTAAGTGTTACTACATGACAAGTATGACACGAACCACTCATTCAACCTGCTAAATGAAATACAACTATCAGCTACGAACGACTGTTTATTTATTTTAGGTTCTCGCTAGTACCTCTTTCCGGCGGCGGCTAGCTCAACACGCTTGTTGCCCTGCGCCAGCATCTGTCGCCCACACGGACTGGGTGAATGAGGGAACAATGCTCTGGTCAACTTCTGCTCTTCGAACTACCCTCACTTATTATAAACAAGAGTAACGGGACTCAACGCGACATTTATTATGTAGTACAGTCAGCGTCAAAATTATCTGAGCGTTTAAACCTACCAAAAGTAGAGATTTTAAATTATTTTTATGCATTCACAATGCAATTCTGTAAGTATAGAAAAAATGTGATAGTAAAAAAATGTGTTTTTAAAAATCTCAATTTAAACCCAGATAGTACTAAAACGATTTGACCTCTGCTTTTTATTTAAACATTAGAAGTACTTGTAATAAGGTTCCCTTTCGACTGTCAGTGGTGTCCTTTATAAAGCCCAGTAGGCGAATCTGGGTTGGCTGTTTCATCTTAATCAATTGTTAAACATTTGTAAAAATGTTTCTTTCGGATGCGAGGGTTTCCTCACATTGATGAAGCAACGCTGGCCTACAGCGTAACAAGTGATAGCAAAATTCGACGAGTCGTGTAAGCCTTTCGGTAGCTTAGTTGGTCAGAGCATCGGGCCGGATTCCCGGAGGCGCGGGTTCGAATCCTGCCTGAAAGCTAGGGCTCGTGGTTTTTTACTATCACATTTTTTTCTATACTACCAAAAGTATCTGAAGATTTGACAAAAATCAACCTTATATCAAGACGTAAAGATGCATTTTCATTTGTTGTTTGAGGACAAATGACAACAAATGATAGTACACTTTAAAGTATTGTGCTAAGAGTGTTAATCTTCTGATTCTTTTGGTAGGTTTGAACGCTCAGATCATTTTGATGCCGACTGTACATATGTACTTAAAGCTTGACGTTTCGGCTGTGTTGCTACAGCCGTGGTCACGAGCAGACTGCAGACTGCAGACGTAATAAATATCGCGTTGAGTCCCGTTACTCTTGTTTATAATTATAATGAAACGCGAAAGTTTAGAATCTTATTCCTCACTTAACCGCTAACTAGCTAAACTACTTCACTCATTTATTTGTTACCGCATAAATTGAATCCAGTATTGTAAACTGTCAGACGATTCTTTAGAATGTCGTGCCAACGTTCGAACTAGCACATGAATCGTAACCCACTGGTTAAATTAGTCGTTCTGCTTACCATGTCGTAACCGACTTAATTCTGCTTATCATGTTTATAAAAAAATAAGTTTCCTATTGGTGACTAACCCTATATTCAATATTACTAACGCGATAGGTATATTGCCGTAGTCGGCGATTCTTCTTGACTCGATTATCGGAATCGAGTCTAGCGTAGTCGAATCAAAATAAACTGTTATTCGAGTAGGCGAGTTCAAAGCAGGAATCGAGTCTGACTCGAGTCAAGCCGTACTCGGCATATCACTACCGCCGCTTCTCATATTAGTACGAGATCTTACTGCAAGTTAGTGCGCTCATCGAGTTTTTTACAACAAAGTTATTTTTGCGGGTTTGAAAATGTGTTATATCTTAAAAAAATTGCCGACTATATATCATTCGAGTGTAAGTGTTTATTGGTAAAACGTCCCCCCCCCCCCTCACTTTTCAAATAAGAGTGAAAAATCTAAAATAATACATGCAAATACATAAAACAAAAAATTGCTTTGAACGAGATATAGTCGGCAGTTAATAACATATTTTCAAAACCCGCAAAAAAAACTTTGTCCTTCATACAAACACTATGAAAAGCAAAGTTCTTTTTTGCTGGCGAAAAATGGTAGTGGTATTTTTTTTATACTAACGGCCACATTTTGATAGGCAACCCTATAGATATATATTCTCCTAATCATAAGTATACGTAAAAATGAGGTTTTAGCGAAAACTCGATGAGCGCAGTAATTTACAGTGGGATCTTAAGACTATATGCCACTAGCCGGTGGGTGGCATGTGGCGTACCTGATCTCCGCGGCGCGGCCGAAGAAGGCGGGCGACACGGCGAAGTTGTTGTTCTGGCGCACCAGCTGCGCCACGCCGTAGCTCTTGGCCAGGAAGCGCTCCATCTTGGACGACGGCCCGTCGATGGCCAGCTGCTCCGCGCTCGTGCCCGTGTCCTGCAACACCCCCCACCAGTTAAATCATGATTTTTTCTTCCAACTACGTAGTAATGTTATCATTAATCACTACAAAACCGATCACAAAGTACGTCTTTTTTGCTTAGAACCAAAACAGTGCAAAAATGTTATATGAAATCTCACAATTGAACTGTTTTACATTATTGCACTGTTTATATTTTTTTATTAAGATATTAATTTACTACAGAGGTTTACTGTCTCCCATTAAATGTAACATAAAATGTAAGTATGCATTAGATCAAAAAGATACTGGCTGAAAATAAAAATCGGATGATAAAACCGATTTGGTGGAATAAAAACAAATCGCGCGCATTTTGTACCATTGTAAAACTGTCTTGAGTTTTTATTTTGAGTATTTATATTTTATTACGGTAGGTAGACTGGTAGTGGAAAGAAAAGTAGATTACGCACCTTGCTAAAGTGAGTAATTAATACCTCACTTTGCGCTCGATGCTACAATCTACTATTATTGCATGTTTTTTTTTTTAACAAAAATACAATAAACAATACATTACAAAATGACCATGACAATACCGATTTGGCGCAGAGGTAGGCTACCCACATTCTGCGCCATATGTCTCGGGTTCGATTCCCGAACATGACAAATATTTGTGTGCATGAACATGTCTATTTGTCTTGGTCTGGGTGTTTAATCCATACTAATATTATAAATGTGAAAGTGTGTTTGTTTGTTTGTTTGTTTGTTTGTCCTTCTTTCACGTCAAAACGGAGCAATGGATCGACGTGGTATTTGGTAAGGGGGTAGTTTGGGAGCTGGAGAATAACATAGTTTACTTATTATTCCGGAAAATTGAGTAAAAATTGTAATTTTCTATGAAAAATCGTTTAAATGTCGTACATTCGATACAAAACTGTCATTTCTTCCATTACCGTTTCCAAAGAGTATGTAATCACTGACGTCTGCGCGGTCAAAATAGAATACTAATCTTTTCCACAAGCTTAGAATAAAAAATGAACTGTAACTAGCGCCAAAAATGCCCCAGTCGCGCATGCGCGCAGAGTTATCTGACACTCACTCTACTTCACAGAGTAATTTTTTATATGTAGGAAATAGAGACCAATCTTGGGCCCCTTTATTGGTAGTGTGTAACTAGCGCTATCTGTTGTCTGGTCTAGGCAACTTTTGGTGTATAAAACTATAATTTATATGGCAAAACAACGTTTGCCGGGTCAGCTAGTATGTATATAAAGTATGTATTTACAACCGAAAAATATTTAAGTTGTTCGGAAAAGATCGACGTTTCTGAACGCATCTCTAATGTCACGTCAAATTGACATTAGCTGTCACTTGAAGTTGACAGTCTCTTGATTGGAATTCTTGTAAGAAAATGTCGGATTAATTTTGCTGAATTGTTAAAAACCGCTCGCGTTGAATATGCCCGGCATATCGAGCTTGAATTGAATCTTAAATTATCGATTTGATCCCGTTTTGTACGACCAAGATTTTGACGCCATCGTGACGATCGGGCCGGTCGCGGAGTTTTGAAATAAATAGTGCCACCACACGCGTTGTTGTCGGGAAAATATATATTAATAAACAAGCTCCCCCGCGTGTGTCGTTGTGTATTGCTGAAGCGCCCAGTGTCTTGGGAACGCTGTTATTTGTGTTGTGAGTAAGGTGACGAATTGGTAAGGTCTGCAGAAGAAGAAGGTACCAGGGGCGCGCGCCCCCTCTCTCCGCAGCCCAGGAGAGTTTCGACACCCCAGACCCGTATGTTAAATCACCTTACTTAACATTAAGTCGCTGTGTATCGCAGTCCAATTGTTCAGTTACATCCCGGCTGAAACCAAGTTTTGTCCGGAGTCTATTCATGATAACCTTCCACTGCGCCATGCTGATTCCGCGGTCTAGGCGGGGGTGTACTGAACATTTCTTGGCAGCAGTAGCGTAGTTTGAAGGCCTGACAGGCCCACGCCAAAACTTTGTCGATTAATCAGTGCCGTTTTGATGACCATCTGGTCCGGACTAGATTAATTTGTACTTGTAAATGGTAATTAACTTGCATTTGAAAAGTAAAGGGCATTCCTTTGTTATTGGTTCCATGTCTTGTAATTAATTGTCATGTATTGAAGTTCCAAAATGTAAACAGATGCCTTTCTTTGCTCATAATAATTATTATTTAGTTTGTTAGCAAATTTGAGTTGTGAATATTGACAAGTTGTTGCTAAATAATAGCTAATAAAAGGTTAGCTAATAAGTTTGCACTCAATACTTAGTGAAACTTAAATGATTTAAGACATTATTTACACATTGAAACTTATTGAAACTTGTGCTTTGAAATAATTAAAATTAGCTTGTTGTATGTTGATATCCAAGTGAATTTCAATAGTCAGTGATTTTGAGTGAATTTCAATGAAGTGAATTTCAATAGTCAGTGAGTTTTGTTGTTTTCTGATAACCTCCAAATATTTAAGAGTTTGTGTCATTATAAATACTTTGTTGTTGTAATATTGGAATTTTGTGGTTATTAATAACCTCCAAATATTGGAGATTTTGTGTTATAGTGAATATTTTGAATTTGTTGTTTTTGTTGATAAATTTGTGACGTTACAATGACGGCCTCCTCTGCTAAAGCCAAAATACGTTCTGAGTTACGGTGGTTAGCTTCTGCGGTGGCATTGTTGGATCGACCGGATAGGACGGAGGCCTTGTTGAACAGATACGTAGATCTGCCCGTACGTTTGGCTGTTGTTGATGAACAGTATGCCTTATTTTTGGAAAGGACTGTTGAGGCCGAGGTGGAAATGCGACAAGAAGTCGGTTTGGATGTGGACCAGTGTTATGATTTTGCGGACAGAATTACCCAGGTGGCTCGACCTTTGCAAGTGGCAAGAGAGAATGAACCGAGCCCGTCCCCGGTCACATCTAAGAGTATGCCCCCTCTCTTTGCTAGATTGGCCCCCTTAGACTTAAGGCGTTTTGCTGGTCGTCTAGAGGACTGGGAGGGCTTTATTAATATTTTTGATAGTCTGGTACATGCCCGGGATGATTTGACCCAGGGCCAGAAGTTAGCGTACTTGTTATCCGTGTTGGAAGGGGAGGCCCTTGAATCGGTTCAACATTTGGCCCCCTCGGATGAAAACTACCCTATTGCTAGGGATTTGATTGCCCGTCGGTACCAGAACGTACGACGTCTGGCGGACAACCATGTTGCCGCCATTTTGAATTTACCCCGCGTTGCCAGCGTGATGCACTTGAGAGTGGCTTTGTTGAATCCGCTGTTGGTTGCCTACAACGCATTAAAAAACTTAAAACTCCCAGTGGAACAGTGGTCGTTTTTGTTACTGCACATTGTCCTGGGAAAGTTGCCGGACTCTGTTAAGGTCCGTTTTGAGCAGCAGTATGGTGGGGATAGTGCGACTTATCTGCCACCCTTCTCGGACCTCTTGACGTTCCTGGAAGGAGAGAGTAGACTGGCAGATAATTCCTCTCTGGCCGGTCCTATGGGACCCGAACGACCTGTGCCACAGAGTAGGTCCCCCACCGGACCCCCCCGTAGGGGGCGTATGGCCCCTCGCGCGCCCGGCCGCTATGCCGCCGTCCAGGAGACCGCCCGCTGCTTGTACTGTCGGGAACCGGGTCACAGCACGACCCGTTGTGTTGTGATAAGTTCCTCGACCAGCGCGTCCAAGGCCGTCGAGCGATCGCGCGACAACGGACATGGTGCTACTCGTGCTTGGGCCTGCACATGCAGCGCGAATGTACCCAAGCGCACCCATGCCGCTTTTGTAAGGGCAACCACCATCCCCTCCTCTGCATGAACAGCCCAGAGGGCGGCGGAGCGCCGCAGCGCGTCGCTGCAGGATCACCTCGTATGGGTGGGGGTCTCGGACCCCCCGCGGTGTTTGCATCCCGCAGCAGTTCTAGTGGCCACCAGAGTGGCCCCAGACGCTCACCGCCACGTTTGGACCCTCAAACGGGCGGGGGTCCCAGGGACCCCCTCATGGGAAACCGATCCCCAACGATGGGGATGAGTTATGCGGGCGTTGCCGGAGGTCGTAGAGGCCCCCCGCGACGTTTTGAGCCTCGCACGGGCGGGGGTCCCACGGACCCCCCCATGGGAAATCGGTCCCCAACTAGGGGGTTCGATTTTGCGAGCGTTGCGGGAGGTCGTAGAAGCCCCCCGCAACGTGTTGAGCCTCGCACAGCCGAAAATCGGTCACCGTGCCCCCGCGACTATGGGGCGACGTACACGGTGGATGCTAGGCACCGATTCTCGCCGCCGCTCGCCGAATACCCGCGTTTGGAGCGGCGTCCGCCTCGTCTTCAATGGGCCGGGAGATATAACCCGCCTGATACCGGGCGAAGTGGACGTAGGCAGTATGTGGGAGAATGGGACCCACTGGATCGCTATGAGCGACCCCCTTACCATGGGGGGACGTCTGGGGACCCCACATACTAGCAATCAACGTGTTTACGGTCGATTGTAGCCACCCCTCCAGAGACCGTTTTGTTGCCCACGGCCTCTGTGCTTGTCAGGGGATTGAATGGCGACCTTGTGGAAGTTCGCGCCTTGTTGGATTCCGGTGCTCAGGGGTGTGTTGTGTCATCTTGGTTAGTTAGGCGGTTGGGCCTCAAGGTGCACCCCCACACGGAAGGCGTGAGAGGTGTTGGTGATGTGCAAGTCCCCGGGTTGTTAGGGCATGTTGACTTCACATTTACATCACGTAATAAGTCCACGCCAGGCATTAAGACCTCGGCGATTGTGTTGGACAAAGTTGTTGGCCGTCAACCTTCAGTTGACTTGGGACCGAGTATGTTGTCTTTGGTGTCTGATTCCCCACTCGCCGATCCAAATTTCTTCCGCCCAGGCCCGATTGATGCTCTCCTTGGAGCCGATGTCCTGGGGCGAGTTTTGTTGACGGGGAAGCGAGTTTTGCAGCCAGATGGCTTGGTAGCTCTGCAGACGACACTCGGTACAGTTGTGATGGGCCCTGCTCGCCGCGTTTTGGATTCCCTTGATGAGGATCGCGGTCTTGTTTTTAATGTGTCTCTCTCCGAAGTGGTGCAGAAGTTTTGGGAGGTTGAGGAACCTCCACCAGCCCCGCGGGTCGACCCAGTAGCGGATGAATGCGAGTTGTATTACCAGAATAACACTGGTCGCCTCCGCTCTGGTCGTTTGATCACCCGTCTCCCCTTTCGTGCCGGCCGACCTCCTCTGGGCGAATCCCGACCGCTAGCGGAACGTAGGCTAGTGGCGATGGAGCGTCGCATGAGCAAGGATCCGGTCTTCCGCCAGAAGTATGTTGAATTCATGCGGGAGTATGAGGAGTTAGGGCACATGTCCGTGAGCGATTTGGATTGGCGCTCCGTTGAGCACTTCTTTTTGCCGCACCACGCCGTTTTGAAATCCGGAAAGATTCGGGTGGTCTTTGACGGTTCGGCTCCCACCTCTACTGGAGCGTCCTTGAACCAGTGTCTGCATGTAGGTCCCAAGCTGCACACGGAGATCTCAGACATTTTGACCAACTTCCGGCGGCACCAAATTGTATTTATGACTGACATCCGGATGATGTTCAGACAAACGGTCATCCATCCAGAGGATAGGAGGTACCAATTAATTTTGTGGAGAGAGAGTCCTAGGGACCCCTTGTTGATTTATGAATTGAATACGAATACGTACGGTTTGGCTTCGAGCCCGTTTGTTGCGATTCGTTCTTTGTTGGAGTTGGCCGAGAAGGAGCGCTTGAGATACCCTCGCGCCTCCGCCATTTTGGCCAGTGACGTCTATGTGGATGACATTTGCACGGGCGCCTCATCTGTCTCAGAGGCGATTGTCCTGAGAGACGAACTCACCGCCCTTTTGAAGTCGGGAGGTTACGAGTTGAGGAAATGGATATCCAACTCGCCTGATGTACTGGTAGGTTTGCCCGAAGAGCACCAGCAGGACCCCCACCTATTCGAAAATGTTGATAATCCCCATGTGGTGACCGTCCTTGGCGTACAGTACAAACCGGTCTCTGACACGTTCACTTATTGTGTGGATTTACGACCACCGAAAGTCTGGACCAAGCGTTTAGTATTGTCTACTGTCGCACGTACCTTTGACCCCAATGGGTGGATTTGCCCCGTGCTGTTTATGGCCAAGTGTTTCTTGCAACGGTTATGGGCTTCGGGTGTGTCGTGGGATGAACCCCTCTCGGACGAGTTACTCCGAGATTGGTCGAGCTTCGTTTCATCCCTCCCCGAGATTAATGAAGTGCATTTGCCGAGGCTATTCCTCCCTTCTGAAAATTGTAAAGTTACTCTTCACGGCTTTTCCGATGCCTCCGAACGTGGATTTGCTGCGGCCGTGTACCTCCGCACCGTTACTGTTGACGGAGTTGTTGCTGTGCATCTGGTGATAGCGAAAAGCAAAGTCGCTCCCCTTCGGACTCGTCATACGATCCCGAGGTTGGAATTGTGTGGAGCTGCCCTCCTAATGCGTTTGTTGAACCACGTATGGCTCACATTAGGTCGATCTATTAAGATACAAGAGGTTTATGCTTGGACGGACAGTCAGGTCGTCCTTTGTTGGTTGAAGGCTCCGGCGCACACCTTGGACGTGTTTGTGGCCAATCGAGTGTCGCAGATTTGTAATTCCGACATCGAGTTGATTTGGAGACACGTGCCGGGAACCATGAATCCCGCAGATTGTGCGTCTCGGGGTTGTGTAGCCCCAACCCTAATTAACCACCCCCTCTGGTGGGGCCCACAGTGGTTGATGCGGCCTGAGTCGGAGTGGCCGCCCTCTCCAGCGTTGTCGAACGTAGCCGTTCCTAATATGCGGGCATGCGTCCTGGAGACTAACCCCGCCGGGGAAAAGGATTTGTTGTTGGATCGGTACAGCTCCTTACAGAAGCTGCTTGGAACTGCAGAAACCCACGCGCGAGGCGTGATTCGTCGGTTCTCACTCCGGACGAGCGTAGGGACGCGCTCTTGTTTTGGGTCCGGAGAGTACAAGCTGATAGTTTTGAGTCCGAGATTGAAATTTTGCGTTTAGGCCGTCGCAAGTTGAAGGGCGCGGTATCGCGATTAAATCCCTTCCTGGACGAGAGTGGGCTTTTGCGAGTCGGCGGAAGACTTCGAAATGCGAACCTGCCGTATGGAGCTCGTCACCCCCCTTTGTTACCTAAAGCCGGACATTTGACTCAACTGATAATAACAAATCGCCATGTGAATGCACAACATGCTGGCTGTAATGCTTTGTTGGCCATTTTGCAGCGTGAATTTTGGATTTTGTCTGCTCGTCGAGCCATTCGCACTGTGGTTTTCCGTTGCCTGCCTTGTTATCGATTGAAGGCCGCGACCATGCAGCCCCAGATGGGTGATTTGCCTGCTGATCGCGTCACGGAATGTAGAGCTTTTGCCGGAGTCGCCACCGACTTCGCCGGTCCCTTTACTGTAAAGGCTTCGAGACTGCGTAATGCTAAAACCTATAAGGCGTACTTGTGCGTGTTTGTGTGTTTGTCCACCAAGGCTGTCCATTTGGAAATTGTCTCGGAATTGTCTACCGAAGCCTTTGTCGCCGCCTTGAGCAGATTTGTTTCCCGTAGAGGACTGCCGACATTGATACGTTCCGATTGTGGTACTAATTATAAGGGAACGTGTAATTATCTTAAGGAAGTAGTTAAGTTTTTTGTTGATAATAAAATAGACATTGGAACCACCCTCTCCCGGCGTGGGATAATCTGGAAGTTTAGCCCTCCAGCTTGTCCGACCTGGGGAGGAATTTTTGAAGCTTGTGTAAAGGCTGCCAAGACACACTTGCGTCGCGTGATTGGAGAAACTATTCTCACGTTTGAGGAACTTGACACGGTATTTTGTAAAATTGAGGCCGTCCTCAACTCGCGACCCTTGTGCCCGTTGTCTTCGGACCCGAATGACCTGGAAGCGTTGACCCCAGGTCATTTCTTGATCGGACAGCCCCTTTTGGCTTTGCCTGAATATCCGATTCAGGATGTAGGATCCCATCGTTTGTCGCGATACCAACTTTTGAAACAGATGTCCCAAAACTTCTGGGCACGTTGGTCGATGGAGTATTTGCATATCCTACAACAGCGCGTGAAGTGGACAGATAAAACCACCCCACCCCAGACTGGCGACCTCGTGTTGATTAAGGATGCTAACCTGCCGCCCCTATGTTGGCGAAGGGGGCGCATTGTTAAACTCTACCCCGGAACTGACGGAGTTCCTCGTTTTGCTGAGGTTTTGGTTCGAGATTCGGTTTTGAAGAGAGCCGTTAGTGGGCTCTCCCGATTACCCGTAGATTGACGTACCGTTCTTAACGGTCCGGGGCGGGGGGATGTTCGGAAAAGATCGACGTTTCTGAACGCATCTCTAATGTCACGTCAAATTGACATTAGCTGTCACTTGAAGTTGACAGTCTCTTGATTGGAATTCTTGTAAGAAAATGTCGGATTAATTTTGCTGAATTGTTAAAAACCGCTCGCGTTGAATATGCCCGGCATATCGAGCTTGAATTGAATCTTAAATTATCGATTTGATCCCGTTTTGTACGACCAAGATTTTGACGCCATCGTGACGATCGGGCCGGTCGCGGAGTTTTGAAATAAATAGTGCCACCACACGCGTTGTTGTCGGGAAAATATATATTAATAAACAAGCTCCCCCGCGTGTGTCGTTGTGTATTGCTGAAGCGCCCAGTGTCTTGGGAACGCTGTTATTTGTGTTGTGAGTAAGGTGACGAATTGGTAAGGTCTGCAGAAGAAGAAGGTACCAGGGGCGCGCGCCCCCTCTCTCCGCAGCCCAGGAGAGTTTCGACACCCCAGACCCGTATGTTAAATCACCTTACTTAACATTAAGTCGCTGTGTATCGCAGTCCAATTGTTCAGTTACATCCCGGCTGAAACCAAGTTTTGTCCGGAGTCTATTCATGATAACCTTCCACTGCGCCATGCCGGCTCCCCGGGTCTAGGCGGGGGTGTACTGAACATAAGTATTTATTTATCCTTTATCAAGTTTCCCATGATACAGTTTCTTAATGAAATTAACATGGGCTTGAATAATTGGGGTGATTGTAAGAAGTTATTTATTTATTTATTTAAAATGTTTTATTTGGTACCTGACATAGGACATTGCAATAAACATTACATATCAAAAACAAACAATAGATAGGTACATAAAAAAATTGTGAAAAATTTATAAACTTAATAAACACAAAAGGTAAAATCACTAATTTAAATCAAAATCTAACAATGAAATTTTAACGCATTCTGGGGCACATCTAACCACCCACCCCGTTATATTCATACAAATGTGCACAATTTAAAGTCTCATAAATAGGGAACTACTTGCATCTGTGCGATGATTTTTACCCTGATGGAGAGGCAAAACGACCAAATTATCGAATCGAAGTCTTAAAAATTTACAAAAAGCGCTGAATTTTCACAAATAAGAAAAACAATAAGTAAAACTTTATCTCCTATATGACGTTAAGTATATGGAGCTATGAGTTCGGATTATTCTTTTTCGCAAATTTGAGGAGTTTGAAGATTTTTGAAAGTGTGATTCGACAATAGGGCGTATATATAGACTCTCTAACTAGTCTCATAGATAGGAAACTATTTGCATCTGTGCAATGATTTATTATATACAATTCTAGAGCAAAAATTAAGACTTCAAATCACTACTTTGCAATGACTGTCACTTCTGAGGCGGAACAGGTGATGGCGCCCACCTTATATCATTATATGTCTCTGTATGACACTCACCCGCAGCATGTGGTCGAAGAGCGCGCGCCCGTGGCCGTGGCGCTGCCGGTCGCGCAGCACGAAGAAGTCGAGCACGCACAGCGGCTCCACCTCCACCATATCGCGTCAACAGGAACAGGTGGTGGCGCCCCGCCCTATGGCACTGTATGACACTCACCCGCAGCATGTGGTCGAAGAGCGCGCGCCCGTGGCCGTGGCGCTGCCGGTCGCGCAGCACGAAGAAGTCGAGCACGCACAGCGGCTCCACCTCCACCATGTGGCGTTAACAGGAACAGGTGGTGGCGCCCCGCCCTATGTCACTGTATGACACTCACCCGCAGCATGTGGTCGAAGAGCGCGCGCCCGTGGCCGTGGCGCTGCCGGTCGCGCAGCACGAAGAAGTCGAGCACGCACAGCGGCTCCACCTCCACCATGTGGCGTTAACAGGAACAGGTGGTGGCGCCCCGCCCTATGTCACTGTATGACACTCACCCGCAGCATGTGGTCGAAGAGCGCGCGCCCGTGGCCGTGGCGCTGCCGGTCGCGCAGCACGAAGAAGTCGAGCACGCACAGCGGCTCCACCTCCACCATGTGGCGTTAACAGGAACAGGTGGTGGCGCCCCGCCCTATGTCACTGTATGACACTCACCCGCAGCATGTGGTCGAAGAGCGCGCGCCCGTGGCCGTGGCGCTGCCGGTCGCGCAGCACGAAGAAGTCGAGCACGCACAGCGGCTCCACCTCCACCACCTTGTCGCGCGCGTCGAACAGGAACAGGTGCTTGCGCCCCACCTTCAGCAGACCGATCACGTCGCCCTTGCCCCTGGAACGTCACCGACCACGCACATTCATAATGGTTCTTTACCTATGATATTGCCGTTTTTTTCACACATGCTCATTGATCTCTAATTTTTATAATTATTATCAACTATCAGATCCTCTCGGTTTTACGCGCGTGGTACCCGTTCCCGTGAGAATATCGGGATAAAATATAGCCTATATCACTCGGGAAGAATGTAGCTTTCTAATAGTCAAAGAATTTTCTAAATCGGTCCAGAGGTTTCGGAGCTATTCGATGCAAACAAACAAACTGTCAAATCTTTCCTCTTTATAATATTAGTATAGATATATCAAAATTAATAGTCGGTTTCGAAAATAGAGTATGTTATAAACATCATAAACAAATAATAATTAATCACGAGTCTAAAATTTTAAAAAATGCTTCAAAGTAGGTACTCCTTCGTTGGTTGTCGTCAATTTGACTGCTTCGAACAGTTTTTTTTTAATCTAAGGCGTTTTTTAAATGAGATTATAGCCAATAGTTGATTAATGTTGTCTGCGATCATATCTCTAAACTTTCGTTAAAATCGGAGTTCGCATGTCTAAGAAATCCCCAAATATCTTTATATGATGATTCCAAATTCCTACAATGTCCCCATTGAAAAACAGAAAACTGCAATATACTTATTTATATACCTACCTCCTATATTCAGATAACGTTTGCCGAAACGCGTTCGGCACGCGTATGTATATGCGATCGAATCGACTGTCGAAACTTCCCAATGCTGCAGCTCATCTGATGCGACATCCGGTTTACCGTGACACATAATAAGAAGCGATGAACCCAGCACGTGCAAGTCTAACTGCCGAATCGAATACTAGAACGTACTCAGCTTTGGGAACGATTTGGCGATTTGAGTCGCTCCAGCGCGTCGAGAGAGGCTCGGTACAGATCCCTCGTGGTTAAGCGTCGGTTAAACTTTAACGAACACGGGTCTCAGCATAGTACTGTACGATTATAAACGCTCCTCCGAAGCATGGCCGTCCGACGGCGTCGTAAACATTAGGCACTAATTATTATGGTTGGTTCATCACAACAATAGTGGAGCGAGGCCGACCGACTCCGTCGCATTTACATCGCAGGTTTATTTAAATGTTTTTAAGTAACTACAAAAAAAGTAATAAATATAGTTCTATATTGAATTTTAAAAATACTTAAGTGGCACCAAGGCCATTGCAGTTGCTCTATATTCGTTTCAAACTGCATTCGTAATTCGTGTACCATCTGACTAATGCACCGAAAGTTTCCCCCCCCCCCCCCCCCCCCACACACACAAACACAGAGCAATTTTATTACCTAAATTTATTCAACAATATACTTAAGAAAATATGATTATAAAATAAGTATGAATTGTGTAGTGTAGTGTATCTCAAATCGTAATCAAAAAAATAAATCAAACTAATTTCGCTACGCAAATGACAAAACATTATGCACCCTTGCAACGCAAGAACGCGCGGAGTCTCGGAGCAAGTGTGGGGCGGAGCCTAGGGTGGAAAAAGATTGGCAATCGAAAAATCACAACAACAAGTGATATTTTAATCAACTTCAAAATAACTCGCCGAAAGCACAGCGGTGACACTCCGTGTCCGTGAGAGTTCGAGCGCCGGTGACGTTTAGCCGACGCTAGGGTTGATACCGAAATGGAATATAGACTTATGCCAAAGAAGGTTACGTGTAGGATGTTATATAATTTGTGTAAGAATATTTAGCTAATGAAAGACACGTTCAATTTTCAATCAACTTTTATAGATATTTTTATTAAATATCTTTACAAATGGGAAATAATAACATTTCAGACAAAAAACAAATATGAACGACATTGAATAAAAAACACAAATAAGAAAAGGTAGGTAATCGGTAAACAAGTGTCATTTTGGTGAAACCGAAGGTTTTGTCTGTGCAGTTATGGATAAGGTTGTGATGACGAATAACTACCGAAAGTATATCCTAAGGGATGGCACAGTGGATATATTTTGCCTAGCGTGCCATCGTCTCCGGGTGAATCCTTTAGCATATAATCTCCGGTTGTTCTCGTCTCGCAAACGGCGAGTATTTGCATAGACATAACCAAGGATAATACACCAACAACTTGCTCTGAAACATAATCTTGTGGCATCCGAGGTGCCGTACTACCTAGTATGCACCAGAACAGGTTCTTGAAAATAGCCATGCCACATTGTATTGGGATCGATCTATCATTACAGACAGGCAGGACTATTGTAGCATTAGCTACAATACAACAATATCAGGCTTATTAAAGCCTGATATTGTATTGATAGATCGACATGAACGCCACGCAATAATTGTTTATGTCGCTGTTCCCCATGACATGACAAGTTGACGACAACCTTGGGAAAGCTGAAAAAGATAAAGAAAACAAATATCTTGATTTAGCTCACGAGATTGTTGACATGTGATGTGGGACATTGATTCAGCAATTGTTATTCTGATAGTCATATCTGCCCATGGTCTGATAGCCAAGAGCCTCGATAAACACCTTAAGAGGCTTGCGTTAGGTGGATGGATCGGGAGTCAGATGCAGAAGGCAGTACTTCTGGACACGCCCCGTATAGTAAGAAGGTTCCTGTCTCTGGATCCTTAACCATCGGTAGCCGGGACCCTGATCTTGGTACCGTTGGGGAACTGCATTTTTGTATTTTTAAATGTTATATTTTTAATGTTTTATATTGTAAAAAAATATGTTTAGAAATAAAATTTTGTAAGTATTTTAAATGTAATAAAGGGAATAATAATAATAATATATCAACGTAAAATAAGCTACTAACAATGGGATACAGTTAATGTGTCCGAATAAAATACTAAATCTTCCAAAAAAAATACTAAGTTAGCGACAAAAATACTGAGTGAGTGAATCAATAATCGCCCAAATAAAAATTAGTCCTCTCAATAATTATTTATTACTTATCGACTGAATTTTAACAACTTTCGCATTTTTTGGCTTCCTAGTAGTTCCTATTTGAATGTATGAAGATTGCGCCAGCCCTCGGCCAAGGCATTCACCGACTGCCCGTTCCCCGCCCCGCGCGCCTCTCACGGCCCCCGCTCACATCCAGACACCCACACATAGCCGCAAGCGATTTTACGTGCACACATGCTTAAGTGTCGTTTCTTTTCGCGTAAGTGTATATATTCTTTGCCGAAAGACAACGGTGTTTACCTATACATCTGCTGTCAGACCTTCCGAACATTTGACAGTTGTGTCGACACCGCATGCCGTCTGTTATGTCAAGTACCTATATTGATTTTTTTATATATAAGTATGTATGTATATTTATATTTATATGAATGCCGCTCAGCTCCACGTCTGTGGAATCGCACCCTAAAGTTGATTACATACATTGTAAGTACTTTATATAAAACACGAGCTCATTCTGCCGGCCATTCTTAATCCCTAAAGCAGTCATTATGTAACTCATTACTATGGGGTCATTACTTAGATAAAAGTAAGTAGTTAGACTGTTTGAAAATCTGCCCGTCACGGGGTCATTAATCACTTTAGTCACTTTAGTACGAGATTATGAAAAGGAGTCGGTGAGTAGGACGGTCACGTGACCGAGGCGTTCGCCTGCTGGGGACTGTGTGCGCCGACTTTCTATACGTACCTCTGTTCTAACTAAGGTAAATCGTTAAATACGACTACCGTAGCTAATTAGATTACTAAAGATGCTAAAATTCTTGATAAAAATATTTTTGCTTAATATGTCACGCATACCATTCATCCCGTAAAACTGAGATGAACAAAACTAACAATTCCATTTGTTCCATGGTTGCGTGGTAGTTTATTGTGCGTAGGGATCAGAAGTATGCAGAAGCGGATAGAGCAGAATAATAATACGTCAATAACACGTCTTGCCGACTGCTGGTGCTAAAATAAGTGAGAGATACTGCTTTATAGAAGAATCTATTAAAGTTAAACAGTAAAAAGGATTTCACGACATTTTATTATTGGACTGTGTGTTCTGGCCATGAACTTTAGCGGTGACTTGCATCTATTTCTACGGCTTCTTTGCTTTTAGGTCATTAGTTTAATCTAGACACGCGGCGGGGAGCGCTAAGCTAAGAGCGTCACGCAACCGCACAGAAACCATTCCCCCTTCCTTGTGTCTGTCCAAACTCAGACTATTTAACTTGCATTAGAAAGACCTAACATTATGTTTGTTTCGATTAAGACTTGAACATTGTTTATTCGGACACTGTTGCGTGGGAACAGAACCCATCAAGTACCTAATCTAATCCAATATTATAAAGCTGAAGAGTCTGTTTCTTTGTTTGTTTGAACGCACTAAGTAATCACAGAAACTACGGGACCGAATTGAAAAATTCGTTAGGATTATAGTCCATTTATCGAGAAAGGCTATAGGATATATAACAGCACGCTACGACCAACAGAAGAGGAGCAATAATGAAAAATGTTGCAAAAACGGTTTTTTTCTTTTCCTCAAATTAAAGCAGGTGAAGCTGCGGAGCTAGTATAGATACAAAACATCGGGTGCAGTTGCGCGTGACGGCTCTTTCACCCTGGCCAAGGGCGCTACAGGATCCAATATGGTACCTAACTACTACGTGGTAAAGCGGAGATCTACCGCTACATCTACCTGACACTACTATGATTTTGACACATAACTCGGACCCCGAAATTACTGGTTTGCATAGAACGTACAGTTTTTGATAGTTACCTACGAAAATATTGGAATCGCATACAATTTGAAGAACCACCCAAACATACAGTTACACTTTCACTGCATCGCTCGTTTAAAAGCAAGGAAACTCTACTAAACCGATCGAGCATCTAAAATATAAAGGAAACAGGTCATTTTAAATGAAAGCCAAAAACAGTTGTTTGAACCGCACCGCAGCGGAGTGAGACGACAATGTAGGGTGACTGCGCTACGTGACACATAGTTCGGTCGGAATACAAACAAATTGGCAAAAGCTAGGATCGCAATGTTAGCATTTTCTATATGAAAACTACTTATATATAAATTTATCATTATTATAAAATGGAGGTTTCCCATGGTTGCTTTAGATAAGCTTTCACCTTTTATATATCAAGAAAATAACGTCTGCAAAATAGACACGCTTAAATATGGGTTTTGTTCCCACGCAACAGTCTCTGATTAAACTATGTTCAAGTCTTAATCGAAACAAACACGTGTGATCCAATAAAAACCGACACGAAAAAGGTCCAAATAATGCAAGGTCTTTTAATGCAAGTTAAATACTCTGGAGACAGGACAGACAGCCTCATCCAGCGCGCTGCAGCCTCGCGGTCACCCTGTCCGGTGGCGCCACAAAAAGTGCGCGGTTCCGCTCGACGGTGCGCGCTCGCCGCCGCCGCCTCCGCGCCGCGCCACACAACCACGTGCAACCGTCATTCAAACCCATCATGCAAGACTATCCAATCAAAATGAACCATTCATAACGCTGGACGATGTTCCTCTAGGTATATCGATTGGTTAGAAGTCTTGCATGACGGTTGCATGTGCCTACTTCCGTTTAACATTATGATATGAAGTTCTCTTGCTTTGGGGGAGGCCTGTGCCCAGCAGTGGGCGCGCGTCGAACGGCAGATGATGTTGCTTCTCTTTATTTAATTTGGAAATAGCCAATTCTCAAAAAGATCTATCTCAAAAGGACCAATTCGAGAATAGTGCTAGCGGTTAGCTATGAGAGGAGCTGATGAACCCTTTATTGGCCCTGAACCAAGACTGTCATCACACATAGAATTACTAAGAACATTATCGAGATTAGAACAATCAAAGAAACCAACCAAAGATGGATAAAAAGAAAGGACTGTAGACAGTCTAAGGTCGTAGAGAGCTGCTGAAACGAAGCAAGAGAAATATAAGAACGATTGTAGGAGTACCTACTGACTTGTGACAGTCCAACCTACGTCACCATTGCTTTTCAATTAGCCACAGGAGTTTTTAATTTTATTCGACTTTTCTGAAAAACCGATTTTCCATATTTTCAATAACTGTTACATCCTGAAACTACATTTTCATGTTTCAGACACATCTGAAATCTGAAAACGTTTCAGTAAAAAAAAAAATATATATTTATATAAAATAGTATTATTTATTTCCTTTTCCTACTAAAAACATCTTTCTTTTCTTTTGAATAGTTATTAAACATATTTAAATCAATTATAAGTCGAACAGGTATATTCTACATCTTCAATTAACAATAATAGATAAAAAAATAATTTAAAAACTTTTAAGTTTGAATTGAAGTCAAGAGAAGCGATATCTATTAATCAGTTTTAGTACTATGTGAAAAACCAGCGCCGTGCTGCGCAGCGGCAAGTAGCGGAGTTAATAGCATGTTTTTGATATAGTACTGAGAAGTTTTGCTACTCGTTACGAGATGGCGCTAGTGGACTTGGAAAATTTTAAATAAAATCATTTATGAAAATAACATTATTTAATCCTTTTCTTCTTAATTCTTCTTAGCAGCATGATGAGTAATAAATTAGTAATTTTAATATTACTTACAAAAGCTTGGTTTAGGGTTAAATGTAGGAAAACCATTATGTCTCTTCAAGCATGCAAATATATTAATTTCTCCTGAAATTCTTGATTAAAATTTATCCTGAAGAAATTTCTTCATCTAGGAAGTCTTTAGTAAAAGGTAATATAGATAGATAGGTGTCTACAACCTTGAGTTATGAAGTAATCCTGAAAATTCAAAACATCAAAATGAATATTTCTAAAATTCAACATTCTCAATTTATCTAAAAATACAAGTTGGAAATTGAATTAATTTAGTTATAAATTAGTATACTAATTATGCTGATGAAAGATAAATTGATTTAGAGTAAATCCTTTGCTTAAATAATTTGAAATAAGCAAAACTAAATGTTTTGAGTTTTTCAACGCAGTTGAAAAACTGACTATTACTTGAAAATAATATAGAATGTGTGTCTATTGTTATGAATAGTTATTTCTTAGTTCATCCTAAATCTGTGCATAATTTTAAAACTGGAATTAGCTCAGTACATTCTGTCAATTGTAAGAAATCACTAAATATGGAATTTCAACGTTGCAAAATTTGATAAATTTTAGTAAATTCTAAAAGGTCAATAACTTTTATAGTATGTATTGGATTTATAATTCTGATATAAATTAGATAATTTCAAAGTGTCCTTCTTATAGTATAATAGAATTTATTACTTAAAGAAGTAATAAACATTGTGAATTTCCAGTTGTAAAATATACAAAATGACAAAAGGTTATTTCTAAAAACTACATTATTGAATGTGTTTTATAGGTGCATATAATGATGATATATTTACCTGAGAGCTTGGTATTTTTGGGAAAACACCTTTTGAAAGATTTCTAGTAGAAGTTGTCTGTTTAAAAAGCTTCATAAATAGTGTTTTAAGAAATTCAATCCTGGAAAATAGAGTCACGTTCAGAGTTAGTTTAGGCTAGGTATGAGTACATTAAGATATTAGAAAGGGTTTTATTTTGTTAATAAATATACTTAACTGTTTATTTATAACTTACAAACGTCAGTTTGTGTCACAGATGAGACAAAATCTCTTAAAGAACGTATTAAGTACCCAAAGTCGATTTTGGGTTTAAAACCATGATTAAACCTAAATAAAATTAAGCAAGATATATATTAGGGATTTCTAATTAATCTTCTATTAATAAAACTTAGCCTAAATACACTAAATTTAATATTTAAATCAAATTTTAGAATTTTGAATTACGCGCCATTGCATGAGGCCAACTAGTGCCTTATTCACAATGTGCAAGGAGCGATTGAACAAAATCTGTTTGAGTCAATGTACCTTTGCGCTATGTAATACATAGTTGATACATAGCGGAAAGATGATAAAAACATTCCTAGATCATTCGATTAGTTACACTATATGGAAGTCTGATAATTCTGTCCGACATGAGCCACAAAACATATTTGTGCACTAATGACACGAATTATAGCTTCTTAGTTTAGTTTCATATAGAAGTTCTGTAGCGCAGGCATTGTTTTGCTATTTGGCTAGATTTTAACTACGTTATTACAGCTAAATATTGAATTTATTAAGCGACAGTGCTGTCATCTATAATGAAACTATGATTTTGTGCGTCTGTAGGGTCTCTTATTTAGAGAAAACAATGGAACCATAGACTAGAATACAGATTTTATTACAGTCTAGATTGTCTATGGTAAAGACTTGCTAAGGTGGCCACTTTTTGACGATTACCCGTTTTATAGGGAAAATTAGGGAATTTATACCTCTAATTCGATTTATTTAGATTAAAATATTTCGTTATTTAGACCTAGAATTTTGCTGCAAACTGATTGAATATTGTATGTTGGAGATGATTGAAGTCTGGAGGAGCAGTTTTGCGATGAAGTGTACACAAACCACAGAGTTTGAACACGTCGATATGAAATTGTTTGAGATCTCGTTGATGGAAGGGAGTGAACACTTTTCGCATACGGTTCTCATGATTTCGACACCTCTGAACATATATTTATGCATCAAATTTAATCTAAATCAAGTATTTAAATTTTCTGAAATTTGCACATTAATAACTTTCGAATGAGTTTATCTGAAGCCGCGAAAATTGGAAATTTACTTGATTTTGGATCGAGGAATAAGATTTACTACAGTAATATCTTATTTTCTCAAGATAGAACTAGATAATCTAGTTTTATCAAGTAAATAATTATTTATACCTAAATCGAGATATGGCAACATATCAGAATAACTGAATTATTCTTATGGGGGAATCCCAAAGAGGAAGCGCGTGGAGAAGTATTGGACGACATGTCAGGGGAGTTCGAGAATGTTCTAGAGACGAGATATAAAAGAGCGAGGTTCGTGGACTAGAAGGACAGTTCGGGAAAATTTATCGGGAATGCAGGCCGAAGCTCTGCCCGATCGCGATTCGGTATTTTACTAGAAAACAGTTCGGGAGAATTTATCGGGAATGCAGGCCGAAGCTCTGCCCGATCGCGATTCGGTATTTTACTAGTGAAAAGTATTTAATAGTGAATTTAAGAGAAATCTCTGCCCAAAATTATTTCAATTTAAATATTTTCTTTAAATATTGTGTTTCAAATCTGTGGTTGGTAAGCTTTTATTAATTTAACATCAATTTTCTTGGAATCCTCAATTTTGAGTCTGGACTGAGTTTTGAAAGAGGCCGATGATGATTTACAGTTCTTGGCCAGATCTGTATTTCTTCAGTAAGGTTTCATGATGGCATTTCCGATCTTCTCTTGGGTAAATACTTTCCTTGTGGGAATGTTTGCTCTGGATGGGGGTCTGAAGGCTGTCACGTGTCAAAACTTCGACCAGTAATATTTGAAAGCAAGAATTGAATATTTCAGAATTTGTTTTAAATTCTTTTGAATTAATATTGCTACCATACCGTCAGTATTAAATTCGGATTTCGTGATCTAATCGTCGAATCGCTTACTCGACATAAGATTTGTTTGATTTACACGCCGCGAAAGTGTTAAAGTGTGTGTTAATCGTGAAAAGCTGTTTGAAAACAAATTCTCCTCTTGATATTTATCTAAAACAACTTTTTCACACGTTGTAATGTGTGTTGTTATTTAAAAAATGTTTATCTGAGCTCTTTGTACAACTTAAAGAGGGAATTTGGTCCATACAGAGTTTCATATGAAGTGGAGTGTTGTGCTTTAGTTCGTGAGGATTATTGCTAGATTTTGATCTGAAATCTAGCAAGGGTGAGTGTAGGAAATAAGGTAATTTGGATGTCAGACTTTAGCTATAGTTTCAGTACTAAATTCCTTGGAAACAGATACTCTCTGTCCCAGTAAATTGATTCCTGAAACTTTCAGAAGTTTCAAAGCTGAAGCTTGGCACAATGTCTGATAGACAAGCTCTAGTACTTGTAAGATCTGCCCTCATCTTATATTATCATTTGCTTGCATGTCTGTGCAAGTAGAATTCTGTTTATATGTTTTGATACTGAAATTGGAAAAGAGGTTTTATCCTCATAAGAGTGAAACTTTTATGTCAGAAGTCTCTACTAGACTCTAACTAGTTAAATCTGATGTTATTTGAACATGACCTCTCATCCTGATCAGTATCAAAGTCTTGATATATGGAATTCTGCAGCGCCTCATCCAAACCATGTTTATTTATTTATTACAGCTGTTGTGTGAACAGGCTGCTGTTCTACTCTCATAATTAACTATTATAGTCTAATTTTGACTATAATTCCATCACAGATTCTATAGAGAGACCGTAGCCTTTCATACAAAAGCTATTTTATCATACTTATGTATGATTTATTTTACTGTATTAATATTTATATTATACAGACACATACTTACATCAGTTCACACTATCCATACACAACTCAGGTAATGGTTGTTTTATGTAGCTCTAGAGTGGATAGATTGAAGCTTTACCGCTGGCTTGAAGCTCGAAGAGTGAGGTAACTTGCCGTTGTGGTCTGACTCACCTAGTTTTCTGGTTGACGTCTGGCTACAGTGATGAGATAATGTGGAATTTGCTGTGAGTTGATGGTGATTTCTAAAGTAATTTATAGTCTATAATGGACTATGGGTGATCGGAATATGACTTCAACAAAATGTGTTTTACTATAGGTCTCTCAAGGATATCGTTTTGGTAGTACGGTAAACACTCTTCATTTCCCAAAGTCAAAAGACCGTGTTAGGATTTGAAGCTGTGTATCTACTAAATCACACTACAGGCCGTTGGCTGATCATGGTATATTGATTGATCAAATGCCTTAGTGTCATTTTACACTAATTTGGCCAATTATGGTGTCGTCCGGATGTTTGCTTGGACCCTTAGTAGTGTAATCTTACGAGCCGAGCGGCTTGGGGACAACGCACTATTAAGGACTCCACCCACAGCCTGATTCGCACGATTGTTGGTCATTCACCTTACCAGACGTCCTGTTGGTTTCCTGGCTTTGTCGATATCCGGATTACCGTTTTTGATTTGTGATACCTTTCAGTTCATAACTGTTGGGTAAAACCAATGAAAGACAAAAGTCCTCCTGTGTTTCTTTATATTGAAGCCATATGTTGGATCACACATAAGTCTCTGACTTAATTTTCACACCATGGGAAACTCATAGCATCGGTACACGGTTGGTTGAGTAAATGAATACTGTGCAAAGTGTTTTATTTAACTCCTGACAATTTAATATTGTCTTATCCAAACCCTACCTCTCATTTGAGAAGACCCAGTTTATATTTGAAATATAATATAACTATTTATTTGTTCAACATGGATTTGAACATAATATCCTCTTTGATGGATGCCATTTCATGTGCTGAGCGCTGAGTCTCATAACAGATATGCCTACACAAGCATACACACTACATAAACTATACAACAAGTGGCTTGATTCGTCGAGTCACTATAATCTTTATTCTTCTTCTCTCCGCTATGCGTTGTGAAACACCCTGTCTTTTGCTTGAGTAGTCGAGCTCTGTCCTACGATCCTGAGACTATTCAGAAGAGGATATCTTGGTGAAGTAAGCCCTATGTAGACAGTTCACCTCTGCATTTGCCGAGACCCGCACACTATACAGTTCCCTTCTGGCTGAAGGCTATAGGATCTGCGTCCCAGACAAGTAGGACTTGCCTCCAAGATCTCCACTCTGGTGGAAGGAGAGACATTTCTGAAAGGTTCTGGCTACGCCATCCTCTTCATGCTCAGATTGTGACGCTTTACATCTTTGTCCTGATTGTACGCAATCCGACAATGCATAACACTGTAATTTCTTAGATATGTTCTGAATAGACGCTCTAAGAATTGCATATGAAATATCTGTTTATGAGTACTTGGTGGCAGTAACTGGAGTGGGCATTTGTTAAACTGGATGTTTTTCCATTTAACTGATTGTTGAAACTGGGTTTTCACATTCCTTTGCCTTATACTCTCTTTTGCTGCACCACTGTTGTGCTTAAGTATACTTGAGCGCCTCGTTTGCGTTGGACTGGGACCGGAAAGAGCTAGAGGGGAGGTTGGACGTAGCTCCCCAGGGCAATGCCCTGGGCCACAAGCCATCAGGGTATTAGCCTGGGCCTAGATTCACTATACCCTATCCTTATCCTAAAATTCCTATCCACAAACACTATACTTATTTACACTTAACTCTTTCTTTACTTATTTAAAATATAACTATTATCCACTGTCATGCTTAATTAACACTATTTATTTATTTATTTGTATTTATATATTTATAATTCATTTCAGCTTGCTTTAGGTAATTAGCTATAAGATTAAGCGTCTCTGTTATCATTGTACTTTGAACATACCTTATTAAAAAGAACCTAACTATGGAATATTCTCATCAAAAAAATTATCTGCAATTAGAGTGGTATATTTTACAATGGTGCCGAGTGACCAGGATAATGGGTCTCAAATGTTTAAAGGAATTGATATTCAGAGTCGCTTATTGCATGTTAATTTTTAAGTTGTGTGCAAGCTTTCTGCTATAGTTATACAGCTAGCAAAGGGGTTTTACTTCTTGGGGGCGTTCAGATTTAATACTAAGTAAAAATAAAATATAGAAAAAGCTTATAACTATGGTTCGCTGCATACCCGTTGCGATTGTAAGTATTCAGTATTGGGGATAAAATATAGAATACTTATATTTGCCCGCGATTAGAGCCAGTGGATACCTCTCGGTGGGAACTAAGCTGTGCTAGAGCCCGACCGGTTAGCTCTCTTGTTCTCCTGAACAAGAAAAAACCGAAGATCCGAAACCATTGCACTTGGCCTTTCCAAGGTGAAGGATATGCGGCTATCCGTATTAGGGATACCTGCACCCTAGGCTAAGATTTTATAATTTAGTACACATACTGTAGACAATGGGTTATACAAATGAAAACAGCTGTGAGTGTAATAGCTCCAGGTGTATTTATTGGTGTGTTTCTTTTTCAGTTTTTTTTATGGTTATTGTTTATTTTTTTATGATTTTTGTGTGTTTTCTTATGTGTACGGTTCTTTAATATAGCGTTTATCGGTGTTGTTCTTCGTAAATTACATCTAAAACATTTTCACTACACTAAAAACAGTCACTTATGTTGTTTACTTTCATTCTTCAAATTTTCATTTTTGTACTAAATTTCCCAATGTGCGTCCTCTTGTTATGTTAGTGTAAGCTTGCGGAAAGATAGAGAGATAAGCGTGCTGGATAAGCTGGAAATAAAACAAAAACAGTTTTTAGAATTTTGCAAGCAAAACATTGTTAGTAGAATTTTACATACAAAATTGCAACCAAAATGTTGATAAAACAGGTTAAAACTTACTGCGGAAAAAATTGCGAGGTGTTCATTTCCTTTTTCAGTGGATTTACAGACATTTTCATTGAAAACAAGAGAAATTTAAGATAAAAATTTTGTAAAACAAGAAATTACATAGGTTAGTTTGACAGGAAATAAGGGTCAATATAGACATGACCAGATAAGGGCATGAACAGACATTACTTTGAACTTTATCGATTCGATTAACGATTTTATTCAATTTTATTTGAAAAGTAAGAAGTATTGTTTCGAAATGATAAAAAGTATTCTTTTATTGGTAAAATTAACTATACGTCATTAATAGGTCAAATAATTACATTTAAAACCGGAACAAATTATAAATAGACAATTTTGATGTTCTTACATTGATAATAAATCTATTTCTAATAATAGTTATTGTACGTTGAATTAGTTAGTTAATTGTTTTTCTAAAGTTTAGAATAAGATAGGATAATAAATTTAAAAAAAAAAGAAATTTCTATTAAAATTATATCTAAAAATCGACTCGATTAGACGTAATATCGAATAAGTAAAGTATCGATAATTCAATTAATGTTCGTTTAATTATGGCTATGGTATAAAATAGATTGTGGCGTTTTGTACTAAGGTACATACTTTATGTATGGTTATTTATTGATTTAATTCTTGATTACATAGGTAATTCTTTGAAATAAGTAGGTAACTTAACTCTATATCACATTAAAATTCACATTTGTGACATGACGTGCTCGACAAAAGTAGTTGGGGGGGCGTACGAGAATACTAGCTAAACGAGATTTAGGATTATTTTATAGAAAAGGAGACGACCAAAATATTGGCCAAACATGTTTGCCAAACTTGATAGTAGATTTATTAGTGGTTAGTGTTGAATAGGGGGCGAGGAGATTGGCGAACGTGTTTGCCAAGTTAGTTAAACATGTACAAGACATTTTAAAACACGTATGCACATGATACGGAAGTATGTGCAAATAAATAATGATATTCGCGAATAGAGAAAGACAAGAAACGAGACAGGTGCTGTCTGTATTTACCTTTCATCATTAAGATAGGAACTTTGCCATGTCGACACGGTGCGTAAATTAAACAAACACGCCGTGATGTTATTTTATCACTTAGATGATTTTATCGATAAACAAATTTTACATTTACAATTTATTTATTATCATTACTATTAGTAAACAAACGAGCGATTTTCGAACGCAATACAAATAATAGACTGACAGCGCCATACTACATGTTATTTTGACATTATAAATTAATATGGTTCGTTTCTTTGAAATTTGGACAAACTAGAGCCCAAGTCCATGATTTTCAGAAAAAAAAATACGAGAAAAATTTTGACAGATAAAATTGAGTTTGTTTTGAAATTGTTTTTCGTTCCAAAGTTTTACAAGTACGTAGATAACCAGTTAAATAATAACTAAAAAGTGCATTTAGTGAGTTGAAATGTTAAGTGTTAAAGTTAATTGTGAAAAAGTAAAATTGTCGGAAACAATCTTGTTGGTTTTTCATGTTGGAGGTCTTTCAAAAGGTGTTAACTTAACTTAACTTCATAGTGGCTGTGTTGGAATTGTTTTGGGTATGTTTTAAAGCTAGACTATATAGATTTAATGAATATTCCTATGTGTGACCGTATACCAGAAGTCTTTAGTATGTTTTAGGTACATAAGTAGGTGAGATGAAACTTAGTGGGTAACTCTAAAGTTACCTATACATATTTGTTGGTGAATTTCAGTAACCAAAGTCTTAAAATGAATACTTAGGACGGATTCACATAACACTTAAGCATGTTGTGAACATAATTCTGGTTAATAGATCTAATAACTTGAATTGACATTCGTTAAAGTATAAGTTTGCGTTGAACTAATATTTACCTACTTCATTAGATAATTTTTTTTTACTAGTTTGTTCTATTTTAAACTCATTCCACATAACTAACTTACAAAAGCAAGTTATTTATATCAGGATAGAATTAGAAATTGTTACTTTCAGTAAAGAAAATTAATACACGAGTACTTTTTAATACAGATTTGCTAGATAAATTCCAGTTTAGGTAATTAGGTTCAATAATAGAATGAAATTACATAGTGGATAACAATTGTGTAGTTTAAATAGAATAAAATTAACAAAATAGTCAAGTTTGAGTAGATTGCTATTTGGGAAAGTAGTTTCATAATAATAGTAGTTGTACATATCTGCTATTACATTCTGAAATAAAAATAAAAGGAAAAAAAATGCTATCATATAGACATTGTTTTAAATTCTTCTTAAAAGTAGATCTTGGGTACTATTAGGGAAAATATGTGTGCCACTAATAATTAAACATTTGGTATGATTACTAATTTCTTTATGTATAGTTGGAAATGCCACTATCAGATATAAATCATTTCCGAGGAATTTTCTCTCCGATCAACTTTAGGAAAAAGGTTTATTTGATATGGTTGTTTGGTTAGAATAGCATACAAATAGGCACATACTCATAATTTAGTGTTCATAAACACCATTATGCAGGGAAAATTATGTTGAAAATTTTATTTCATTAAACAAGTTAACTTTTATTACAAATTAAACTATACAATTTAACTTAGTTTATTACAAGTATAGAGTGTTGAGAGGATAACTGGTTATTTATTTATATCACAGATGTGGAATTTTATTGAATTAACTAAAATAGAATTTAATCTTATAGCGCTTACTTATTTATTTATTTATTTAACTTGTGAAAATAATACCTAGTGTAAAATACAAAGCGGACTTAATCCTGGAGGTATTTTCTGCCAGTCAACCTTTGAGGAACTATCAACTTTTAAGAGGTTTTATTGTCAGTGAATTCTAGTGTTGTGTTATAGGTTGGTTTCAGTTCATTACTTAAGTGTTAGTGTGAGTTTTTTTTATAAGTGGGTTTTGTTTCAGGAAATATTTAAGAAAGTGCCAGTGCATAGTGATATTATTTAGACAGTGACTACTTAATAAGTGTATAAAATATTTAGTGAGTTTTAGTGAAAGTGACACTCTTTATTTCTTTATAGTCTAAGATAGTGAAAGTGACACTCTTTTATTTTATTAGTTCATAGTGAAAGTGAGACAATTTTTTTTTTAGTTAGTTTTTTTTATGATTAGGTTTATGTGAACTACAATTAGTAAATGGTGTTCAATTCAGTGATTCAGTGATTTTAAATTTTTAGTTATTTGATAAGTGGATATTTTTTTTCTTACAATCAGTGATTTTAAAACTAGTGTTAGTGACAAATAGTGAGTGTTTTGAGTGAAATATAAATTTTCATAATGCCTAAGGAAAGGAGTAAATCCAAGACAGCGGAGACGAGGAGAACTGGCATGGTAACTCGTAGAACTGCCCTAGTTGACCCTCCGCCAGCAGAAAAAAGGGCTACTTCGCTACAGTTTATGACACGTATGGTACAACGAGCGGTCAACACTCTTAATAGCAAGATCTCTGAGCTGGAAAGTAGGATCACAGCTACATCCACTCCGGTAGAATCAGCAGATATGTCCATACAAGGGGGCGCTTCAAACTTACAAACTCTAGTACAGCCTGGACTATCTACTATGTGTTATCCGATGGCGCCGATGTCTATTGAGAAGCCTAAATTTCCTACAAAGAGCAAACACCCGGTGACCTTCATAGAAGACCTAACAGCATATTTGAGAAAATGTGTACCAGGGGTGAATGATATAATTGATACAATTATTGAATGCCTGGAAGGGGATTCTAGAAACTGGGCTCGCATATATAGAGACAGATGGACACATTTTGAGGACTTCAAAAAGGACTTTTTGGACACGTACTGGGGTGAAGCAGAACAAAACGAATTAAGGAGGAAAATTGTGCAGAACTCCTGGGATGGAACGCAGTCTATGCTGAGTCACTTCATTACATTGTGTGGACAAGCAAAGATGTTGACTTATCCTATCCAGGAGAGACAACTAATAAGTGATATTATGAATCATTTTCCTAGAGAGGTTCAGTATGCTTGGTCGACAAGTAACTATACTTCCATACTTCAAGCTACTGAGTTTCTTCGCAAGCTGGACAACGTGAACAGACAAACTAATCCAAAGCGCAGCAGTGCTACTCAAGCAGGTGTGGTGCAACAGTCTGCGGCATCTGGTCAACATCATCAGCATCGTCAACACCAACAACGGGACAACAGGAGCAACTTCAAACAGAAGAAATCATTCAGCGAGAGGCCGGCGCGTGAAGTAAACCAATTGGCGAAAACAGATGTTGTAAATAGTGTAGATACCACTAGTGGTAATACTTCTCAAATTGTAAACTCGGAACCAACTAATTTAAACTAGTAGATGTTGATGTAAATCGCCCCAATACATCAACATTAGAAGGGGCAAATTTTACTCCTATTGCTTTAAAAATTATGCTTGATCTCGGATGGGAACCTGGACAGTCATTAGGTAGACACGGTGATGGAATACTTAAGCCTATAGTTGCCAAAGGTCAGAATAGTAAAGCAGGTTTAGGATTAGGTAGTAAAGTAACCAATTCTACTAATTTTAAACTACAAGTAGTGGAAACACTAAAAATTCAAGCCGAATTAGATAGGAATTCTTCAATTCAAACTAGGGAAGTTTCTTCTTTATTCGATGAAGAAGACAATATTACTTCGGATAGATTAGAAATGATCAAATCTGAGGTAGAGGTAGAAATATTTGACATGCAAGTTAAATGTTTAGTCGATACAGGCAGTGATATCACTTGTATTTCAGAGTCATTTTGGGAATCTTTAAAATTACAAGTTGGGAATAAATTAAACATGTTACCTGTTAAACCAATACAAATTCGTGGAGCTGTTGGTCAAAAGAGTGCCAAAATACAGCAAATGGTTTTACTACCAGTAAAATTTGGGGAAATTAAAATAGAAATTAGATTTTTGATTGTACCTAAATTAGTCCATTCTGTAATTTTAGGATTTGATTGGCTTTTAACAAATAAAGTAAATATAAGATTACAAACACCTCCAGTAGGATTAATTATTAATTACAAGGGTCAAAGGATATTAATACCGTTTATTGAGTATGTATTTGAGGGACAAGGGGTTTCAGAAGTTGCCAAAGTAACTAGTGACTTTGACTTCAAAAAGTATTTGCAAGAAATTAAAACAGGTATACCTCTTAATGAGAAACAAACAATTAAATTAAAACAAGTTTTGATTAAACATGATGACACTTTTACTAAACGATTAGGTCGTGCAAATTGTTATGAACATGTCATAAAAATGACAGATCATAGCCCGGTTATAAGACGTTCTTATCCTGTTCCATATGCATATAGACCACAAATGGAGGAAAAGTTAGCTGAGATGGTTGATATGGGTATAATAACTAGAGGTTCTACACCTTATTGTAGTCCATTAACATTCACTTTAAAACCTGATGGTTCGATTAGAGTTCTATTAGATGCAAGGGAAATTAACAAACATATGGTAGCTGAGGCGGAAGCTCCTCCTATGCAAATAGATGTTTTAAATTCATTTCATGGGGTTAATTACATCAGTATAATAGATCTTAATAATGCATATTTTCAGATTCCTATCTCAGAAGATAGTAAAAAGTATACTGGGTTCACTTTTAATGGGAAATCTTATATGTATAATGTTTTACCACAAGGACTTAAGACTTCTGTCGGTAGTTTCAGTAGAGCGATGGATCAAATATTGGGGCCTGGGGTTAGACAATTTTGTGTAAATTATTTAGACGATTTAGCCATTCTAACTCAGGGTTCTTTAGAAGAGCATTTAGAACATATTGATATTATTTTAAACAAATTAAAATCTGCAGGACTTACATGCAACCTTGAAAAATGTAAATTCATTTGTAAAGAAGTAAAAATGTTGGGTCATATTATTTCTACAGAGGGAATTAGAACGGATCCAGAAAAAATAGAATCTATAAAGAATTTTCCGGTTCCGACAAAAATAAAACATTTAAGAGCATTTTTAGGACTTTGTAATTATTATAGACGTTTCATTCCTGACTATAATAGTATTATTCAACCTTTGTGTAAGTTATTAAAGAAAAATAAAGGTTGGTCTTGGACTCCAGAAGCACAAGTAGCTTTTGAAGAGTTAAAAAATAGATTTTTGAAAACAATAATGTTGCATCATCCTGATATGACTAGGCCATTCTATTTGCAAACTGATAGTTCAGGAGTAGGATTAGCGGGGGTGTTATTTCAGTATGATGATAACAACGAAATGAAAATTCTGGGATATTGTAGTAGAGCTTTGAGGGGCGCAGAATTGAGATGGACGGTTACTGAACAGGAATTTTGGGCAATTATCTATTGCTTAAGAAAGTTTGAAACTTATCTAAGGGGCGCGAAATTGATAATTAGGACCGATCACAAAGCACTAACCTTTGTTAGGTCATGGAAACTATATAATAGTCGGATTATTAGATGGATACTTTTTCTTGAACAATTTGACTATACTATTGAACATGTAAAAGGTAAAGACAACGTGGCTGTCGATGTTCTGTCTAGGTTTCCATCTGATTCATCTTTAATGCAGGAAGATAGGGTTTATTGTCCAGAAATCCATTATATGGAAATTAATAAAAATAAAACATTAATAGCTGACTTGAAAAATATATCTAATTTTCAAGCTAATGATAGAGAGATTCAGTCAATTATGAATATTGTAAATAATTCTAGTAATAATTTAAATGGTAAATTAGGGAAAATTGCTCAACGTTGTTATATTAAGGATAGGGTATTGTATTTTAAAATTAATTTAGACAAACATGTAATATATTTGCCAGCAAATTTGAGAGAAGAAGTAATTCTCCAAATTCATAAAGAAATGGGTCATCAAGGGGCTTATAAGGTTCTCAAATATCTTAAAGATAGATTTTACTGGCTTGGTATGAACAAAACTGTGAAAACATTGTTGAGAACTTGTCACATTTGCCAGGTTTCTAAAAGTGATAATATAAAATATGTGGGTGAATGTAAGCCTATTGTAACAAAACAAATAGGAGACATTGTAATGGCTGATTTATATGGACCTTTGCCTAGGGGTAGATTTGGGGCTACTTACATATTAGTAATTCAAGACTCATTTAGCAAGTTTGTTAAGTTGTATAATTTAACTAAAGCTACTTCTCGAGCAGTAGTCGCTAAATTAAAACAGTTCTCTAGAATAATCAGACCTAAAGTAGTTATGACTGATAATGGCAGTCAATTCTCATCTGATTGCTGGAAGCAAGCTTTAAAAGATATTAATATAAAGCCTATATACACTACAGTTAGAAATCCTCGACCTAATACTACAGAGAGGGTAAATAAAGAATTGGGACGTTTATTCAGAACGTATTGCCATAAGAAACATAAAAATTGGGCGACTATTCTTAACAGAATAGAAACCATGTATAACAATACTTTCCATGAAAGCACTGGTTTCACTCCTAATGAAATATTATATGGTACAAGTAACAGTATGTCATTTGATAATTGTCTGCCACATTTAGATAAGACAAAGAACATTGAGGATGTTAGAGCACAGGTGACACAGAATTTGAAAAGTAATAGTGTCAAAAGACAGGTCAGATTTAACAAATCTCATCGTTTGATTGAATTTCAGATAGGAGATTATGTAAAGATTCGAAAGTTAAACAAATCAGAAGCACTAAAGAATCTTACTAAAAAGTTTCAGTTGCTTTATGAAGGACCATATGTAGTTAGTGCTGTTCCATTTCCAAATGTATATACATTGATGGACCCTAAAACTAAACAGATTAGAGGTAACTTCAATACCATCCATTTGAATAAATACTATATATAAAAATACAGATTAGAGGTAACTTCAATACCATCCATTTAAATAAATATTATATATAAAAATATTCACTTATGAAAAAAAAAATATAATAATAATCAAACAGTTATGTAGGCTAAATTTTATTACTTAAATTCGTTCTTAATATGTATTAAATTTTAATAGGTAGCTATTTAGTTAACATTTTGAGGTTAACATACATCATTCAATTATTTAGAATAGTGATTATCTCTTCTTTGAGTAGATAAGAAGGCTTTCCCTCATAGCTTTGCTATTGGAGAAGTCTACTTGTTGGTTCTTGATATTCATATTAAGAGTAATGTTTCTATTTAGTTATCTAAATAAGAATCATATTTAATAAATACAATGTAAACTAGATATCAATATTGATACGTTGTTCTGAAGAGATTTCATTCAGGACTGATATTAAGTCATTGTTGGTAACTAGTATTAATTTAATACTAATGTTCATAATTTATTTTATAAATTAAAGTTATGGGGAAATGAAGGGTCAGGGAAATGACTCAATCACATCTATTAGAGCAGTAAAAAGGTTTTATAAAGCCTGATTAACATATATGTTCATATCTTCAATCTTATATGGTCCTTGACCATATTACCTACTAACTCCAATTGGCTGTTGCCTTCGCTATAATCTGTTAAGCGCTGTCTTAATAGATGTGGTTGGAGGGGAGATGGGCGGTCGTTTCACTTGGGGTAGATTAATTACTTTAAATATGTATATATTTATACATAAAAAGAAAAAGGGGTTAAGAAAATTAAAATTAATTTTATTTTTCCTGATGAACCTCTCTCCTTCCATTCTCTTCTTTTATGGTTGTCTCATTATTATTTGCGGCGATCACAGGTTGTACTTTTTATTATAAGTAATTTATAATTACGGTAAACTTCTTTATAAATTAGGGGGCGGTTGTGACAGTCCAACCTACGTCACCATTGCTTTTCAATTAGCCACAGGAGTTTTTAATTTTATTCGACTTTTCTGAAAAACCGATTTTCCATATTTTCAATAACTGTTACATCCTGAAACTACATTTTCATGTTTCAGACACATCTGAAATCTGAAAACGTTTCAGTAAAAAAAAAAATATATATTTATATAAAATAGTATTATTTATTTCCTTTTCCTACTAAAAACATCTTTCTTTTCTTTTGAATAGTTATTAAACATATTTAAATCAATTATAAGTCGAACAGGTATATTCTACATCTTCAATTAACAATAATAGATAAAAAAATAATTTAAAAACTTTTAAGTTTGAATTGAAGTCAAGAGAAGCGATATCTATTAATCAGTTTTAGTACTATGTGAAAAACCAGCGCCGTGCTGCGCAGCGGCAAGTAGCGGAGTTAATAGCATGTTTTTGATATAGTACTGAGAAGTTTTGCTACTCGTTACGAGATGGCGCTAGTGGACTTGGAAAATTTTAAATAAAATCATTTATGAAAATAACATTATTTAATCCTTTTCTTCTTAATTCTTCTTAGCAGCATGATGAGTAATAAATTAGTAATTTTAATATTACTTACAAAAGCTTGGTTTAGGGTTAAATGTAGGAAAACCATTATGTCTCTTCAAGCATGCAAATATATTAATTTCTCCTGAAATTCTTGATTAAAATTTATCCTGAAGAAATTTCTTCATCTAGGAAGTCTTTAGTAAAAGGTAATATAGATAGATAGGTGTCTACAACCTTGAGTTATGAAGTAATCCTGAAAATTCAAAACATCAAAATGAATATTTCTAAAATTCAACATTCTCAATTTATCTAAAAATACAAGTTGGAAATTGAATTAATTTAGTTATAAATTAGTATACTAATTATGCTGATGAAAGATAAATTGATTTAGAGTAAATCCTTTGCTTAAATAATTTGAAATAAGCAAAACTAAATGTTTTGAGTTTTTCAACGCAGTTGAAAAACTGACTATTACTTGAAAATAATATAGAATGTGTGTCTATTGTTATGAATAGTTATTTCTTAGTTCATCCTAAATCTGTGCATAATTTTAAAACTGGAATTAGCTCAGTACATTCTGTCAATTGTAAGAAATCACTAAATATGGAATTTCAACGTTGCAAAATTTGATAAATTTTAGTAAATTCTAAAAGGTCAATAACTTTTATAGTATGTATTGGATTTATAATTCTGATATAAATTAGATAATTTCAAAGTGTCCTTCTTATAGTATAATAGAATTTATTACTTAAAGAAGTAATAAACATTGTGAATTTCCAGTTGTAAAATATACAAAATGACAAAAGGTTATTTCTAAAAACTACATTATTGAATGTGTTTTATAGGTGCATATAATGATGATATATTTACCTGAGAGCTTGGTATTTTTGGGAAAACACCTTTTGAAAGATTTCTAGTAGAAGTTGTCTGTTTAAAAAGCTTCATAAATAGTGTTTTAAGAAATTCAATCCTGGAAAATAGAGTCACGTTCAGAGTTAGTTTAGGCTAGGTATGAGTACATTAAGATATTAGAAAGGGTTTTATTTTGTTAATAAATATACTTAACTGTTTATTTATAACTTACAAACGTCAGTTTGTGTCACAGATGAGACAAAATCTCTTAAAGAACGTATTAAGTACCCAAAGTCGATTTTGGGTTTAAAACCATGATTAAACCTAAATAAAATTAAGCAAGATATATATTAGGGATTTCTAATTAATCTTCTATTAATAAAACTTAGCCTAAATACACTAAATTTAATATTTAAATCAAATTTTAGAATTTTGAATTACGCGCCATTGCATGAGGCCAACTAGTGCCTTATTCACAATGTGCAAGGAGCGATTGAACAAAATCTGTTTGAGTCAATGTACCTTTGCGCTATGTAATACATAGTTGATACATAGCGGAAAGATGATAAAAACATTCCTAGATCATTCGATTAGTTACACTATATGGAAGTCTGATAATTCTGTCCGACATGAGCCACAAAACATATTTGTGCACTAATGACACGAATTATAGCTTCTTAGTTTAGTTTCATATAGAAGTTCTGTAGCGCAGGCATTGTTTTGCTATTTGGCTAGATTTTAACTACGTTATTACAGCTAAATATTGAATTTATTAAGCGACAGTGCTGTCATCTATAATGAAACTATGATTTTGTGCGTCTGTAGGGTCTCTTATTTAGAGAAAACAATGGAACCATAGACTAGAATACAGATTTTATTACAGTCTAGATTGTCTATGGTAAAGACTTGCTAAGGTGGCCACTTTTTGACGATTACCCGTTTTATAGGGAAAATTAGGGAATTTATACCTCTAATTCGATTTATTTAGATTAAAATATTTCGTTATTTAGACCTAGAATTTTGCTGCAAACTGATTGAATATTGTATGTTGGAGATGATTGAAGTCTGGAGGAGCAGTTTTGCGATGAAGTGTACACAAACCACAGAGTTTGAACACGTCGATATGAAATTGTTTGAGATCTCGTTGATGGAAGGGAGTGAACACTTTTCGCATACGGTTCTCATGATTTCGACACCTCTGAACATATATTTATGCATCAAATTTAATCTAAATCAAGTATTTAAATTTTCTGAAATTTGCACATTAATAACTTTCGAATGAGTTTATCTGAAGCCGCGAAAATTGGAAATTTACTTGATTTTGGATCGAGGAATAAGATTTACTACAGTAATATCTTATTTTCTCAAGATAGAACTAGATAATCTAGTTTTATCAAGTAAATAATTATTTATACCTAAATCGAGATATGGCAACATATCAGAATAACTGAATTATTCTTATGGGGGAATCCCAAAGAGGAAGCGCGTGGAGAAGTATTGGACGACATGTCAGGGGAGTTCGAGAATGTTCTAGAGACGAGATATAAAAGAGCGAGGTTCGTGGACTAGAAGGACAGTTCGGGAAAATTTATCGGGAATGCAGGCCGAAGCTCTGCCCGATCGCGATTCGGTATTTTACTAGAAAACAGTTCGGGAGAATTTATCGGGAATGCAGGCCGAAGCTCTGCCCGATCGCGATTCGGTATTTTACTAGTGAAAAGTATTTAATAGTGAATTTAAGAGAAATCTCTGCCCAAAATTATTTCAATTTAAATATTTTCTTTAAATATTGTGTTTCAAATCTGTGGTTGGTAAGCTTTTATTAATTTAACATCAATTTTCTTGGAATCCTCAATTTTGAGTCTGGACTGAGTTTTGAAAGAGGCCGATGATGATTTACAGTTCTTGGCCAGATCTGTATTTCTTCAGTAAGGTTTCATGATGGCATTTCCGATCTTCTCTTGGGTAAATACTTTCCTTGTGGGAATGTTTGCTCTGGATGGGGGTCTGAAGGCTGTCACGTGTCAAAACTTCGACCAGTAATATTTGAAAGCAAGAATTGAATATTTCAGAATTTGTTTTAAATTCTTTTGAATTAATATTGCTACCATACCGTCAGTATTAAATTCGGATTTCGTGATCTAATCGTCGAATCGCTTACTCGACATAAGATTTGTTTGATTTACACGCCGCGAAAGTGTTAAAGTGTGTGTTAATCGTGAAAAGCTGTTTGAAAACAAATTCTCCTCTTGATATTTATCTAAAACAACTTTTTCACACGTTGTAATGTGTGTTGTTATTTAAAAAATGTTTATCTGAGCTCTTTGTACAACTTAAAGAGGGAATTTGGTCCATACAGAGTTTCATATGAAGTGGAGTGTTGTGCTTTAGTTCGTGAGGATTATTGCTAGATTTTGATCTGAAATCTAGCAAGGGTGAGTGTAGGAAATAAGGTAATTTGGATGTCAGACTTTAGCTATAGTTTCAGTACTAAATTCCTTGGAAACAGATACTCTCTGTCCCAGTAAATTGATTCCTGAAACTTTCAGAAGTTTCAAAGCTGAAGCTTGGCACAATGTCTGATAGACAAGCTCTAGTACTTGTAAGATCTGCCCTCATCTTATATTATCATTTGCTTGCATGTCTGTGCAAGTAGAATTCTGTTTATATGTTTTGATACTGAAATTGGAAAAGAGGTTTTATCCTCATAAGAGTGAAACTTTTATGTCAGAAGTCTCTACTAGACTCTAACTAGTTAAATCTGATGTTATTTGAACATGACCTCTCATCCTGATCAGTATCAAAGTCTTGATATATGGAATTCTGCAGCGCCTCATCCAAACCATGTTTATTTATTTATTACAGCTGTTGTGTGAACAGGCTGCTGTTCTACTCTCATAATTAACTATTATAGTCTAATTTTGACTATAATTCCATCACAGATTCTATAGAGAGACCGTAGCCTTTCATACAAAAGCTATTTTATCATACTTATGTATGATTTATTTTACTGTATTAATATTTATATTATACAGACACATACTTACATCAGTTCACACTATCCATACACAACTCAGGTAATGGTTGTTTTATGTAGCTCTAGAGTGGATAGATTGAAGCTTTACCGCTGGCTTGAAGCTCGAAGAGTGAGGTAACTTGCCGTTGTGGTCTGACTCACCTAGTTTTCTGGTTGACGTCTGGCTACAGTGATGAGATAATGTGGAATTTGCTGTGAGTTGATGGTGATTTCTAAAGTAATTTATAGTCTATAATGGACTATGGGTGATCGGAATATGACTTCAACAAAATGTGTTTTACTATAGGTCTCTCAAGGATATCGTTTTGGTAGTACGGTAAACACTCTTCATTTCCCAAAGTCAAAAGACCGTGTTAGGATTTGAAGCTGTGTATCTACTAAATCACACTACAGGCCGTTGGCTGATCATGGTATATTGATTGATCAAATGCCTTAGTGTCATTTTACACTAATTTGGCCAATTATGGTGTCGTCCGGATGTTTGCTTGGACCCTTAGTAGTGTAATCTTACGAGCCGAGCGGCTTGGGGACAACGCACTATTAAGGACTCCACCCACAGCCTGATTCGCACGATTGTTGGTCATTCACCTTACCAGACGTCCTGTTGGTTTCCTGGCTTTGTCGATATCCGGATTACCGTTTTTGATTTGTGATACCTTTCAGTTCATAACTGTTGGGTAAAACCAATGAAAGACAAAAGTCCTCCTGTGTTTCTTTATATTGAAGCCATATGTTGGATCACACATAAGTCTCTGACTTAATTTTCACACCATGGGAAACTCATAGCATCGGTACACGGTTGGTTGAGTAAATGAATACTGTGCAAAGTGTTTTATTTAACTCCTGACAATTTAATATTGTCTTATCCAAACCCTACCTCTCATTTGAGAAGACCCAGTTTATATTTGAAATATAATATAACTATTTATTTGTTCAACATGGATTTGAACATAATATCCTCTTTGATGGATGCCATTTCATGTGCTGAGCGCTGAGTCTCATAACAGATATGCCTACACAAGCATACACACTACATAAACTATACAACAAGTGGCTTGATTCGTCGAGTCACTATAATCTTTATTCTTCTTCTCTCCGCTATGCGTTGTGAAACACCCTGTCTTTTGCTTGAGTAGTCGAGCTCTGTCCTACGATCCTGAGACTATTCAGAAGAGGATATCTTGGTGAAGTAAGCCCTATGTAGACAGTTCACCTCTGCATTTGCCGAGACCCGCACACTATACAGTTCCCTTCTGGCTGAAGGCTATAGGATCTGCGTCCCAGACAAGTAGGACTTGCCTCCAAGATCTCCACTCTGGTGGAAGGAGAGACATTTCTGAAAGGTTCTGGCTACGCCATCCTCTTCATGCTCAGATTGTGACGCTTTACATCTTTGTCCTGATTGTACGCAATCCGACAATGCATAACACTGTAATTTCTTAGATATGTTCTGAATAGACGCTCTAAGAATTGCATATGAAATATCTGTTTATGAGTACTTGGTGGCAGTAACTGGAGTGGGCATTTGTTAAACTGGATGTTTTTCCATTTAACTGATTGTTGAAACTGGGTTTTCACATTCCTTTGCCTTATACTCTCTTTTGCTGCACCACTGTTGTGCTTAAGTATACTTGAGCGCCTCGTTTGCGTTGGACTGGGACCGGAAAGAGCTAGAGGGGAGGTTGGACGTAGCTCCCCAGGGCAATGCCCTGGGCCACAAGCCATCAGGGTATTAGCCTGGGCCTAGATTCACTATACCCTATCCTTATCCTAAAATTCCTATCCACAAACACTATACTTATTTACACTTAACTCTTTCTTTACTTATTTAAAATATAACTATTATCCACTGTCATGCTTAATTAACACTATTTATTTATTTATTTGTATTTATATATTTATAATTCATTTCAGCTTGCTTTAGGTAATTAGCTATAAGATTAAGCGTCTCTGTTATCATTGTACTTTGAACATACCTTATTAAAAAGAACCTAACTATGGAATATTCTCATCAAAAAATTATCTGCAATTAGAGTGGTATATTTTACAGACTGGATACTGTCCACTAAACAGACAGTTGTCAGTGATAAAACGGACAGAGGATCCCATCTGTCAGCAATGTAAAAAAAAAAAGAAACAAACTACCACTACATGGCAGAATGCCCGATGTACGCATCACTGCGCTGGGAGCTCTTTGGAGCGGACAAACTTAAGGAAGAGGATCTAAAGCAGTTGACGATAAGTCAACTCGGCAGGTACTGTAAGCGTACAGGTAGGTTCGAGGGTCCGACGCGCCGGTGTTGTAAACGATAACCCGCCTCTCCCTGCTCTCAGCTTTCAGGGGACTTGGGGAACTGGGTGAAATGCAGGTGAGTGATCACCTCCGGCTTCGCTGGCAACCCGCTTTCTAAATAGTAATAAAACATTTTGGTGCGGACATTTTTAAATTGGTCTTGTTTCTTTTCTTTTTTAGGTTTTTACTCCTGTTTTAATTATTATTTGATTTATATATACAATGACTGTGGAGCCTTTCGTTTCATTTGTCACACAATACTACTAGCTCCCATACGTCAAATTATTTTTAAGTTTTTGTATTCAGAATGCAATTTGTAATATTGTTAAAGAAGCTCTGATTCAGAGCTTCGCCCGGAGAGTGATAGGTCGTGGGTTCGAGTCCCATCGAAGCTAGTCGTGGGACGGGTCGATTTTTTTTGTCTATAACACAAGCAACAATAGTTGTAAACTGACAAAATGCTCTAATTGGGTGTAATTTAGACGCTGGATGTGGTGCGTATATTATATTGTCATCATTAGAAGGTAATTCAGCCAGCGGCGCCGATGCGGCCGATGCCTGGTGCCTGGCACCGCGCGCCGCGCTCCCCACCGCGATAAAAATGCAACAATACTGCGCTACGCTTACTAAAGACATCTTTAAAAAGCACTTTTTATTAAGATAATAGTAACATACCCGCGGAGCGTAAGGTTCCAGTCACATTAGCTGCTGGGTAATTAATTAATTATACACCTGGCTATGGGCAAACGAAATCTTCATTTATGGTGCAAAACATATTATTATTATTATAATTTATAGGGGGGACGCCAGCGAAGCCGGACGTGTGATCAGTCACCTAGGTCGGGACCATTTCACCCAGTTCCCCAAGTCCCCTAAAAAGCTGAAGAGCAGGGGGGAGGCGGGTTATCATTGACCCCACCGGCGTCGGACCCTCGAACCTACCTGTGCGCTTACAGTACCTGCTGAGTTGACTAATCGATAAACTGCTTTAGATCTTCGTCCTTAAGCTTGTCCGTTCCAAAGAGCTCCCAGCGCAGTGATGCGTACATCGGGCACTCTGCCATGAAGTGGTAGCTTGTTTCTTTTCTTTCTTTGCATTGCGGACAGATAGGGTCTTCTGTCCGTTTAAAAACCGTGCAGAACATAACAATATCTTTATGTTGCCTAGTATAATAATAATAATAAAAGCCTTTGTTTCACTGACCATACAAAATTTTATAATATATAAATGTTTAAACTTAAAATAGTTGTTTTCTTAAATGTTGTGGCATCGCCATTCTGTACCAATTCAGTCAGGTTGTCCTTGGACATAGACCTCCTCCAGGCATTTCTACACTTGTCTGTCAAGCGCTGACCTCCTCCAGCCTTTCTGCCAGCCTATGCTGCCTAGTACTGGTCGTTAAAATCTTTCTTTGTTGATAACTGACAACGTCACAGAATAAATAAGCTTATCAATGTTGAGTTACCCCTTAGCGTCGGCGTCCTTGAGCAGGTAGAGCGTGTGTGCGGGCGCGTTGCGCAACTTGTCGGCCGTCGTGATCACCTTGTTGAGCCCCTGCGCCGCCGCCGACGCCGCGCCCAGCGCGTCGATCACCCGCGACAGGCTCTCCTGGACCACCCTGCACACACAGACACCATACACTTTAAATACCATACCATACCATAAACTTTATGGTCTTTTTTTTTTTATCCACAACGGGGTAGCACTTAGCCTTCATCACACCTGATGTTAAGTGGTGATAAGGCTGAAGATGGAAGCGCACTACTCCCGGAATCCTCAATCACTGAGGAACTGGCTATTTTATCTCTAACTGCCGGAACACAATAATGCTGAAAACATCATTGTTATGGCGTCAGACTTAGATAAGATGGTGGTAGCTAGCCAGGCGGACTAAGAACAAGTCCTACCAGCAACCAAACCAAATACAATATGTACCCCCACTGGGAATCGAACCCGGGACCTCTTGGTCTGAAATCGGTGGTGTGAACCACTAGACCACAGAGGCGGTTAAACAGTACATTCCACATAATGTTCCACACATGTTCAATTCTGTCAGCGATGAAATTGATGTCAATTTCATCTATGTAGATTTGTTCTGTGATAGCACTGTTGCCCTGAAGCGAGCACTGGCAACTAAAGTACTTGCTGGTTACGGTGATGATATTTAGCATAATTTCAATCTTTCTTGTTTATCATAATATAAAATTAATTATATATATATTTTTTTGTTTGTTTATCCTAAAAAGGTATTGGCATGAAAGTAGCTTAATTAAATTTTAGTTAATTATGTAAAAGTATTATATAAGTATAAAAAAAAAACTATATGTGGAAACTGTTTCACTCAGTTGCGAGTAAATCACGTCACGCACGGCACGCTTTGTCAGATCAATAGATTTATATTTGAAATCAATTCGCCTAGATCGAAAAGCTGATTCTTACAAGTGGTGGTCAGCAAACGAAAAAGAATACCCAAACCTCTCGAAATTTGCTAAAGTTTATCTTTCTTCTCCCGGGAGTAGCGTGTATAGTGAGAGGTTGTTTTCTGAAGCTAGTATCATTTACGATGAAAAGCGTAATCGCATGCTTCCAACAAATGCAGAAAAGCTTGTTTTTATCCATCAAAACCTACCACTGCTGAATTTTACTTATTAAAGTATTGTGATTTTAATAATAAATACAAATCTTGATTAATATGATGTGTCTTTTTTTCCATGATTTGGTATTCGGTATTCGGCCGAATAGTACCTATTATTCGGCCGAATACCGAATACCAAATAAAATGGCCGAATAGGCCGAATACCGAATAGTTGCCGAATATTCGTGGCATGTCTAGTTCACACCACTGTTTTAAGACCAAGAGGTCCCGGGTTCGATTCCCAGTGGGGGTACATATTGTATTCGGTTTGGTTAGTGGTAAATTCAAATTCAAATCATTTATTCGTTTTAGGCTGATACAGCACTTGTGAACATCAATGAGGCTACACTATCGGTCCCCAAATCCTACGGCGGGAGGCCTTGTAACCAGAAGAACTGGCAAGAAACTCGCCAAGGCCCAAGGGCTATTTTTTAGGACTAAACTTGTTCTTAGTCCGCCTGGCTAGCAATAAGACGACGCCATAACAATGATGTTTTCAGCATTATTGTGTTCGGGCAGTTAGAGTTAAGATAGCCAGTTCCTCGGTGATTGAGGATTGCGGGAGTAGTGCGCTTCCAACTTCAGGCTTATCACCAATTAACATCAGGTGTGAATTCAGCGACGGAGGGGTGATGAAGGCTAAGTGCCATCACCTTGTGGATAAAAAAAATGTAAACTAAATAAGGCAAGTAGAAAAATACCATTGCAGTACATATTACACTCAAACATACTGCCAATATGTATGAACATAAAACTATTACAAAATTATAATGCATTTAATCAAAGACAACAGTAATCAATAAGGAAAAAGTAAATGGTTGTTATTAATCACTCTTTCATTGGTCATTTTATAAAAAAAAATGGGGGAACTGTATTCAGTGGAACCTGAAAGATTTATTGTGACTATTTCATTATATTAGATATGTTTCCGGACTATACACTTAATGTAGCTTATTGAAATAGGCTTGAGAGAGCTTTACTTTTTATGAATAAGACTAAGGTCCGGTTGCTCGTACATTACAGAAAAGTTAAAGTTTAAATTTAACCGTTGTCAATTTTGACCTCGGTCAAAGAAAAATATGTTGGGTTAAAAGTGTTGTCTGTACTATTTCATTAACCTTCCCTTAATTACTAATGCCAAAATTTAAACCACCCCCACCCTGTCAGTTATATTGACCGCCGTTTAATGTATAATTTTACTGCTTGTTAAAGTAACCGCTTCTTCAACAACGCTTTTAAAATTTGACCGCCGGTTAATTTTACTTTAACCATAATTTAACCCTAAAGTTAACGTAACCAAGCTTCGAGCAACTGGACCTAAATCATGTTTCCAAGTCTACCAATATTGGGCTCTATTAGCAAAGAAGCCCAACAAAACTCACAGGGTATGATAAACACCATAAAAATAACCTTGGAATAGTTATAGAGATGCATGCATCCATGCATTGCAGCATGGAAATGAAGAAAACGGTCATGGATACTTGCATTCTACCATGCCTAACATATGCATGCCAGACATGGGTGTACACAAATAAAATTAGAAACAAAGTACGATGCTGCCAACATGCAATGGAACGTAGCATATTAAAGCTAAGGAGATCCAACAGGGTTAGAAATACGGCCATAAGGAAGAGAACAATGGTAGTAGATGCTCTGGAATTAGCTATAAAATCCAAATGGCAATGGGCAGGACATGATGCCCACTTCACTGACAGTAGATGGACCTTAAAAACGACACAGTGGAAAGGCCCTACAGGTAAAAGAGCAGTGGGAAGACCTAGAATGAGCTGGAAGGATGATATTGTCAGTGTTGCGGGAAACAAATGGATGGTTGAAGCTCAAAACAGAGATGCATGGAAGGAGATGGGGGAGGCTTTTACCCGGATGGCGTCAAACGCTAATTTATGTAATAATACTTTTTAGTTGTAAGATAATTGTAAAAAATTATGGTTTGAATAATAAAGCTTTATTATTATTTATTATTAGTTATAGAGAGCATTAGATACTTGAGGCTTTTCAAATATGCAATTGATTGCCATAGAGTAGTGGTGGGCAAACATCTTAATGGGTGACCAGAAGTTTATAAAATATCCCGAGGAGGGGCAGAATTATAGGAGAATGCATTTTGTGTTGAATTGCGTAGGACCATTGATGGGTAGGATTAAATAATATTGAGGGCCAAAGCTGACCCTGGGGCCGTATCTTGGCTATCACTGCTATAGAGGATTGAGGATTGGATTGTTGCAGAAATTGGAATAAGGTTTAAGAATTGCAATACAAATGCACTTGTTTGCAGAAAAACAAGCAATTGCTTTAATTTTATACAAATGTGCTCACTGCACAGTCACTCACTCTACACTATCAAATTGAAAATGAATCATTCTCCGAGTAAAGCCTTAAATAAGAACAAACGTTGCCCCATTTCCCCACAGTGGATAAACATTTGTTCAAGTTCCATACATTGTTATTTGAAATTCAACTACTACTTTATATTGTTGTAAGTTTAGGACTATGATAGATTTTCATAGTTTTTTCAGAACTTATTGGAAAGACAAAACATTAATCCAAAACATTTCACAAAGAAATCATTGTAGAAATATACCTACTGATGACAGTTTTATTTTAAGGACTATGAAGTGAGCATGTTTGTAAAATGCTTGTGTTTTCTGCAAACAAGTGTCATAAGTAAATATGTGCTTTCTTAGACAAAAAAGAAGTGAATTAATAATATTATTATTATTATACTGCAATTGATACGAACATAATAAAAGGCTTGCAAAAAAGCACTCTAGCAGACATGAAGAATCCTGATACTATAGAAATATTAATAGTATTTGGATTAAAATTGATACAAACTCACAAATAAAAATACCTACTAAGATATCATAATTTGCACATTCACTTTTAAGTCTAGGTCAGAGAATCCAATAAGTATCCTACTAGATTATTTATGGAAACATCTAACAAGGCCTATTCCAAATATAGTAAAGGATAATGTCCATTTATCTGAGAAGAGACTTCATTGCCTTCCAGATTACGATGCCGTGAATGGAATGAATTAAATTCTTGAGTAGGTGTGTCGTTATGACGCCATGGCGAATGGGGCCTTGGCGCTCGCTTCGTTCGGCGCCAGCGGACCTTCTCGATGCATTGTGATATGTCTGAATGTGCACTAACCTCACACTGCGGACATCTCCCTGGAACCCCGGGGGTATCAGGGTGTAATTCAATTTTGTGATGTCTTCTTTAAGCATTTCATTGACGGGTACCATCCATTCCATTTTCGCTAAGATGGTTTATAACTATTTTCGTGTTATATTTTATGATATTATTATAGTGTAAATAATGCCAGAATTGGAAGATAGAAATTCCACAATAATTTTATTCAAGGCTTTGCTCTCACTCACTCACACAATTCACCACACAACACACCACCACAAAAATTCACAAAATTAAAAAGCAGGCAGGCACTCCACTCGGACTTGACTGACAGTACTGACACTTGTCTTGACACTCTTGACAGCACGTGCTTGACAGACAGTAGTAGATTTTTTTTTAACGTTTAGGGGTGCGTTCTGTGGCTTCGCTCGAGTGCACTCGAGCGCACTCCGGCGCGCACTCTAGCCGTTCCGTGGCTTGGTGAAATTTTACTCTGACAGCTGTCAGAGTGTAGTTTCACCAAAGATGTACTAATCAAGGAATTTATAAGTACTACGTACAACAGGAAGGTGCACTCTGTATTTTTGTGTATTTAAAAATACACTTTAATTTTAAGAGATAAGGTTTTTATTTCAATACAAAATGTCAACGGTCCAGCTGAGACCGCAATAACGAGGTGAGGGTGTCCCTTTCTCTGAAATTGCCAGCACTCTTAAATAACAGGTTTAGTAGATTTATCACAGATTTATGGTTCACAACTTTCGTTATAAAAATTAAATTTCGTAAAATTTCCGCTTCGTATTACTTTTAGTCAATAGAAAACATCGCATATTAATTTAGGTATTACCGTATTAAGCATAAAAATGTATTAGGTCGTATAAGTTTTTTATGGCTTATCCTAGAAAAGAATTTGAATGATAGATTTCAGAATGTTAAAGTGGCAATTTGTACAATTCCGTCTTCGTTGTGTCAAGTTCGCAACTCGCTCGTCGTCGCCCGCCGCCCGTCGCGCATGTTCGTGGCCGCCGTAATAGAATGGAGTGAGATAAACTGACCACGAGGTCAGGTCTGCTAAAAAACGGTCCTAATGAGATAGCAAGAACGATCTTGCTATCTCATTAGGACCGTTTTTTAGCAGCAGTGCACCTTCCTGTTGTATTATAAATTCCTTGGTACTAATAAACGTAGATGGATAGTAGAAAGAGAAATGTTCAATGCAGGTTGCATCTCTTTTAAACTCACTATGGAAGTCATTTGAAAAAAAGAGACAAACATAGTAGCTTTGTTGCTACTTAATATCGAAGTGGCACCGTTTTGTCTATACATACTTACTTATTATGATATAGAGCTATAGTGATGCACCATTCGTAATGAAAAGTATCGATAACTTCATTTTATCAGTTACCAAAATGAACACCTCGTAGCTAGTTAGTCCTTCCTGACTGCCTTTTATCCTGGAAATTTCAAGAGTTTCTTCGGGAATCACAAGCGGACGGAATAAAAATAACGATGCAAATGTGAATTTGTGTATCTGTTTATTTTAGGAGATGTAGAGGAAAAAGAAAATAAATCAAAAAATACTGTACTGAACTGTACCGTTTGTTTTCATAATATGAATACCTACTTTACTAATGGAAACTCTACTAACGGAAAGATAATAAAACAAACATCAGTTTATTTTTACTTTTATGTTTAAAACAAATTAACATATTCTCAATCTTACTTAATTATTATTACAATTATATATGTTGCAGCCAAATGGTTGAATCCGCCATTCAATTAAACGCCTACTGCTATAATTAACCATCCGGCGGATTCAACCATCCGCCTGCGACATATACATTATATGAAATTGTCTCTGAATGGGTCCTCTTTTTAGGTATGTTATATAAATAGTAAAATAGGTACATAAGTTTAAAATGAGTATGTGAGCAAACATTAACAAAATTTTATTCATAAGAAACGAATTAGAATCTTTCTGGGGCTTGCTTGACTATGTGACGAAATTCTGGTAGGTTCCGAGATGGTCGATGTCAAAGTTCTCATTGATCGTGGTACTCGTGATCGTGTGATGTGTGTCATTATGTTTCCTGTTAACAGAAAAAAGTTAGACATAAGTATTGTATAAAACATGTTGCAAAGTTGTGCGAACTAATGGATCCTCCGGGCTATGTCAGTTCAGTAGGCACTTTAGCAATTACTTTATCATTTTTTTACTAATAATAACTATTATTTCTTAAAACAAAATACGGGTATTTTTTGTAACACCTTGTTTATAAAATAATCATACATTATCTATACATACCTATGTACCTACATCATATAACTTAGTTACACTTCTAAAATGAATAGCTTAGGTACAGAATGAAATTTTATAGTTAACAAATTCAGAATACAAAAATTACCTGCTGAACGTTTGCTGGTTGATTTTTAAAAATTCGTATCAGCATAAATCCGTATATTTTGTTTGTAACACTCGTTTTTTTTTTTTCAAAATGCAAACTGCATATTCTTGCATTTTTTGGGGGAAGCCAGTCTGCTCTTCCTATATTTTCAACCACCTTAGTTTAAATCGGAGTCTGACGGAAAGCTGAAAATTAAACATATTGTTTTTAAATTAAATTTGCCATGTACCTACCGAAACGAACGAAAAAGTACTCACACACATAAAATAAAAGTACTATGTTTGAATACTGAGAACGAAAAAATATTGATTCGATTATCGATAACTTATCTGCAAAGTACCAACACTACAAGACCAATGGCGAGTAAATGAAATGTCAAACAAAATGTCGATCAATATCTAACAAAAGATTTTCATTTATTTGTTTTATCATCAGGTATAGTTACGTGTATGAAACAAAAGATAAGAGTTTTCTACAGTATTTTTGCAAAGAAAGGCTTACCAAAAATGGCCTAGTTATTTGAATAATTGGTAAAAACGGAGGCTCACTCACCGATGAAAGGATATTATTCCGAGTTTGTCCTTTAAATTACTGTAGGAACTTTTGCAGCTCCTTACAGCACAAGCCATGGTGTTTTGGCAATACCCACAGAAAGATTTTTTTCACTAATCTTGCATAAATTAACCACAATCAATAAAAAACCACGAACACTGATTGACACTGATGTAGTCCACTCTGGTCTACAGAAACTCGGCTGGTGGCGCGCTAGGTTTCAATACGGAGCGTTGCCTATATTGCTATCTCTTTTCAATACACGCTGAACTGTCATTTAGGAGGAAAGGAAAGATATATCGTTTCGTTGTTCAACTTTTTAGTATCCATCTATGTTTAAGAATAAATTTAAATTTTAAGTATTTAAACCTTAAACTACACAGTGTAAATAATCACATTCTTTTGAACAAACTAAAAAGTAATAGTATTCACACTTTACATGCTTCTTCATCAAATTGTAAATGCCCATTTATTCTACATGATTTTCAAGAAACATCAGCATATATTGAACTAGAAAATAATATAAAAAGCCATGAAAGCTGGGCTTGCTACTGTGGTTCTTATGAAAGTAAATTTCCTCCATTAGAAATAGATATTGATCATGGTCTTCGAACCAAAGAGGCAGTTTATGAAAAATTATCAGATTGGCAAGAATACCAAGTAATTTACACGGATGGATCGAAAAGTGATAGTGGAGTTTCAGCAGCGTATTACCATAAAAATTTAAAGTACGGAAAAGGTAATCGCTTATCAGCTAATTTTAGCGTTTTCTCAGCTGAAGCCACAGCAATCCTGTTGGCCTTACACTACATACAAACTGATGTTATTTGCTCTGACAAAGGTAGATTTCTAATAGTTTCTGATAGCATGTCTGTGTTAAATGCACTAGGTAATCCAGGATTCCACAATTCACATTATATACTATTTGAGATCAAAGAAATAATGCAAAATTTAGCAGATAACAACAAAAAAGTAAAGTTTGTATGGACTCCAAGTGGCCTACCACAAGCTCTTATAGCAGTTATTTTTAAGTTGAGAGAGTGAGACGCCGCTATACGGCGTGTAGAGCGGCGTCTCACTCTCTCAACTTAAAAATAACTGCTATAAGAGCTTGTGGTAGGCCACCAGCACATGTCGGTCACAAATTATATAGACTAATGTCGGTGTGACCATAGATGTATTATTTCTGGGTGTGACAGGCAACGAAAATGCCGATTATCTTGCCAGACTAACGAATTCTCTGGGTGGCAACATTAAAAACATTCCAACCCCTTGGCAAGATCTGCTTCCTGAATATCGTAAGAAAATCAATAACCAATGGATTGGGAAAGGGAAATTATCATCCAATCAAAAGGAGCATGGTATGCTGGAATTAATAAAGAAGTTGGCCGAAAACCCTGGTTCGCTGTATCCGGTAACTATCTGCAAAGGAAGTTTTACACGCAGATAAACAGGCTGAGATTTGGACACTGCAGATTTAAAGCCCATTTGTGTCGTATGCGCATAATATCATCCCCAGTATGCACTGAATGCACTTCACAGCAAGATCAAACTCTGGAACACATCTTTTTCACATGCCCGGCGTTCAATATACAGCGACTGTTATTAATAGATCAGCTCTTAAAAACACATAAAACCATCCCGCCATCACTACAGGACATCCTAGCTCGCCCTGAAAATTTCATCCCCATATATGAATATATTATCTCCACTCTTGGAGAAATTTGATGTGAGACAAACCGGGGGGGCTACCGGCTAAGAAATATGGATATGGGTATGGGCTTCAACTGTCATTTGAATTCCTTATCTGGATAGATTTTTGCTACTTTGTTCTGTTGAACGTTGCGAGCTAGTTATCGTTATACCCGACGTCACAAAACAAGAAACTGATAGCGGTAATTTTCTTTATAAAATTGACTTAAAGTTCCCAAAAACGTATGAAGTTCATACCCATAAAGTTACGCGGTAGCCCCCCTGATATGACTACTACTTAACTCGGATATGACTTTCAACTGGAAAAGATAACAAGATTTTACAAAAAAGATAATATAAGATTTGGCTTTTTGCCTTAAAAAATACTAAAAAGACTCAAGATTTGGCTTTGCCTTTTAATTAAACAAGTTTAAGAAACCAACACTGAAGAACTGGCAGTATGGCTTAGACCTTCGCCGGTCCCGAAAAGGACGAAAACACTACTACTACTCAAAGAGCATGTAATCAATTTGTTTGTTTGTTATTTTGTGATTTTGCCCCTTTTTAATCATAAGGTACTATATCTATGTGATTTTGTTGTTTTTGTGGTTGTTTTTCAATAATTCTGTGATTCATTGTCATTGATAAATACAGCGGGATATTCTCCTCTCGTGAATTAACTCATTGAAAATCGGAGTTTTGATTAAATTTTCGTGAGGTTCAGACTTTGTGCTTAGATTGACTTGCTCGTGAGTGAACATGCCTCAAACTTATTTGATTCTGATTGTTCATCAGCACAAATTGATGGTAAGTACCTACAACCAATAGCAAGACTCATTTATTAGTAATATAACCTATACTTTAAAGGTACGGAAATGCATTCATTTAACTGATTGTAGATAATTATCTAACTACATCTCCAATCCATACATAAACATAGAAGTATAAATATAATATGAAAGGGATTTGGAAACAGTTAAATTTGGCTACAGAAAATACGAAAACTTTGTGGGACAGCGTTATGAATAAAACTTATCTGCAAAAAAATTAAAATTAAAATCATGAACTTTTATGCTGGAGCTTCACCTGTGTTTAATGCCATTAATAAGCGCTATTTTATATAGTATACCCATATATTATTGTTCCGATCGCTTGATCAGCTTGGAACGACGAAGATGGATGAATGATCTGGGTATGCTCCACTCGATTGCCAATGGACGCTCTGACAGCAGGTTACTAGAGTTTAATAGAGTACCTGGTCGGTCAGTGCGTAATCAACAACTATTTTGTAAATTGTCTGCCAGAAACAATGTGACGCAGAATAGTCCATTGCTGAGAATGTGTTTGTTGTATAATGAAGTTTGCAATAACATTGACATTTTTAATTGTAGCTTAAATTGTTTCAAAAGAGCGATGTTGCAACACAGTAAAAATTGAGTTACTGGATGATTCGCACGAATTTAATTCGCCCGAAGCAAAATGTGTGAATCAACACTTGTACTTCTTATCTTGCAATTAGTCAAAAGACTATGAACACATGTGCTGTTATTGCTTAATTGTCAGTTAGAGAGGCTTCCCCAGTAGAAAGACCTCTCTCTATGTCTTATTCAGGCTCGTCCAATTCAAGGACTTGCCATCTTTTTAGTCTGCGCACAGCTTCGGGAATGGTGAGCTGCACCGCAAGTTCATTTGGATGGTTTGAGAGTCTCGCCTTGTACTTTGTGCAATTAGCCTTGATCTCCTGCTTAACTGTGTTGATGCCGAGACATTCATGGAGTATGTTAATTTTTGTAAACCATGGTGCATTGGAGATTTGTTTCAGTATATAGTTCTGAACCCTTTGTATTATGCTTATGTTTGAGTCACATACTGATCCCCAGAACTGGATACCATATGTCCAGATCGGCTTTAAGATTGTTTTATAAATTAGCAGTAGGTTATCAATTGATAGTAGATCAACACTTTTTAAAAATATTATTTTTCTGTAGGCGATTTGCACGAAATTAATTTAAAAGCGTGCAAATTGACACCCTCAAAAATATGTAGTAGTCAATTCGCTCATATATTATTTTACATTTAAAAAATAAGAAGTACAGTCATGCATGTCTCGTAAATAATATGAAGAAATAATCAAAGTTTAGATAATATCAACTTTACTTGAAATTAGGAAAGCCGTTAGTTACTATAAATACCTCTGATTGACAGCCGACAACAGATTAAGAGAGAGAGATAGCACACTTTTGTAGTGTGTAGGTACAATTTAAAGAAACTACAAACTTTAAAGAACTACTAACTACACTTTAAAGAAATTAAAGTGTTCAGTACACCCCTGCCTATACCGCGGAGTCAGCTAGCGCAGTGGAAGCTGGTATTACTAATATAGACTCCGGACAAAAACTTGGTTTCAGCCGGGATGTAACTGAACAATTGGACTGCGATACACAGTGGAGAGAATGTTAAGTAAGGTGATTTCACATACGGTTCTGTGGTGTCGAAAATCTCCTCGGCTGCGGAGAGACGGGGCGCGCGCCCCAGGTACCTTCTTCTTCTGCAGACCTTACCAATTAGTGACCTCACTCACAACACAAATAACAGCGTTCACAAGACACTGGGCGTTTCAACAATAGATACACAAGACACACACGGGGGAGCCTCTTTTATTATGATTTACAGTCCCGACAACAAGCGCGTGTGGTAGAAAAGGTTATCTTTCAAAGCATCCGCGACCGGCCACTCCAGAGATGGCATCAAAACCTTGGTCGTACAAAACGGGATCACATAGATAATTTTAGATGTATTCAAACTCGATATGCCAGGCACATTCAACGCGAGCGATTTTTAACAAATTCAGCAAAATTAATCCGACATTTTTGCAAGAAGAAATTCCAATCAAGTGTCACTGTCAACTTCAAGTGACAGCCAATGTCAATTTGACGTGACATTAGAGTTGCGTTCAGAAACGTCGATCTTTTCCGAACATCCCCCCGCCCCGGACCGTTAAGAACGGTACGTCAATCTACGGGTAATCGGGAGAGCCCACTAACGGCTCTCTTCAAAACCGAATCTCGAACCAAAACCTCAGCAAAACGAGGAACTCCGTCAGTTCCGGGGTAGAGTTTAACAATGCGCCCCCTTCGCCAACATAGGGGCGGCAGGTTAGCATCCTTAATCAACACGAGGTCGCCAGTCTGGGGTGGGGTGGTTTTATCTGTCCACTTCACGCGCTGTTGTAGGATATGCAAATACTCCATCGACCAACGTGCCCAGAAGTTTTGGGACATCTGTTTCAAAAGTTGGTATCGCGACAAACGATGGGATCCTACATCCTGAATCGGATATTCAGGCAAAGCCAAAAGGGGCTGTCCGATCAAGAAATGACCTGGGGTCAACGCTTCCAGGTCATTCGGGTCCGAAGACAACGGGCACAAGGGTCGCGAGTTGAGGACGGCCTCAATTTTACAAAATACCGTATCAAGTTCCTCAAACGTGAGAATAGTTTCTCCAATCACGCGACGCAAGTGTGTCTTGGCAGCCTTTACACAAGCTTCAAAAATTCCTCCCCAGGTCGGACAAGCCGGAGGGCTAAACTTCCAGATTATCCCACGCCGGGAGAGGGTGGTTCCAATGTCTATTTTATTATCAACAAAAAACTTAACTACTTCCTTAAGATAATTACACGTTCCCTTATAATTAGTACCACAATCGGAACGTATCAATGACGGCAGTCCTCTACGGGAAACAAATCTGCTCAAGGCGGCGACAAAGGCTTCGGTAGACAATTCCGAGACAATTTCCAAATGGACAGCCTTGGTGGACAAACACACAAACACGCACAAGTACGCCTTATAGGTTTTAGCATTACGCAGTCTCGAAGCCTTTACAGTAAAGGGACCGGCGAAGTCGGTGGCGACTCCGGCAAAAGCTCTACATTCCGTGACGCGATCAGCAGGCAAATCACCCATCTGGGGCTGCATGGTCGCGGCCTTCAATCGATAACAAGGCAGGCAACGGAAAACCACAGTGCGAATGGCTCGACGAGCAGACAAAATCCAAAATTCACGCTGCAAAATGGCCAACAAAGCATTACAGCCAGCATGTTGTGCATTCACATGGCGATCTGTTATTAACAGTTGAGTCAAATGTCCGGCTTTAGGTAACAAAAGGGGGTGACGAGCTCCATACGGCAGGTTCGCATTTCGAAGTCTTCCGCCGACTCGCAAAAGCCCACTCTCGTCCAGGAAGGGATTCAATCGCGATACCGCGCCCTTCAACTTGCGACGGCCTAAACGCAAAATTTCAATCTCGGACTCAAAACTATCAGCTTGTACTCTCCGGACCCAAAACAAGAGCGCGTCCCTACGCTCGTCCGGAGTGAGAACCGACGAATCACGCCTCGCGCGTGGGTTTCTGCAATTGTACACAAAACGTCTGATCCAAGCGGTAACACCAAGCAGCTTCTGTAAGGAGCTGTACCGATCCAACAACAAATCCTTTTCCCCGGCGGGGTTAGTCTCCAGGACGCATGCCCGCATATCAGGAACGGCTACGTTCGACAACGCTGGAGAGGGCGGCCACTCCGACTCAGGCCGCATCAACCACTGTGGGCCCCACCAGAGGGGGTGGTTAATTAGGGTTGGGGCTACACAACCCCGAGACGCACAATCCGCGGGATTCATGGTTCCCGGCACGTGTCTCCAAATCAACTCGATGTCGGAATTACAAATCTGCGACACTCGATTGGCCACAAACACGTCCAAGGTGTGCGCCGGAGCCTTCAACCAACAAAGGACGACCTGACTGTCCGTCCAAGCATAAACCTCTTGTATCTTAATAGATCGACCTAATGTGAGCCATACGTGGTTCAACAAACGCATTAGGAGGGCAGCTCCACACAATTCCAACCTCGGGATCGTATGACGAGTCCGAAGGGGAGCGACTTTGCTTTTCGCTATCACCAGATGCACAGCAACAACTCCGTCAACAGTAACGGTGCGGAGGTACACGGCCGCAGCAAATCCACGTTCGGAGGCATCGGAAAAGCCGTGAAGAGTAACTTTACAATTTTCAGAAGGGAGGAATAGCCTCGGCAAATGCACTTCATTAATCTCGGGGAGGGATGAAACGAAGCTCGACCAATCTCGGAGCAACTCGTCCGAGAGGGGTTCATCCCACGACACACCCGAAGCCCATAACCGTTGCAAGAAACACTTGGCCATAAACAGCACGGGGCAAATCCACCCATTGGGGTCAAAGGTACGTGCGACAGTAGACAATACTAAACGCTTGGTCCAGACTTTCGGTGGTCGTAAATCCACACAATAAGTGAACGTGTCAGAGACCGGTTTGTACTGTACGCCAAGGACGGTCACCACATGGGGATTATCAACATTTTCGAATAGGTGGGGGTCCTGCTGGTGCTCTTCGGGCAAACCTACCAGTACATCAGGCGAGTTGGATATCCATTTCCTCAACTCGTAACCTCCCGACTTCAAAAGGGCGGTGAGTTCGTCTCTCAGGACAATCGCCTCTGAGACAGATGAGGCGCCCGTGCAAATGTCATCCACATAGACGTCACTGGCCAAAATGGCGGAGGCGCGAGGGTATCTCAAGCGCTCCTTCTCGGCCAACTCCAACAAAGAACGAATCGCAACAAACGGGCTCGAAGCCAAACCGTACGTATTCGTATTCAATTCATAAATCAACAAGGGGTCCCTAGGACTCTCTCTCCACAAAATCAATTGGTACCTCCTATCCTCGGGATGGATGACCGTTTGTCTGAACATCATCCGGATGTCAGTCATAAATACAATTTGGTGCCGCCGGAAGTTGGTCAAAATGTCTGAGATCTCCGTGTGCAGCTTGGGACCTACATGCAGACACTGGTTCAAGGACGCTCCAGTAGAGGTGGGAGCCGAACCGTCAAAGACCACCCGAATCTTTCCGGATTTCAAAACGGCGTGGTGCGGCAGAAAGAAGTGCTCAACGGAGCGCCAATCCAAATCGCTCACGGACATGTGCCCTAACTCCTCATACTCCCGCATGAATTCAACATACTTCTGGCGGAAGACCGGATCCTTGCTCATGCGACGCTCCATCGCCACTAGCCTACGTTCCGCTAGCGGTCGGGATTCGCCCAGAGGAGGTCGGCCGGCACGAAAGGGGAGACGGGTGATCAAACGACCAGAGCGGAGGCGACCAGTGTTATTCTGGTAATACAACTCGTATTCATCCGCTACTGGGTCAACCCGCGGGGCTGGTGGAGGTTCCTCAACCTCCCAAAACTTCTGCACCACTTCGGAGAGAGACACATTAAAAACAAGGCCGCGATCCTCATCAAGGGAATCCAAAACGCGGCGAGCAGGGCCCATCACAACTGTACCGAGTGTCGTCTGCAGAGCTACCAAGCCATCTGGCTGCAAAACTCGCTTCCCCGTCAACAAAACTCGCCCCAGGACATCGGCTCCAAGGAGAGCATCAATCGGGCCTGGGCGGAAGAAATTTGGATCGGCGAGTGGGGAATCAGACACCAAAGACAACATACTCGGTCCCAAGTCAACTGAAGGTTGACGGCCAACAACTGTGTCCAACACAATCGCCGAGGTCTTAATGCCTGGCGTGGACTTATTACGTGATGTAAATGTGAAGTCAACATGCCCTAACAACCCGGGGACTTTCACATCGCCAACACCTCTCACGCCTTCCGTGTGGGGGTGCACCTTGAGGCCCAACCGCCTAACTAACCAAGATGACACAACACACCCCTGAGCACCGGAATCCAACAAGGCGCGAACTTCCACAAGGTCGCCATTCAATCCCCTGACAAGCACAGAGGCCGTGGGCAACAAAACGGTCTCTGGAGGGGTGGCTACAATCGACCGTAAACACGTTGATTGCTAGTATGTGGGGTCCCCAGACGTCCCCCCATGGTAAGGGGGTCGCTCATAGCGATCCAGTGGGTCCCAATCTCCCACATACTGCCTACGTCCAATTCGCCCGGCATCAGGCGGGTTATATCTCCCGGCCCCTTGAAGACGGGGCGGGCGCCGCTCCAAACGCGGGTATTCGGCGAGCGGCGGCGAGAATCGGTGCCTATCATCCACCGTGTACGTCGCCCCATAGTCGCGGGGGCACGGTGACCGATTTTCAGAGGGGGGGTCCCGGGGACCCCCGGCTGTGCGAGGCTCAACACGTTGCGGGGGGCTTCTACGACCTCCCGCAACGCTCGCAAAATCGAACCCCCTAGTTGGGGACCGATTTCCCATTGGGGGGTCCGTGGGACCCCCGCCCGTGCGAGGCTCAAAACGTCGCGGGGGGCCTCTACGACCTCCGGCAACGCCCGCATAACTCATCCCCATCCTTGGGGATCGGTTTCCCATTGGGGGGTCCCTGGGACCCCCGCCCGTGCGAGGCTCAAAACGTCGCGGGGGGCCTCTACGACCTCCGGCAACGCTCGCATAACTCATCCCCATCCTTGGGGATCGGTTTCCCATTGGGGGGTCCCTGGGACCCCCGCCCGTTTGAGGCTCCAAACGTGGCGGAGAGCGTCTGGGGCCACTCTGGTGGCCACTAGAACTGCTGCGGGATTCAAACACCGCGGGGGGTCCGAGACCCCCACCCATACGCGGTGATCCTGCAGCGACGCGCTGCGGCGCTCCGCCGCCCTCTGGGCTGTTCATGCAGAGGAGGGGATGGTGGTTGCCCTTACAAAAGCGGCATGGGTGCGCTTGGGTACATTCGCGCTGCATGTGCAGGCCCAAGCACGAGTAGCACCATGTCCGTTGTCGCGCGATCGCTCGACGGCCTTGGACGCGCTGGTCGAGGAACTTATCACAACGGGTCGTGCTGTGACCCGGTTCCCGACAATACAAGCAGCGGGCGGTCTCCTGGACGGCGGCATAGCGGCCGGGCGCGCGAGGGGCCATACGCCCCCTACGGGGGGGTCCGGTGGGGGATCTACTCTGTGGCACAGGTCGTTCGGGTCCCATAGGACCGGCCAGAGAGGAATTATCTGCCAGTCTACTTTCTCCTTCCAGGAACGTCAAGAGGTCCGAGAAGGGTGGCAGATAAGTCGCACTATCCCCACCACACTGCTGCTCAAAACGGACCTTAACAGAGTCCGGCAACTTTCCCAGGACAATGTGCAGTAACAAAAACGACCACTGCTCCACTGGGAGTTTTAAGTTTTTTAATGCGTTGTATGCCACCAACAGCGGATTCAACAAAGCCACTCTCAAGTGCATCACGCTGGCAACGCGGGGTAAATTCAAAATGGCGGCAACATGGTTGTCCGCCAGACGTCGTACGTTCTGGTACCGACGGGCAATCAAATCCCTAGCAATAGGGTAGTTTTCATCCGAGGGGGCCAAATGTTGAACCGATTCAAGGGCCTCCCCTTCCAACACGGATAACAAATAAGCCAACTTCTGGCCCTGGGTCAAATCATCCCGGGCATGTACCAGACTATCAAAAATATTAATAAAGCCCTCCCAGTCCTCTAGACGACCAGCAAAACGCCTTAAGTCTAAGGGGGCCAATCTAGCAAAGAGAGGGGGCATACTTTTAGATGTGGCCGGGGACGGGCTCGGTTCATTCTCTCTTGCCACTTGCAAAGGCCGGGCCACCTGAGTAATTCTGTCCGCAAAATCATAACACTGGTCCACATCCAAATCGACTTCTTGTCGCATTTCCACATCGGCCTCAACAGTCCTTTCCAAAAATAAGGCATACTGTTCATCAACAACAGCCAAACGTACGGGCAGATCTACGTATCTGTTCAACAAGGCCTCCGTTCTATCCGGTCGATCCAACAACGCAACTGCAGAAGCTAACCACCGTAACTCAGAACGTATTTTGGCTTTAGCAGAGGAGGCCGTCATTGTAACGTCACAAATTTATCAACAAAAACAACAAATTCAAAATATTCACTATAACACAAAATCTCCAATATTTGGAGGTTATTACTAACCACAAAATTCCAATATTACAACAACAAAGTATTTATAATGACACAAACTCTTAAATATCTGGAGGTTATCAGAAAACAACAAAACTCACTGACTATTGAAATTCACTCAAAATCACTGACTATTGAAATTCACTTGGATATCAACATACAACAAATTAATTTTAATTATTTCAAAGCACAAGTTTCAATGAGTTTCAATGTGTAAACAATGTCCCAAATCATTTAAGTTTCACTAAGTATTGAGTGCAAACTTATTAGCTAACCTTTTATTAGCTATTATTTTAGCAACAAACTTGTCAATATTCACAACTCAAATTTGCTAACAAACTAAATAATAATTATTATGAGCAAAGAAAGGCATCTGTTTACATTTTTGGAACTTCAATACATGACAATTAATTACAAGACATGGAACCAATAACAAAGGAATGCCCTTTACTTTTCAAATGCAAGTTAATTACCATTTACAAGTACAAATTAATCTAGTCCGGACCAGATGGTCATCAAACGGCACTGATTAATAGACAAAATTTTGGCGTGGGCCTCTCAGGCCTTCAAGCTACGCTCTTGCTACCAAGAAATGTTCAGTACACCCCTGCCTATACCGCGGAGTCAGCTAGCGCAGTGGAAGCTGGTATTACTAATATAGACTCCGGACAAAAACTTGGTTTCAGCCGGGATGTAACTGAACAATTGGACTGCGATACACAGTGGAGAGAATGTTAAGTAAGGTGATTTCACATACGGTTCTGTGGTGTCGAAAATCTCCTCGGCTGCGGAGAGACGGGGCGCGCGCCCCAGGTACCTTCTTCTTCTGCAGACCTTACCAATTAGTGACCTCACTCACAACACAAATAACAGCGTTCACAAGACACTGGGCGTTTCAACAATAGATACACAAGACACACACGGGGGAGCCTCTTTTATTATGATTTACAGTCCCGACAACAAGCGCGTGTGGTAGAAAAGGTTATCTTTCAAAGCATCCGCGACCGGCCACTCCAGAGATGGCATCAAAACCTTGGTCGTACAAAACGGGATCACATAGATAATTTTAGATGTATTCAAACTCGATATGCCAGGCACATTCAACGCGAGCGATTTTTAACAAATTCAGCAAAATTAATCCGACATTTTTGCAAGAAGAAATTCCAATCAAGTGTCACTGTCAACTTCAAGTGACAGCCAATGTCAATTTGACGTGACATTAGAGTTGCGTTCAGAAACGTCGATCTTTTCCGAACATAAAGAGAAAGCTGTATACGCACCTCACTCATCAGCGTTGGTCATGAGTCTTCAGTAGGGATGCCCGATCTGAATTGATTTTTAATTCAGAAGATGGATCAATTGATTTAGTGGGGGCGATGCATCAACAAAGTAAGATTACGACGACACTAATCGTACCGATTGCCTATACCTAGCCAAAATACCACTATAATTTTTCGTCAGCAGAAATAACTTTGTTTTTCATAGTGTTTGTATGAATGACATAGTTATATTATTGCGGTTTTTGAAAATGGGTAATACAGTGTGAGTCTTTATAAAGTGCACATATCAAAATCAGGGAAACTACACTATTTTATCGACAGTAAAATTACAAAAAAAAATAATTAATTTTTGTTATTTTTTAAAAATTTTGGGTTACACCTGTTGACCCTATTTACATAAATCGTCATAATTTTTATACTAAGTGTGCTACCACAGTGGAATAAATTTTGTGATGATAACTAATAATAGGCCGTACCCATATTAAAGTAAAAATATCCAAGAAAACCAACCCTACAATTTTATAATTAAGTAAGTGAAACTTAAAGAAAATCTGAAAAATGGAAAATGAAGTATTTAGAAAAAATCGACCCGTCTCACTACCAGCTCCCATGGGACTCGAACCCACGACCTTTCGCTATCCGGGCGACTGCTCTAACCACTGAGCTACGGAGTTGTTCGGAACACAAATCAATGAAATTTTTATAAAATCTATCTGTTCCTGGCAATTTTTAATGGAATAATTAAAAGTATGGATATTCCTATAATTGCAACAGGATTTTTTTGTAGATAGTTTAGAATTAGATGTTACGAATGCTAATTAGTCACAAACAAGTCTTGGAGATGCTTAGTCATTGAAAATAAAATATTAGCCTGGGGAATGCTCTGACTGCTTGAACGACTACGTAGCTCAATGGTCAGAACATTCGCTCAGACAGTGAAAGGTTCCGGGTTTGATTCCCAGCGAAGATACTTGCAGAATGGGTCTTTTTTTCTAATATTTATTCTCAATAATAATTTTTTTAAGATAAATTAAGATGCTTAGTTTTATAAAAATTGATTAAATGTAATATTTGATATTTTCTTGGAATTACACTCCCTGCTACTGAGGCAATTTATTCAAGACCAACTTTTTTTTATAGATGGATGGAATGAATAGTTTTGGCACAGAAGACTGGGACACTTGGACAGAGATTACCATAGTATGACACATGGCGCTAGAACAATAAGCGCAGACGGGTTGGTGCAACAACAAGACAGAAGCCAGTAAACTAAAGTACGGAATGCTGCAAAGGTAGGCAAACCAGGGCTACGGGCAAAAAAATATGGATATGGCTTTAACTGTCATTTGAATACCTTATTTTAATAGATTTTTGCTGCTTTGTTCTGTTGAACGTGGCTAGCTAGCTATCGAGGCTTTTTTTTATAAAATTGACTTAAAGTTCCAATAAACGTATGAAGTTCATACCCATAAAGTTACGCGGTAGCCCCTCAGATTACCCTTTCCACATAGGGTGCATTCCGATTCAGACCAAAATCAATTTCAGCGCTGACAGCGATAACAGGCGTACCGATTCAGATCCGGCTTATGACAGTTGGGACCTCTCAACGATTCGGAACGTTCGTAATCGCGCTCATAACGCTCACTGAACAACCTCAAATTCCGACCACTTAATTATATTAGAACTTAACGGAAGATGGATAATGTTGAAGAAATATTGACGCTGAAGAAGTATCTTCTACTCGCCGATTCCCACTCGCACTTGGATACGGTTATTTAACTATTTTTTAATAAAAAATACACCTACTGAAGTACTTAAATATAAACAAACAACTGTCAATTTTGACAGGACGCTCACAGTGATTCGGAGCATGGGCAGCGTAATCGCAAGATAGCGGATGTTATGACGCAATCAATGACGTCACACGGGATGTCGTTGTCGCGCTCACGGTGATTCGTTACGCAAATCAGCGCGATGACATCGCTGACAGCGTGAATCGGAATGCACCGACAGTAAATCCATACCAATATTAGAAAGAGAATAGATTTGTGTTTTTGTTTGTAACTAATGTAAAAACTCAAAAAATACTGGACCGATTTCGAAAATTCTTTCGCCACTAAAAAGCTACATTGTTCCCGATTCCCAAATGACATAGGCTATATTTTATCCCGATATTCCCACGGGAAGGGGTACTACGCTGGATAAAACCACGGGAAGCCACTAGTAATAAATATAAATATTGGAAACCATCACATACATTGTATTTTTTCAATAGGTACCAAACACACTGCGGGCAACACACTGCCTGCACCACAGCGTGCGGCACGCTCGCACACTACGGACAACACGCCACGCTCGCACACTGCGGGCAACACGCTCGCACTCTGCAAGTAACACGCTTGCACTCTGCGGGCAAAACGCTCGCACACTGCGGGCCACACACTGCCTGCATCTCAGCGGGCAACACACTGTCTGCCTGCATCTCAGCGGGCAACACACTGTCTGCCTGCATCTCAGCGGGCAAACGCTTGCGCACTGCGGGCAACACGCTCGCACTCTGCGGGCAACACGCTCGCACACTGCGGGCAACACGCCACGCTCGCACACTGCGGGCAACACGCTCGCACTCTGCAAGTAACACGCTTGCACTCTGCGGGCAAAACGCTCGCACACTGCGGGCCACACACTGCTACATCTCAGCGGGCAACACACTGCCTGCCTGCATCTCAGCGGGCAAACGCTTGCACACTGTGGGCAACACGCTCGCACTCTGCGGGCAACACGCTCGGGCACTGCGGGCAACACGCTGGCAACACGCTCGCACACTGCGGGCAACACGCTCGCACACGGCTGGCAACACGTTCGCACACTGCGGGCAACACGCTCGCACACTGCGGGCAACACGCTCGCACACTGCGGGCAACACGCTCGCACACTGCGGGCAACACGCTCGCACACTGCGGGCAACACGCTCGACTGCGGGCAACACGCTCGCACACTGCGGGCAACACGCTCGCACACTGCGGGCAACACGCTCGCACACTGCGGGCAACACGCTCGCACACTGCGGGCCACTCACTGCCTGCATCTCAGCGGGCAACACGCTCGCACACTGCGGGCAACACGCTCGCACTCTGCGGGCAACACGCTCGCACTCATCGGCGATGCCAAAAATATGGTGAAAAAGGTGAGCTCTACCTAATCAACCATCACATCAGCAATGTTTAATGTCCCGACAACTAGGTAAATTCTTTGTGACGTGCCGAGACCTCTGGCGCAGAAGGCAGGTAGCCTACCCCTGCGCCAAATCGGTCGTCAAATAATAACTTTACTCTTAATCCACATAAGTTGCAATTGCAAACCTACTATTATCGATTAATTACTCAGAACCTTAATCGATTAATCGCGAGAATCGATCACAGACTCGTATGGTTACATGCCTAACACGTCACTTTAGCATGTGTCAAAACGGGCCTCTTATTTTGTGACGACTGTAGTGGACCTATAGGTTGATTTGATATATCTAATAATAAGAAGTTTAAAAAACTAATAAACACACTTTTATAGGAACAGACTAAAAAGTACAAAATAACCGTCTATTCAGTAACTGAAATTAAAAAGCGTGGTGCGCCCTTTGCAAAGCATGCACTTCAAGTACTTAATATTGACAACGCGCACCACGCTTTTTAATTTCAGTTACTGAATAGACGGTTATTTTGTACTTTTTAGTCTGTTCCTATAAAAGTGTGTTTATTAGTTTTTTAAACTTCTTACATATTTATTTTTTACTTTTTAGTTTAATAAATGGCAAGCTATGGATGGAATGGGTGATCGATTTCACAGTCCATTCATGTGTCTGCTCACCCCGTAAACATTATAACTCAAAGGCGTGATTGTATGTATTTAGTTTTACAAATTCAAGTGGAGTCTATTAGTTACCAGATGCGCGAGCCGAACCCTTACTTTCTCCTTACTCCATCATCAGACCCTCACCACCAAGTGAAGCGAATAGGTCTCATCAGAACGAAACAACGGAGCCCAAACGCGAGGGGTTTCCTAGTAGTCATTAAGAAGTGCCACTGGCTTCCTCCCTGCTCCATCATCAGACCCTCACCATCAAGTGTAACGAACAGTTCTTATCAGAACAAAACAAATGAGCCTAAACTCGAGGGGTTTCCTAGCAGCCATTGAAGAGTTCTATTGCCCACCTCTTGACTCCATCATCAGATCAGCTCGATGGTAGCAAATTATTCTATTGTCATCGGATTCATATAGACTTGCAAAGTTTCAAATCAATACGACAATTAGAAGTAGGTTAAAATTGATTTCCAAGATTTTCTTACATTGTGACTTAGTTACAAGTGAAGCTAATAAAAGTGTGGTAAAAATCACTAAAAGTTTTGTATTGTTCACTAGTTAGAAGTCATTTAGAATATGCGAGTCAGATATGGAATCCGCAATACAAAAATAGATAAAATAGAAAAAAATACAGAGAAAGTTCTTAAGATTTCTTAACTTTAGATCACTACATAGTATAAAACAAAGTCGCTTTCTCTGTCCCTATGTCCCTTAGTATGCTTAAATCTTTGAAACTACGCAACGGATTTTGATGCGATTTTTTTTTATAGATAGAGTGATTCAAGAGGAAGGTTTATATGTACTTTTTATCCCGATATTCCCACGGGAACGGGAACCACGCGGGTGAAACCGCGGGCGGCCGCTAGTCTAAAATAAACCTGAATTCAAATTATATTGAAATCTGCTAACATCACCATCTATTACCACTATGTGTCTGTCAAATCGATTGGTAAGATTAAGTTTTAGTACGAATATTTTTGATGCTATATGTGAAAACTTATAAAGGCATGTTTGGACTAAATCAATTATGTTCTATTTGTTTGTAATGTATGCTGTTTGTTTTCCATGAAAATAAAATAAAATAAACATTTTCAGAACGCTTCACAGAAACAGACACTTGCTTTATAGAGATTCTTGCTTTACTCCGTAGGACTGATTTCGGAGCTATGTATTATTGTTTACTATTATGATCTACCCAATAGTTACAACTAACAATGTTTCCAGCGGCCCCCGCCCCCTGGCGCGGCGCTAGTGGACGGGACTCGCCATAGCAGCCGCGCTACGGACTACTGAGCTCATTACGTCTGGTTAACGGTGACAAATAGGTAATTATTAAAATATTCCCGTGGGAATATGGGGATAAAATATAGCTTATGTCACTCGGGAAGTGCGTATCTTTTTACCGGTGGAAGAATTTTTAAAATCTGTTCAGTAGTTTTTTAGTGTATCTATTACAATTACAAACATCCTACTTATATCCTACTACCTATAAACCTATCTATACAAATAAATAAAATTGGAGTGTCTGTTTGTAATATTAAAATAACCGCTTTTTACTAAATGCATATGATTGTAAATACGGTACATATACCAAAATAACATTATTTACAATTTTTGTCTGTCTGTCTGTTTGTTCCGGCTAATCTCTGAAATAGCTGGACCGATTTTGACGGGACTTTCACTGGCAGGTAGCTAATGTAATAAGGAGTAACTTAGGATACTTTTTATCCCGATATTCCCACGGGAACGGGAACCACGCGGGTGAAACCGCGGGCGGCCGCTAGTCCTACTAATTATTAATAAAATTTAGATGTTTGTATGTTTGTTTGCGCAGGACCGATCGTTGTGGAGATCCTTGGGGGAGGCCTATGCCCAGCAGTGGGCGTCGTTCGGCTGACATGATGACGATGATGATGATGTTTGTTACTCAATCACGGCAAAACGGCTGAACGGATTTGGCTGAAATTTGGGACACAGATACTTTGTAGCCTGGAGAGGAACATAGGCTACTTTTTATCCCGGAAAAATATTACATTCCCGCGGGATAACGTCGACGTGAAGTCCACGCGGGCGAATTAGTAAAACATTAATGTTTCCCCTTTGTAAAACACTAGCGGCTCCGCGTGGTTTCACCCGCTTGGTATCGTTCCCGTGGGCATTGCGGGTAAAAGATAGCCTGTACCGCTACTCGGGAAGAATGTAAGTTTCTAATGGTGAAAGAATTATCAAAATCGCTCCAGTAATTTTTGAGTTTATCCATTACAAACAAACAGCAATTGTTATAGGTATCCAATAAATTAAAGAAATCGAGTTTAATACTTGTTCATAATGTTATTTTCTATTCTTATATTATAAAGAGGAAATATTTGATTGTTTGTTTGTTTGCATCGAATAGGCTCCGAAACTACTTGACCGATTTAGAAAATTCTTTCACCATTAAAAAGCTACATCTTCCCGAGTGACATAGGCTATATTTTATCCCGATATTCCCACGGGAACGGGTACCACGCGGGTGAAACCGCGAGGATCCGCTAGTGTTCTTATAAATACATATTTGTATTTTGCATAGAACTTGGCACTCATTTAGATCTCCATTATTTTTGCGGCGAAGCCCACAGCCAAGCCTAATGTTTGTATTGAATAATGTTACAGCGGATCCCCGCAAGAGGACTGCGGCGCTAGTGGACGGGACTCGCCATAGCAGCCGCGCTACGGACTACTGAGCTCATTACGTCTGGTTAACGGTGACAAATAGGTAGTTATTAAAATACTAGCTTTCCGTGAACTACAAGACGTTATCCCGCAGGAATGTGACTTTTTCCGGGATAAAAAGAGGCCTATGTTCCTCTCCAGGCTACAAAGTATCTGTGTCTCAAATTTCAGCCAATTCCGACCAGCCGTTTTGGCGTGATTGAGTAACAAACATTCAAACATCGAAACTTTCATATTTATAATATTAGTATTCTCGTGGGAATAGGGAAATAAAATTTAGCTTATGTCACTTGGGAAGAACGTATCTTTTTACCGGTGTGGAATAATTTTTTAGTTTATCCATTACAATAAAAAAAAAGCTTCCCTCTTTAAAAACACTAGCGGCTCCGCGTGATTTTACCCACTTGGTATCGTTCCCGTGGGAATGGCGGGTAAAAGATATCCTGTACGTTACTCGGGAAAGATTCTAGCATTCTTCCCGACTCGGGAAGAATGCTAGTTTCTAATCAAAATCGTTAGAGTTTATAAATTACAAACAAAAAACCTAATCTTTCCTCTTTCTAATGCATACTAATATTTGAAAATTAAAGTTGAAAGTGTGTTTGTCTGTTTGTTTGTTAGTTTGTATTTCACGGAAATACTAGTTATTAGTATAGATTGCCCACTTGGCCCCGGTTATTACTTTATTACTATTTTTTTTATTAGTAAGTATACACATTTTAGGGAATTAAATTGGCTATATCTTAGTATGAAATCAGACACGAAATAGCGAGAAAAAATCAGCTGTTCAATAAAAAAGTACAATATCGGCTGGACCAAAATGTATGGAACAGCTTATTTTTTTTCGCATTTTCGTGGCTGGCCTCATAGTAAAAGAAAGTCGTATTGATGGACACTTTTAATTATCCAGTTGCTATGGACTATGTGACGTCACATAAAATTGAATATGACGCCCTCTAGATGGCATAAAGTCTAGAACTAGGTACCTAAATAAATATATTTTTTCAATAATGCCGGAAGTATTGGGTATCAAATGAATTATCATCATCAACTTAATTAGCACATTTCAAATATGTCTACTTTATTAGCTAACAAAATCACGCCTCAAAAGTTATTTATGCGTATTTTCTGTAAACGTGCGCAAAATACATATTTAATTATGGAATATGCTGAAAACCCGCATGACTCATGACATTCTTCATCTCTAAGAAATGAGGGCTACTGTTTTTTTGCTCGCCAGTTGGCGCCACAGTCGCGAGAGGTCCTGTTACAGTTCGTTTGCTTCGGCTCCTACGGCTCTACGCGTGTGAAAGAAAACAAATCTTAAATAATACCAATTAATTAAAAATATCCAGCATTCCGCTATGTTATGCAGTCCCGTCATGTTTGAAAAACCTCCTTTTCTTAGCTCCGCTTTTAAAGCACTGACGCTCACGTAATTCATATTTGCCTTTTCGAATCTCGTATTGCAAAATACTCCCATTTTATTTATTTTAGAAATAAACGCGCGTGGCTCACACACAAAGTATGACATTTGACGTTTCGAAGACCTCACGCGACACCAGCGCCTCTAGCGGGGCATTCATACGCGTTAGCCCTCATAGGAAAGGTTAATCTATACATAACCCCTTTACAGAAAAACAGGCACTTGCTTTATAGAGATACTTGCTGTATTTCGTAGGACTGATTACGGAATTATGTATTACTAGCTGACCCGGCAAACGTTGTTTTGCCATATAAATTTTATTGGACACGAACTTCGTATCACCTGCCTGACACAATGTCACTTATTAAAAAAATAGAAATTCTAAGCGGCAAAAATGTCAGTGATTACATACTATTTGACATACCTTCTCTTTGGAAGCGGCTAAGAAATGACAGTTGTGTGAAGTATGACAGTTTAACGGTTTTCTATACAACATTACCATTTTTATTTTATAATTTTCCTGGATAAAAAGTAGCCTATGTTACTCTCCAGCTCTTAAATTATCTCCATACCGAAAATCTCGTCGATCCGTTGCTCCGTTTTGACGTGAAAGACGGACAAACAAACAAACAAACAAACAAATAAACAAACAAACAAACACACTTTCACATTTATAATATTAGTATGGAAGTATGGATTGTTTACATGGAGCTAGACTTAATACTGAGGTAAGTGGAGTTTTCACCTGAATAAAAAAGTGTGCCCAGCAAATTCGACATTTAGTATGTAGTGGCTGTCAGTTGTCTCATATGACCATACGTATTTTTTCAAAGTGTAGGTGAGACGGAAGACAGCCACCGTGTAATTTGTGGTCACAAAAAAGTGTTAGTACTGCACTCTCCAGTTACCTCAGTATGTAGTCTAGCTCCATGATTGTTTACTATTATGATGATCTATTACTATTACTATCTACCAAATAGTTACAAATAACAATGTTACAGCGGATCCCCGCAAGAGGACTGCGGCGCTAGTGGACGGGACTCGCCATAGCAGCCGCGCTACGGACTACTGAGCTCATTACGTCTGGTTAACGGTGACAAATAGGTAGTTATTAAAATACTAGCTTTCCGTGAACTACAAGACGTTATCCCGCGGGAGTGTGACATTTTTTCGGGATAAAAAGAGGCCTATGTTCCTCTCCAGGCTACAAAGTATCTGTGTCTCAAATTTCAGCCAATTCCGACCAGCCGTTTTGGCGTGATTGAGTAACAAACATTCAAACATCCAGACATCTACAGTCGTCACAAAATAAGATGCCCGTTTTGACACATGCTAATGCTCGTGGTTTTTTACTATCACATTTTTCCTATACTTACTTACAAAATTGCATTGTGAATGCATAAAAATAATATAAAATCTCAATATGGCTGTTTCATCTTAATCGATTGTTAAACATTTGTAAAAATGTTTCTTTCGGATGCGAGGGTTTCCTCACATTGATGAAGCAACGCTGGCCTACAGCGTAACAAGTGATAGCAAAATTCGACGAGTCGTGTAAGCCTTTCGGTAGCTTAGTTGGTCAGAGCATCGGGCCGGATTCCCGGAGGCGCGGGTTCGAATCCCGCCTGAAAGCTACTTATAGGGCTCGGAGTTTTTTACTATCACATTTTTCCTATACTTACAAGATTGCATTGTGAATGCATCAAAATAATATAAAATCTAAATAGTCTATTTATTGAAATTTTCCTGTGGTATTATGGGGATAGAATATAGCTTATGTCACTCAGTAAGAATGTAGTCGCTCATCTTTTTACCAATGAAAGTTATCCATTACAAACAAACAAAAAATATTTTTTTCCCTAAGTATTACATACTATTACTATTATTAATTATTATTTGTTTATTATTAAGTAGTATTGTTATTTGTTTATATTTTTTTATTTATTTATTTTTTATAGTTTATGTTGTAATCTTCATATATAAAATAAAATATATCGTATACTTACTTACATATAATATGAAATTAAACTTGATTGCTGATTGTGCATTGCTTTTAATATTTTTTCTTGTTTAACCTTTTTTAATAATTTTTTAAGTTTTTAAGTTACCTATAAATTGAGTTGATTTAACTTACATTATTTAATGTAATCGAGAACTTCCATGTAGTTTCACATGCCTACTCTCGAAAGTGACTTTTATGTTTTAATGTATTGCTGTTTAGCTTGTTACTGTTTTAACTAGTTTTACTCGTGTGTTGTAATTATGAATTTTCGCTGTGTACATTTGTATTGGCCTTGGCTGCTTAATGTACTAAATAAATAAAATTAAAAATTAAAATTAAAATAAATAACTTAACGTTAATAACAATAACTTACATTAATCTTTCCTCTTTATAATTTACTCGCAGCTACTCGCGGTTTCACTCGCGTGGTATTTGTTCACTCGAAGAATGTAGCTTTCAACAGATGAAAGAATTTTCAAAACCGGTCTAGTAGTTTTAAGGGGTTGTAATTAATTGATCACCAAACTAACCTAACCTAACCCACAAAAATACTAACTTAGCATCTAAAATCGTATTTGTATTTGTATTTGTATAAAATACTGAAATGGACGCAAAGTCCACCACTTTGCGTCCATTTCAGTATTTTAGTTGCTTACTTATTATTTTTTGTGGCTCTATTAATTATTTCTCGTTTTTAAGTTAATAAATAAATAAATATTTTCTAACATTCAAACCAATTATCTATAGTAAATTTCTTAAGAAACTGTGTCTATGTGAACTTGATAACGGATAAATATATACTTAAATACTTTTTATACCAGACCAAGACAAATAGACATGTTCACGCATACAAATATTTGTCTTGTTCGGGAATCGAACCCGAGACCTCTAGCGCAGAAGGCAGGTAGTTTACCCCTGCGCCAAATCGGTCGTCAAATTACAGGGCTGGTGGTGTTTTTTTAAATTCATTTTTTAGAGTTCCGTACCCAAAGGTTAAAAACGGGACCCTATTACTAAGACTCCGCTGTCCGTCTGTATGTCTGTCACCAGGCTGTATCTCAAGGACCGTGATAGCTAGACGGTTGAAATTTTCACAGATGATGTATTTCTGTTGCCGCTTTAACATCAAATACTAAAAAACAATAAAAAAAAATTTAAGGGGGCTCCCATACAACAAACGTGAAAAACGTGTTTTCTTTTTGCCGTTTTTGCTTGATATTAATAACGGCAACAAATAGGCGCTTGAAATATTCACAGACTATTTAGTTGTATACTTGAGATTTAATATTATGTTTATGCACTTACAATGCAATTTTGTAAGTATAGGAAAAATGTGTGATAGTAAAAAACCACGAGCCATATAAGTAGCATCCCGCCTGAAAGCTACTTATATGGCTCGTGGTTTTTTACTATCACACATTTTTCCTATAGTTGTATACTTATTCACTCCAAAAATAAATAATTTAATTCGAATAAAATAAATTACGGGGGGCTCCCATACAACAAACGTGATATTTGATGGTACGGAACCTCCACTCGACTCGCACTTGCCTGTTTAGTAATATAATTAATCCATGATAATTACAAGCTTTTTATTAACTTGCCATGTTATTTAGTTAGTATGTTAGTTAGTTAGTGGGGGACAAATCTTGCAAGCTTAATTTGACCCACTTCCCAGTGTCCGATGGAGCTAAAATTTTGTATACAGGTTTGGTTTATTTAGATGACAATACAATATTAAAGTACAGTAAGAAAAAAGCTTGACATAAAATAGTAGATTGTACAACAAGTGCATAAAACGTACCATTTTACCCGAGACGTATATATCCACCCGAGCCGCAGGCGAGGGTTGATAGTCAATTCGAGGGTAAAATGGGTTTTATGTACAAGTTATACACTCTGCTTTTCACTTAGAGTCCGAGAAAAATAAATAACAATATTGCAAAATAGAAAAAATAAAGACTTCGCCATATTGGCGGGAAGACTTTCTTTTTCTTTTTTTATATGTGGCATTGGTAGCACAGTGACTTTAGCATAGATCGTAGTCCATAATGCTCTTGAAATACTTATTTCTTAGAAAACTTATTAATTTTGCCTAGTTTTATTAATTTAGTAATTTAAAATGGATTTTCACTGCTCATGCTCGTAAAGTTCGTGTTTATGTTTGGTATAGGCTGCATAAAATCGCTTTTTATGCTCTAGTGCATAAAGTAAAATCTTCGTCTAAGTCTCAGATTCTAAGACTAAGGTCGTCAGGTAAACAGTCACACACGCAATTAAACTTCGTTATATAAACCTGTTATTTCATTCTGTTTATGGACTACGAGTACGATCTATGCTAAAGTCACTGTGCTGCCACTGCCACGTATAAAAAAAAGTGTTCCCGCCAATATGGCGAAGTCTTTATTTTTTCATTTTTGCAATATTGTTATTTATTAAATTTTCCTCACACTCAAAGTGAAAAGCAGAGTGTATAACTCGTACATAAAACCCATTTTACCCTCGAATTGACTATCCACCCTCGCCTACGGCTCGGATGGATATATACGTCTCGGGTAAAATGGTACGGTTTATGCACTTGTTGTACAATCTACTATATGTACAAAATCGAAGGAACAGAATGAAATACCTAATAAGTTTATTTAACGAAGTTTAATTGCGTGTGTGGCTGTTTACCTGACGCCCTTTGTCTTAAAGTCTGAGACTTAGACGAAGATTTTACTTTATGCACTAGAGCATAAAAAGCGATTTTATGCAACCTATACCCAACATAAACACGAACTTTACGAGCATGAGAAGTGAAAAATAATTTTAAATCTTAGTTTCTGTCATTTATGTATGACATAAGATCGTACATTATTTACCTTTTTTTCTCAGCCATAAAAAGTTTTGATTTGGTTCGTCAGCCTTCATACTATTGTTGATCGAAGCTCCGTACTGTTATTGATATGTCAATATAGTGCGACAAGCTTTTCTGTTCCGGTGATTATCTTTGGAACTAAAACAGTTTTCATACGACAGTCCATTTTGACAGCTAATTTCGTATTGCAAGTGACTCCTCTGTCACGGCTGTCACCGGAACAGAAAAGCTTGTGGCACTGTATTTAATAGTGACATTTAAAAATAAACCATAATGTATAAAATTGAAAAAAAATGTTCAGTTTGTTTAATAGGAAGCAAGTACAGTGCCACAAACTTTGCTGTGCCGGTGGCCAAAATGTGAAACTAGCGTGTTTTTTTTAATGTCACTTTGCTGTCAAGTTGATGTCCAACCATAGCGCTGCTAGCGGCTGAAGTTCTTAGAAGTCAGGGCCGGTTAAATTGTTACAAAAAAAAGAAAACCGTACGTAGCGCCGCTGTCACCGGAACAGAAAAGGTTGTGGCACTGTAATGAGCTGCTGAATTGTGATTAACCGTGACTCTAGCCATCTCTTTCTCTCGTTTAGTCACATAATGCCTAATTCGCGAAATGGCTAATTCTTAAAAAGACTTATTTAAAAGACGGAGGGCGAGGAATTGTGCATTTTGCATTTTTAATACTCACTAATCACCCTATACATCATATCAAAAATTCAGAACTACCGGACCACTTGTTAGAGAACCCCCCTTAATTAGTCTCTATTTACTGGCTTATAACGTTTAGTTCACGTTTTAGAATAACGGGGTCAAAGTAGGTAGATTACCTATGTTTAATTTATTCATTTGAACTTAATGTAAAATTACTTAGAGTGTGTGTCAGATAACTCTGCACGTGCCTGGCGCGTTTTTGGCGCTAGTTACAGTGCATTTTTTTGTTCTAATATTATAGAAAAGATTAGTATTCGATTTTTACCGCGCGCAAACTTATCTGACGAGCACTCTAATAGCGTGCAGTCTGCACACTACCGCCGCCATTGAAAAAAATCATACCTAGAGTGCGCGCCAGATAAGTCTGCGCGCGACTGGTGGCGTATTTAATGTTGCCAGTAGAGCTTTGTGGTACTTTTTATCGCTTAAAAGATATTTGATGGCCTATCGTTTAGTTTAATTCAGTTTTTTTGCGAAAATTAGCCATTTTTAGCAATAAAACTCCATGAAATTAAACGACAAGCTAGAAAATATAGATAAAGCAATAGAAAGTACCACAAAGCTTCTTCGGAGTGCACTACAGAGAGATAATTCGCAATATTATGATCTTTATCACTATGATTTTTTTTCCAATGGCGGCGCTAGTGTGCAGACTGCACGCTCTTAAATAATGTTTAAAATCAATCGAAGTTAAACAGTTTTAATTTGATTTTTTTATTTATAAATACAACGCGTGTTAATGATTAAGCGCTAACCTTTTACGTGATGATTGTGCTCATGAATATGAACAACTCGACAAAAAAATCTGCTGTTCCTTACATTCTCGAGTTGGTATTGACATTTGACTTTTGTATGAAACAGTTGATTTATTTGTTGAGTTGCAGAGTTGGCCCCATAGTAAAAGTTGTTCATATTCATGAGTACAATCACCACCTATGAGGTTTTGCGCTAATTCGCAAAACCTCACGTTTAGCACGTTGTATAGTTTGAATAATCTGGATGGATGTTACAGCTCTTCAAAATGTCAATGAAACTACAGCACCACCGGTTCGCATAACCTACGGGCGCCCCGGGCTGAAACTCGTCAAGGGCCTTCTTTGTGTTTTTCTCTTGTAAACTTTACAACAATCTCTACAATTTAACTAGAATATAATGATACTTTGCACTGATGATGGCGTTTTTGTTACGGATCCTTGATGGAGTATTGAACCGTATGAACCCATCTGGATTCACTGGAACTGATGCAATACAATACATTTGTGGTTGTAAGAGGAAATAATACAAGACATATTATTTATCCAAGAAAACGCTATAGCTTGTCAAGCATACGTTGGCGATCGAGTGGCGTCGCCACCGTACTTGAATTTACCTCTTTTTATGTCAAATTAATGAAAATTGAGCTAATCTCTACACCTACATCTAAAATTAGTTCCTATTTCTACCGCATGTTAACTTGACAGATATAAAATAATATTTACTTCCATGTTGATAGTCATTTGAATCTCTATTACTCATTAAGAGCTGGTACACACTGGGCGTTAGCGTTATCATTGGCGTTGCATTTTGTATGCAAATCTGTACAGCGCCTCTAGCGGGCAGTAGCAGAACTACAGATTCTCATACAAAATATCTCGCGTACGCTCACCAAACGCTCGCCGAGCGCCGAGTGTATACAGGGGGTTAAACAATGAGTTATCCTGTTACGTTATCCTGCACCCATCGACGGACTGGAATAGAAAACTGCACCCAACTTCATGAACAGCAAGACATGAGAATAAATAAATATAGTTCTCCTTGCAATTACATACATTATCCAGGCCAAATAGGTGTTATTGTTGATCGAAGAGGCCAAAGTAAGTTCTTCAAAAACTTGTGGAAAGTAACTAACGAGTAAACATATTTATATTTTTTTTGTAAATACATAACAAAAATAAATAGAAAACACGTAGACCAAGATAAATAGAAAATAAAACAAGTTCATGCATATTCATATTCACACTCATTACATTACACATGTAAGTACTGTATTTCGGATTATAAGTGATGATAAGGTAAGTATGAAGTAGTTATAAGAATCATTACCTATACATTAATAAATATCAGCTACATTAGGTACCTATGTACTTTATCCAGGTGTTTTCTTTTTTAACAAATGAACATTTAATTACATTTTTTTAAATCCAGCAGTTAATATTTAACTGTGTAGATTTTTTTCGTAGTAGTCGAAAGCCGACAGACACCTTTTGACCTACCTTTCATGAACTGCGTACGTAAGTATTTGAATTTAGTTGCGGCTGCCTTTTGAATACATTTTAAAGTAGGTACCTTTATAAGGTGCAACGTGAAAATGAAGACCGGTGGGCCTACCATAATCTGTAGTTCTGCTACTGCCCACTAGAGGCGCTGTACAGATTCTCATACGAAATGTCTCCCGTTAAAACAGTAGCTGGTTCTAGAGATGGAACCAGCTCTAACTGCTGGTACACACTGGAACTAGAGATGGAGTGGAACTAGAGATTTTCATACAAAAATGTAACGCTAAGACGCTCGCCGAGCGCCCAGTGTGTACAGGCAGTACAGGCTCTAATTATACTTTTACTATGCTCTAATGCTGGGGCTTCACCTGCGTGACGCCTAACGGCGTTAATAACGGCATGCGCGTCTTAGCTAACTAATTGTATCAAATTAGTGCGCTAAGACCCGGCTACATCTGCGTATTATATCAAATAGCGCGCTAATTAATGGCATTAGACGCAGGTGAAGCTCGGAAACGGAAAGAAAAAGTCATGGTAGGCCCACCGAACTTAAAATATCACTATCACTTCACTACATAGTATAAAACAAAGTCGCTTTCTCTGTCCCTATGTCCCTTTGTATGCTTAAATCTTTGAAACTACGCAACGGATTTTGATGCGATTTTTTTTAATAAATAGAGTGATTCAAGAAGAGGGTTTATATGTACTTTCTATCCCGATATTCCCACGGGAACGGGAACCACGCGGGTGAAACCGCGGGCGGCCGCTAGTTTTTTATAAACTAACATTACCACTGAAATTATTAAAAAGTTTCGTATATAGCGACATCTCTCGGTATACTTTTAAACTACGTAATATTAGATTGTCCAACTTTTGAACTTTGTTTTTATATTACTTTTCTTATAAAACGAAAATAAAATTATCCAAATAATCACGAACATGCAAAACCGCAACGACCGATGTCGCACCCGTGTTATTTTTATAATTCTTTATGTCATCTGGTAATATTTAACCATAAACTAGACTGGGGACAGACAGGCGGACATACATGGCGAAATGACATGGAACAAGGGTTCCTTGTTGACTATCGGAACCCTAAAAACTGATGATACATTTTACAGTTATTAAATTAGATTAAATAATAATTTCCACTCACCCGATGGCGGTTTTGTTTGAGATACTTGATGGAGCAGTTTCACTGGAACAAATCCAATACATTTGTGATTGAGTGAGGCATGAGGAGTGTCACACAAAAAAGCGCTATTTACTTGCATATTGAGTCATTTAATCTGTACCTCTAAACCATTGCTCAGTAAACGCATCAGGCGATTTATCGTCCAACTGAATCAAATTAATTATTCAATTAATTACAGCTGCATCCATCAACAGATAACCTTTAATAAAAGCTCGAGTTGGCAAGTCACAAAAGGCTCTATTTTTTACTGATATAATTTTTTGCTAGCTCCGTTTTATGAACAATTTTCATGCCATTTTTCTAGTTTTTTTACTTCAATTTTAACATTAACAGACTGGAATAGAAAAGAAAGTTGCATCCTACGTTATGGAAGCAAGCAAGACAAATTGAAGAACTAATTACTTACACCTTCAATTTTCTAGCCCAAATAGTACCTACTATATTGTGTGTCCAAAGCAAAGTAAGCTCTTCAAGGACTTGTATTGTGGAAAGGAAAGTGACGGATAAACATATTTTTTTATGTTTTTTTAGTAAGTAGGTAAATTACAATTATAGATAGAAAACACATAGAAGAAGATAAAAAGACTTTATGATATGTTCATGCATACAAATTCTGGCACGCATTATACAAATGTAATGAATTTGTGGTTGTAAGAAGAAAGCGATTGCTATTTACTGGCTTATAGAGTCATTATAAAGGACAATGACCATTTTTGTATGGCAGCTGGCGTCTTTTTTTATCTTGCGGCCATAAACCAAACATTGAAATATAATTTGTTAGCAGCACTACTGACAATATTTGCAAAGGAATACCTGTAAACTCAGTCCGAACCCAGTGAGACTAACTAGAACTAACAGCAGTGGGCATCGTTCCTCCCCCAAGGCCAAGTGGGAGGCCTATGCCTCCCCCAAGGATCTCTACAACGATCGGTCCTGCGCTGCCCGCATTCAGCGGCTTCCCGCGATCTTGACCAGATCGTCGGTCCACCTTGTAGGGGGCCTGCCCACGGAACGTCGTCCGGTACGCGGTCGCCATTCGAGAACCTTTCCGCCCCAACGGCCATCGGTTCTCCGCGCTATGTGTCCCGCCCACTGACACTTCATTGATGCAATCCTTCGAGCTATGTCGGTTGTTTTAGTTCTCCTGCGGATCTCATCATTTCTGATTCGATCGAGCAGGGAAATACCAACCATCGCTCTCTCCATTGCTCGCTGGGTGACTTTGAGCCTTCTTATGAGACCCATAGTAAAAGACCACGTCTCACTTCCATAGGTCATTACTGGCAACACACACTGGTCAAAGACTTTCGTCTTGAGACATTGCAGGTATTTCGGACGCGAATATATGTCGGAGCTTCCCAAACGCTGCCCATCCGAGCTGGATTCGACGAGAGATCTCTTTCTCAAAGTTGGACTTACCTAACTGGACCGTCTGTCCTAGGTAAACATAGTGGTCAACAACTTCGAGTGTAATGTTCCCAACATTAACTGGAGCGGGTGCAACATGGGCATTGAACTGATTTTCGTCTTGTCCATGTTCATCTTAAGACTTATGACATGATCAATAACTGTATTTGTTTTATCATCTGTATGTAATTAGATTATTAATGTATTCTGGATTCACGAGAACAAAATTAAAAGCAATACAATTTTGCTGTTGTAAGAGGAAGATAATACTGGTAATACAGGAAATCCTTAATGGAGCATCTAACAGATCTGGATTTACTGGAACAATAAATTGCAATACATTTGTGGCTGTAAGAGGAGTGTCTTGTATTATCGGAAAGACCTTGCATATTAACAGTCATTAAATTTGTACCTCTAAACCATTGCTCTGTAAATCCAACAGGCGTTTTATTGTGTGAATAGAACAGCTGCATCCATCGACAGCAGACGAATAGAAAGCTGCATCCAACTTAATAAACAGCAAGACATTACATTAAAGAAATTATCATCATCATCATCACCAGCCATACGACGCCCACTGCTGGGTATAGACCTCCCCCAAGGATCTCTACAACGATCGGTCCTGCGCTGCCCGCATCCAGCGGCTTCCCGCGACCTGATTGTCGGGCATGCCCACGGAACTTCGTCCGGTACGCGGTCACAATTCGAGAACCAATGGCCATCGGTTCTCCGCGCTATTTGTCCTAACCACTGCCACTTGAGATGAGCAATCCTTCGATCGATCGATGTCGGTTGTTTTAATTCTCGTGCGGATCTCATCATTTCTGATGCTCGCCTTGAACCTTCTTATGATAGGCGATTAAAGTCGATGTCGGTCGATGTTTTCTAATACTTCAATTCAATACTTCATTTTCAATGGACATTGTAAAGTTCATTAGTATCTATCAAGTTTCCTTACTTTGGCCCCATCCTGAAATAGACGCTGGATACGTCCATGGCTGCATTCATCGACAGACTGGAAACAGAAAGCTGCATCCAACTTTATGAACAGCAAATACATTATAAGAACTAAATAAACAACACTACCATTCTTACAATTGCTTTATCCAGGCCTAAAGCAAGTTTTTAAGAACTTGTGTTATGAGATGAGAAGTAGCTAACAGTTTAGCAGATAAATATACCTACCTAACCAACAGGTTTTAATACTAGAAATAAATTTAAAAATAGGTAGATAAGACCTATACCAAGACAATGAGACCAGTTCATGCATACATATTCACACACATTCCACAAATGTAATGAATTTGTGGTTAAATAAGCGATCGCTATTTACTGGTATATTAGTAGTCATTAGATTTATTTATCTGAGCTTTTGCTCGCAAGATTTATAAGGCGTTTTGATACATAGTAGATAGTTAGGATTAAAATATCTGCATTCTGCATCAATAAACTTAATGAGGCTGTCCCCACTTTATGAAAGTCAAGACTGAATTAAATAAATTTAAAGATTATGCTTCGAAAATTTGCATTCTCATAAATTGACAGCTATTAGGAAAATAAATAATGACGGCAAACAAACATACAATATTGTACCGCGCGGGTACACGATAATGTATGTGCATTATCTATACCATACCATAAAGGCTTTAATTAACTCTCTGTAAATAATTATTGTCATCTTACATTGATGTAGGTACCTACTAAATCTATATATATATAAATGAATCCCTATTTCCCTTGGTCACGACATCACGCGTGAACGGCTGGACCGATTTGGCTAATTTTGTTCTTGAAATGTTCGTGGAAGTCCAAGGAAGGATATAGGGGTAGGGTAGGGTAGGGTAGGGGTAGGGGTAGAGGTAGGGTAGGGGTAGGGCAGGGTAGGAGTAGGGTAGGGGTAGGGCAGGGGTAGGGTAGGGTAGGGGTAGGGTAGGGTAGGGGTAGGGGTAGGGTAGGGGTACGGTAGGGGTAGGGTAGGGGTAGGGTAGGGGTAGAGTACGGGTAGGGTAGGGTGGAGTAGGGGGTAGGGCCACGGGAACGAAGTCGCGCTGGGTCAGCTAGTTTGTATATATTTTCAGGCGGGATTTGTGTGTTTATTTTATAGCTGCTCGTTAATAAATTGTTATAATGTAGCTTCCTTCCTACTGATGAAGGAATTTTCAAAATCAATATCAAAATCGAACGAAAAGAACAAATCAATAATTTATAGATTCAGAGATTACCTAAAAAACCTGCTGTCCAAACAAACCTTTGAAATTCTCTAGATAAAAATTGTTTGCGACATCTTTTGATATATTTTGGAGTTTGACAGGAGACCTTTGTATGAGAAGTTTGTAGTTCTGCTACTGCCCACTAGAGGCGCTGTACAGATTTGCATACAAACTCTGAGCGAGTTTTCACACTTTCGCTGCTTTCGCCGAGTGCCAAATGTGCACAGGCTCAAAGGTGCAACGGTTGATATTTTTAAGTTGTACCGAACCGAAATTTCGATTATAATTTAATAGAACACAATATCAAAATTGTCACATATAGCGACATCTCTTTGTACACTATTGAACTACTTAGTAGCATATCCCATATTTTGAACTTTGTTGAGATTTAAATATTAAAATTATAACAAATTTTCGGCTATTTATGTTCATAGGTACCGTGTGAAACTGCATCGAATGTGACCGAATCTAGGCTCGATAAACACTAACCAAGGCATTATTTTCTGCTGCTATCATACTTTATATTTCCTTTTTACTAAGAGATGTCGCTAACAGTTTTCAAAAACGCCAGTGTGAAACGTTTCCGTCAAAAAAATCATCCATCCCCAGCCTCACCAAGACACCAAGATCCACAAACCACCAAGCCGCAGACCAAAATGCAGCCGTCTGTCCGTGCGTTACCTAATTAAGTACTTACCTATGTGTGAAAGTGAGACAAGCAAAGTAAGTTTTACTTTATTATTAGTGCCTAAGTATTCATTGATATAAGCTGATGAGTTTTTTTCGCCTGTTTTTCTTGTCAGTTAAAGGATGTCCATAACAGGTGGTAGGTAAAAAAATGTTGGACGATTCATAAGCATTAATTTTATTTAATCTATATAAATAAAAATTTATTGACTTTGACTTTGACTTGATCTGGGGGCACGGTAGAGCCCCCGCCAAGTCGAGCGCGAAGCAAACACTGCCGTACCATCCTTTACTGGAACCATTTCGCCGCATTTTCAGGCGCCTATTTGAGAACCTCTGGATAAGACCAGAACGCAGAAATTTTCGTCATCCAGTAAGCTATAATTACATACTTAAAATCCAAAATTTCAAGACTGTAGGTCATTTAGTTCCGAAGTTAAGCTTAAGCAAAGTTTCGCATTTGTGACACTCACTCATGATCATCAAAATAGAACTAGTTCCTATAAACTCAGAGAGCTGAAATTTGGTACAGAGTTAGGGTTTAATGGCCACATAAAGGGAATACTATAAAAACTAGGATAATTTCTAGTTACACCAACTGCATAAATAACTTTGTAATCCTATATAAATATATAGGATTACAAAGTTACATTTGCAGTAAATAAATCAGTATACCTGTATTTATTACATATGTGTAATACCTAGCAAAAAGATATGAAATCTCACCAAAATCATCCTATAAAAACTGACCAACTCTCGCTGAAGCTGCTTATTTCTTTACAAAAAGCGTTGAAATCTCTCAGTAAAGTCAAGCCAACTCTAATGTTCCTTTCTGCGATTTCTTTATTTATATAGTTACGTTTTAATTTTATGTGACTTGGTCGTTGACTTGTGCCCACCAAACTAACCAACATGTAGAATGTTCAATGCTTGACTTTACTGAGAGATTTCAAGGCTTATTACCGATCTTAAAGTGACATCGCTCACTAGATGGCGCTGTCCCACCTATGCAGGTGAAGGAACGGAACGTTATAAATTTTACTTTGACTCTTTAATAATAGTTTCCTTTTGGTTTTTAAAAAGTAATTAATTTAAATATGATTCATACCAAAATATACCATAGACATGTACATACTTCGTTCAACGCCATTTAGTGAAGCTTTTAGAAGCTTTTTTTTCTTAAATGGCCTGTCAGAAAATCGCTCATTAATCGCTCCCAATAGCGCCACAAGCGAGCGATTTGTGAACTGAAATTGCATGAAAGGTATTGTACCGACCTGTACCACAGCCATCTCTATCGTCTTACGATAGAGAAGGCTGTGCCTGTACCGATTGCAAACCAACCGCAACTAGTAGCAGTCGCGTTGCAATTGTACAATTAGCAACTGTTTGCTTGTTTTGGTAAAAAGCCTGCGGGTAAATTTCGAAAAACTAACTTTGATATTTTGTTCTCGTGTCCGGTCTGGTTATATGTTGTAATATATGTCGTTGTTTTCTCTTGGGATCTAGACATGCGGTAGCGTGTCAAGCCAAATTCAAGCTAACAGAACTGGCGAACAGCACCGTGTGTAATTACACGAACCATTTGGAGCTACTTTTGACCTCCTCAAATCATATCTCAAAACTATTACACATTAGCTTTTCACCCGTAGTTTTGCCCGCGTGGACTACATGACGTTAATACCGTTCAGCCGTTTTGGCGTGATTAAGCAACAAACATCAAAAAATCTAAACATCTAACTAAACTTCACATTTATAATAATATTAGTATGAAGTCGGATATACATTTCAAACTTGGCTCATATATTGCGAGATACATAATGTGCTCCAAATTTTATAAACACACGTCAAACGGTTATTTAGATATTAACGTCTAAAAATCGTCATTTTTAGGGTTCCGTGCCTACCCAAAGGGTAAAAACAGGACCCTATTACTAAGACTCCGCTGTCCGTCTGTATGTCTGCCACCAGGCTGTATCTCATGAACCGTGATAGCAAGACAATTAAAATTTTCACAGATGTATTTCTGTTGCCGCAACCATATATATTCTGTACCGCAACATAAAAACAAATACTAAACATAGAATGAAATAAATATTCAAGGGGGTCTCCCATACAACAAACGTGACAATCTTTTTTTTTGCCGTTTTTTGCTCGATATTAATAACGGCAACAAGTAGACGCTTGAAATATTTACAGAATATTCACTTTAAAATAAATAATTAAATTAAAATAAAATAAGTATTTAAGGGGGCTCCCATACAACAAACGTGTTTCTTTTTTGCCGTTCTTTGCTTGATATTAATAGCGGCAATAGGTAGCAGATGCTTGAAATATTCATAAAATATTTAGTTGCATATTCACTTAGAAGTAAATAACTAAATTAGTATAAAATAAATTAAGGGGCTCCCTTACAACAAACGTGGCAATTTGTTTGATGGTACGAAATAAAATGTTGATTAGGTACCTACAATAGGGTATTTTACTGTTGTTGAAATGTAGATATTTAATGATAACGTTAAAAAATATTGCAATCAAGAATACCAAATGTGAAAAAATAATTTGAATCTGTTTTATAATAAAAGAATTATAGTCTGTTTGATTTTGACTATAGCTGTCTCTTTCTAAAACGAAATCTTTTATGGCGTGACTATGACGCTACTAACCCACTGACGTCACTAAGATAGCGTCCTGTCCTTGTCTAATTATAAAGTTTGAAGTCCTATATCTTTGAAAATATTCAAGATAATTCAAAATGAAAACTTGTTTTGTGTAGCTAATATTTCGAAAAACATTTTAAAGAAATAAAAAAAAAATCAGTAAAATACCGTATTGTTTTCTAATAAATGTATTTGCCGAATTCATAGTTGTGAGTTTGTTTTTTTAGTTTTACGTATGGCATAATTAAGAAATAATAACAATGATTTAGAAATAGTTTGCTGAAAATAATTTAAATAAAACACGATATAAAAACTATTTTTAAATCGATTATGATCGGATGCGGACAGCACTGGAGTTGAAATGGAGACCAGTGATGCTAGGAATTAGACATTTATTACCCCTAAGACTTTGTTTTATGATAAGGCAGTTTGATACAACTATAAGGTCACGGAAATTTGTCTAAAAATGAGTATATTAAAGTAAAATTGTTTTTTGCTGAACACATTGTTCACGCCAAGCCAATTTTGAACAATGCCCTTTATTTATAACAACAAAACATAATGTCTTCTTATAACTTAGGATAATATATTAAAGCCTAAGGTCTGACTTGGCTAGTTTTAATATACGAATTTAAATTATAGCCTTCACAAGTTTTAAAGCCGTAAATTCTTATTTTATTCTTCCGAAAATTTGGCTTGCTGGTAGAAACTAGCCATTGAACATCTTCCATGACTGTTTTATTAGGTACTTAATAGTAATTCGTATATGTGAACTAGCCAAGGCATACCTTAGGCTTATATAATATTGTCCTTAGTTATAAGAAGAATGATATTTTAAATTGTTATACAATATTTAATGTTGATATAAAAAAATTTAGAACCGACCATTGAACTTGGCACCCATTTAGATCTCACTTCTTCTGTCGTTGAAGTCAACAACTGGGGCTTACATACAGGGTATGAAAAGAAGCTTAACGAAGCCGTAATATACACATAGTGTACATCAAAGTAAGAAACATTCGGTAAAAATAATTGCTGGAACTACTTTAATTTTTAGGTTTTAAAATCGGATGTTTTCTAAGACACACAATGAAACGCGTGCAAAAAAGTGTGCATGTGTGTGTGATTGCCCCGCGAGCTTCGATCAACAATAACACCTAGTTCTAGATACATATTTGGAGTGACAGACATGGCCGAGCGTTATACGCCCACTTGAGAGTATAATTATAAGTAGATTATTTTGACAGTGACAATAATACTATGGTATTTCAAACTTGGAACGCTTCCTGTAATTTATAATGTAAGATCGTAACATTCGTAACCTCCTTTTTTCTCCGTTAAAAAAAAGTCAGTCTGTGCCATATAAAGTTTTCATTTAGTTCGTGAGCCTTCATCTAGTACCTACCTCGATAGCTAGTACTGTTGTTGATCGAAGCCCGCGAGTCGTGCACCTTCGCGTAAACTCGACAGCTGTTTAGAGCTGTACGTACAAGTGTATTTGTGTGCGTGTGCGGCAGTGGCTGCGCTTGATATTCATTGTGTCTTCAAATTTCAAAAGCCTATTTAACTAAGAAATTTTAATAACTAATTTTGATAATGTTTCTTTAGACGAAAGTTTAGTAATCACGTTTTACATTTATTTTTGTCGAAACCAAAGTTACAATATTTTGACTTTGACACTTCTGCCCCCTGATTCACGAACCGTTCGGAAACGGAATCGGATTCGAATTCTGTGCTTTGTCTTTGTCTATTCTGTAGTGAGTGACAGAGACAGTGCATACATTCCGCTGTCGGGAGCGTTTCCGACGGTTTGTGAATCCGGGGGCATATCTCCGTAATCAGAAGAGTCCCAAGTATGGCCCAGTACAGAAAAAACTTCGTAATAATGGACAGAATACGTGGCTCTCGGCTTCTTTAAGCTTCTTTTCATAACCTGTATATTATTATACTGAACTTGGCTCTCATTTCAGATTTACTTATGTTTTTATGGGATTTTTATTCAACTATGAATGTTATAGTGTCCAATATTTATTATTATTTAAGCGTTCGTTCAAATTCTAATAACATACATTCAAGAAGTAGTTTTCATAATTTTTCTTACATATTTCCGAGAATAACGTGCTACGGTACGGTAAGCTCATAAATACACTAGGCCTACTAGCGTAAGCTTTACTAAGGTTTTGTTTGGCTTTTCATTAAGAGGTGTCGCTACACGTTTTTAAAGTGGCATAAATTTCGTACCCTCTGTGGAAAAAAGGCATAAGTAATCTTACTTTGAATTATCAATTTGAAATATGAAACAGTAACAGTTTCATATTTTTTATTTCTTGCTGTTGTATGTAGGTAACTTAAAATTTACATTTCAAATATGATAAAATTGATCATAAAGTATTACTAGGCTTTTTGCTAAGAGATGTCGCTAGTAGTTCCAATATATTACATGACCCAATTTTAGTTTTCACTACATTCAGCAAAAAAACCCTGTTAACTATGAAAAAATCTTTATTTGTGTACCTATTTATGTACAGTCTCGTACAAAACTATTTCAAAAGAGGTCATGTAGGTATGAAGTTGAATTTTAGTGGGGAGTAGAGTGAATAGTGGAGTGGAAAAAGGGGGTTAAAGCTTGTATGAAACTTTTCTTACTTCAATGGGTTCATTTGAAACTTCGTACCTATAGGTTCAGGGTTAATTTCAATAATAAATAATAAAATAAATAAATAAATATTTTCTTACAATCACACCAATTATCTAAGCCCGTAGGTAATTTCTTAAGAAACTGTGTCTACGTGAACTTGATAACGGATAAATATATACTTAAATACTTTTTTGTTTGTAAATACATACTTAATATACATAGAAAACACCCAGACCAAGACAAATAGACATGTTCATGCACACAAATATTTGTCCTGTTCGGGAATCGAACCCGAGACCTCTGGCGCAGATGGCAGGAAGATTACCCCTGCGCCAAATCGGTCGTCAATTAATTTAAAACCTCCCGTGGGGTTAATCAGACCATTAAACTGAACAACTTTCATTATGGGACCAACCTAGAATTCGCGAAAATAAAATTTGTTGTCTGTAAAGTCGGTTTACGGGCGATAATTTTTACGTGATAACGTCATCATAAGAAAACATAGATGAAAAATTGCATAGGTAGGTACCTACTTACTTTTATGTCCCTCTATATATTTATACCTCCTTCCAAAAGAACTGCTACTGGATGTGTATAAGGGTCTTCAATAAGATACCTGATAATATAAAGCAGTTACCATTTAGTCAATTTAAGACAGCACTGTATAAATGGTTACATGAAAGATTGTTCTACAGTGTAAATGAATTCCTAAACCATATTCAATGAACATACCTTTTAGATCACATTTTTAAGCAATAGCAATCGTTCATTTAACAAAGAGACCACTATCCAAATTACCACATGTTGCCATGAGGCCATGATGTAAACGTAGACCCACATAATTTATTTAACCATTGTCAACGTTAAAATTGGTACCTAATTTTAAATATTATCAAGACAAAAAACATCGGACATTGACATTAAATCTAAGTTTTGACATTGTAACTTTTTAAATAATTTGTGTTCGTTTGTATCTGTCTGTATTTTTACTGCATTTGATGATAACTATTAATTACTGACATTCTTATAGACTTTAAAATAATTTTCTAATTTATGACATGTTGCTGACACTCTAAATTATATATTTCACTCTGTAGACTCAGAAATGTTGAAGTTGTGTCTGTAAAAAAAAGATGTTTGCATGTTCAAATAGTTATCAAGTTTAATTTTAATTTTAAGATTTGCATGCTATTGTAATGGCTGATTGAGCTGAACTTCATTTCTCACGTGACCACTAATGTACCTCATTCAAGTGCAAAAAAATGATTATCTTATCTTATCTTATGAATTGAATTGAATTATTATCACTGAACTATAATTATTTTGTTTATGTAGGTAATACTAAGAAGTACCTACTTAATTGAAAAGTATATATTTTTATAAATAAACATTTATTTGCACTCGTTTATAAATAGTCAGTAGTTATTGATATCACATTTTCAAAAACCGCAAATATCTATAACTTTGTCTTTCATACAGACACTATGTGCCCTTACGGGGCGTCACATGTACTTTTTATGTTCTAACTAGCGGCCGCCCGCGGTTTCACCCGCGTGGTTCCCGTTCCCGTGGGAATATCGGGATAAAAAGTACATATAAACCTTCCTCTTGAATCACTCTATCTATTTAAAAAAATGGCATCAAAATCCGTTGCGTAGTTTCAAAGATTTAAGCATACAAAGGGACATAGGGACAGAGAAAGCGACTTTGTTTTATACTATGTAGTGATGATACCACCTAAGACAAACACAAAACACTGTGACATGCAATAAAGAAATCTGAAATCTGAAGTTATTTTTTACAGGTGAAAAATGGTACATAGTGGTATTTGGGCTAGGTGTATGTTTGGTACGCTAAGTGGGTACGGATTCATGAGCGAGTCCGACTCGCACGTGGTCGATTTTTCTCATACCTAGTCAATATTTTGAAATATTATAGACACTTCCAAAGTGGTAAAATGTGTGTCCCCTCCCCCTCTAACTTTTAAAGTAAGACAGTGAAAAATCTAAAATAAATATTTAAGGCGCTACTCGGAAAAATATGGACTTTTTGATTTAAAACTATAGGACGGTTACAGATGTTACAAATCTGGTAATCACTACATAGTATAAAACAAAGTCGCTTTCACTGTCACTATGTCCCTTTGTATGCTTAAATCTTTGAAACTACGCAACGGATTTTGATGCGTTTTTTTTAATTGATAGAGTGATTCAAGAGGAAGGTTTATATGTACTTTTTATCCCGATATTCCCACGGGAACGGGAACCACGCGGGTGAAACCGCGGGCGGCCGCTAGTAAGATATATATTTCTTCATACCTTTATCTAGATTCATATAGTTTCAAAAACACGATTTTATGATTTTGCCTCGACACTTTTTCTTTTCGAAAAGACCTCTAAAAAATACGAAAAGTGAAGATTATTCTTAAATGGGGTTACTTACACTATTGGAAATTGGTTTAATTTGTGGACACCAATAATATTGAGGATCGTATAGAAGCATTTTTTTTAAATCGCTGTAGTTTTTTAATACGAAGTGATTTTGTGTATTTTTTTGCCTAATCTGCAAAATCGGTCTCGCTCCCGCGCGCGTCGTTTTCTTATTCCTATCTCGCTTCAGCGCATTTTTTTCCGAGTATCGCCTTATGTTGTAGACCTCATGAAAACATTGGTTCGAGATATAGCCTGTAGTTTTTGAGATATAATAATAAAACCGCAAATATAACACTAGGTATGAAAAACAAAGTCATTTCAGAAACGGCAAATGTAACTTTGTAGTTAAGACAAAGATACAAACACTATGAAAAGCATTTTTTTTTGTTGCTGGTGAAAATGGTAGTGGTATTTTGGCTAGGTGTATGTAATCGGTACGTTAATTAGGTACGGAACCCTTCATGAGCCACTCGCACTTGGCCGATTTTTAACCGACTTCAAAAATTGAAAAGGAGGAGGTCATAATTATAATCGTCGCGTTTTTTTTATATGTATGTACACCGATTACTCAAAGACGACTGAACCGATTGAAATGATTCAAACGTAATAACATCAGGTGTTTTTCCAAGTTGGTCCCATTTTTTGAAATTTTGAAATCGGTTCAGTAGTTTTCAGGAAATCTTGAAAATACTGTCGTTTTCGTTAACACTTCATGTGAATTTATTACGTATCTTTAGGCATATATAACTCTTTTGTTTATAAACCGATTTAGATGATTCTTGTTTTGTTGGAAAGGGGATACCTCAAGGTATTTTAACCGACTTCAAAAAAGGAGGTTTTCAGTTTGATCACATACCTATTTACCAGAATACAGGAAAATTGCTTGCATGATGCACTAAAAAGAGTGAAATAAAAACTATTTTTATAAAAAAATAAAACCGCCTTCAAAAAATGACATAAAAAAGTAAGAAATAATCCCTCACCAAATAACGTAAGTAGGGCAGAAGTACCCTTTGTGGCCACTTTAAGGATTTTTTGACTTTCAAGCACTAAGTACTAAATGGTCTATTTAAGACACAAATTATATCTGAAATTATAGATAATTTATCTACCTTTAAAGGTACATTATTCAAATTTATAAAAATTAAACAGTTTTTTTTATATTACACACAATGTGTAAGAGGTGCCGGTTTTGGCCACTTACTGATAGTTAAACTTTTGTAAGTATAGCGAAACATCAAAACCAAACCCAGGTAAAATCAATATTTTTAAAATTTTCATACAAAACATTTTTTCAAACAGAAAATGGATTTTATTGAAAAAAAATCTTATGACATAAGAAATTCTAACGGTAGTTATTTTTTATTATTTTTATTATTTATTACCTTAAAATACCTTATTTTAATTTTCAAAAATGGCTAAAAGTTGTTTAGAAAACTTTTAGAGCAAAAAGTGGCCAAAACCGGTACGCCTGCCCTACTTTGAAGTCGGGCGGGTTTTAACAAAAACAACAAAAAATTGTACGTCATGTTTCACGCCCGACTTCAAAGTACCTACTTACGTTATTTTTCTTACTTAACTTACCAAGAAGAACTACGCGCTTTTGGAGCCAAATATCAAAACTGTGAAAGTGTGTTTGTTTGTCCGCCTTTCATAGTTATTATAGTTGGGTGGCTGGAGAGTGACATAGGCTTCGGAAACGGAATGCATCTGTGCTCTTTAGTTATACATAGGATATTTGGCTTTCAAAACATAATTTTGGCAAAAATTGTCTAAATTATCTTAATACCTTACCTATCATTTAAATGTTAAACAAGTGTAAACAAACAAAGTCAAGTATTAGGTCGTCAGCGTGTTCGTTACCCCAGCAAGAAATTTTGAAAATCGTCATTTGAGTGCGAATCACCTCCTTATCTTTAAAAGTCACTTCATTGAAAGAATAAGCAATAAATTAACTATGTTTCTTTATTTATTTTTATCTCCTGATAAAATTATAGATTTTGCATATTTGTTTGTAGTATGAATATAGTAAGGATATGATTAACAGAGTAATATTTCTCTCATGTTTTACAAAAATAATTAATAACGAAATCTTTATGAGTTTGCGATCACTTGAGGCTGTCAAAATAGCAAACTTCTAAGTTCATCTAACTTCTATCGCATTGACATAAATGACCACAACCACAATAAACATTTACGAGAAATCATATTAAAAAAAAACGGCCAAGTGCGAGTTGAACTCGCCCGTGAAGGGTTCCGTACCCACTTAACGTACTGATTACATACACCTAGCCAAAATACCACTATCATTTTTCGCCAGCAAAAACTACTTTGTTTTTCATAGTGTTTGTATGAACGTCAAAGTTACATTTGCGGTTTTTTAAATAAGTTTGTTTTTATTAGTGTTTGTATGAAGGTCAAAGTTATATTTGCGGTTCTTGAAAAAGTGTTACGTATACTCGTATCTCAGATTTTTCACTCTCTTATTTAGAGGGGGGTGGGGGGGGGGGGCATACGCATTTTACCATTTTACCACTTTGGCAGTGTCTATATTTCACTGCGGTTTCACCCGCGTGATACCCGTTCCCATGGGAATATCGGGATAAAATATACCCTATGTTACGCGGGAAGAAAGTAGCTTTCTAATGGTCAAAGAATTTTCCAAATCGGTCCAGTTCGGAGCCTATTCGATGCAAACAAACAATCAAATCTTTCCTCTCTATAATACTAGTATAGATAACCTACGCTAATCAGGTATAATGTAGCATTCTAAAAGTGAAAGAATTTTTGCCACTTAACATGAGGTGTGATGAAGGCTAAGTAAGTGCTAACCCGTTGTGAATAAAAAAATCGATCCAGTAGTTTTTGAGTTTATTCATTACATACATACAAAACTTTCCTCTTTATAATAATAGTATAGATCACAGTCATACATGTATGGATATAGATAAGAAAAAGAATTAAAGAAACATTTAAGTATATTAATTTTAAAGACACTTGAATAGGGTGGACAAAAAATATTTTTCTAGTTTCAGTTACGTGTATGGGGAGCCCCCTTAATTTTTATATTTTTTTATATTCGTATAAAAATTGTAAAGCAGTTTAAAGAATACATCTACTACTTAATTGTTTTAAATTATATTTCGCCCCGTAAAATTTACTCGCAAATCAAAATTCAGTTGTTTACATTACATTTCTTTTTTTATGACACGGAAAAGCATCAACTTATTTGGTGCAGTAGTTTCGGAGAAAATTGAAGGGAGGGAAATAGTAAACTTTCGTCTTCTTACTTAATAACTTTAAGAAAAACTGACCTAAGATCTATAAAAGAATAATACTTTAAAATCCCTATAAGACCTTTTGATAGGCGACATACGTATGATACAGTAATAAAAACTTTTTTTATTTCCTCTATTTCGTAGGTACCCCAAAAGTTACTCTCGTGCTAAGTGATCTCGGTTCTATTTTGTTGGTTTTCAGAACTCCGAGGTA
>OX453296.1:66857717-66860217 GCA_949710035.1 Crambus lathoniellus
GCAAACTTCTACGCAATAGCGATCACGGTTGTGGAGTGGTGTAGTGTATCGCACACACACACCATTTTGTGCTGTTCATTGTAATTTTAGATCGACGAACACATGAAATACTGTGTACGTAAAAGCGGTCATAGCAAAGCGAGAATATTCCAATGTGGTCATATCTCGTAGCTCACCTGAGACGAAAGTCTTAGTGTGATTATACATGAAACGGGTGGAGCCTCTCTTGTACCGGGCTCTATTACGTTTATGTTTTACGTTCAGTGTTAGAAAAACTATACAATGTGAATAGTGATTCTATGCGAACGTTCAGTGTGGGCGCTCCGGCGCTTCTTCTGGTGTGGTCGGTTGGCCGGCAAAAAAAAAAGTTAATGTAATGTAACGTTGCATTCATCTGTTGTTTTGTGCCTACAACCGACCTCGCCATTGTCACACACAGAGACGCACACAACACGTACACATGTCACCGAGGAGAGTGTTAATTCATTCTTTAAAAAAAAAAAAAACAAAAAATAATAAGGTGATGTGTGTCTCGTGCTGTGTGTAGCCGCTGCCAAGTTAAGTCACTCCTCGCCTAGGACGGTTCAACGTCCGGCGGGGACGCTGATTTGCTGCGTGCTCTCTCTCGCGAGCTCGCGCTATCGCGCAGTCGAAAGACGCATGAAAGCTCCCTGGTTGATCCTGCCAGTAGTTATATGCTTGTCTCAAAGATTAAGCCATGCATGTCTCAGTGCAAGCCGTATTAAGGCGATACCGCGAATGGCTCAATATATCAGTTTTGGTTCCTTAGATCTTACTCAGTTACTTGGATAACTGTGGTAATTCTAGAGCTAATACATGCAATCAGAACTCTGACCAGTGATGGGATGAGTGCTTTTATTAGATCAAAACCAATCGACGGAGGGCCTCGCGTCCGAAGTCGTTAATTTTGATGAATCTGGACAACTTTTGCCGATCGCACGGTCCAGCACCGGCGACGTATCTTTCAAATGTCTGCCTTATCAACTTTCGATGGTAGTTTCTGCGACTACCATGGTTGTCACGGGTAACGGGGAATCAGGGTTCGATTCCGGAGAGGGAGCCTGAGAAACGGCTACCACATCCAAGGAAAATAACGATACGGGACTCTTACGAGGCCTCGTAATCGGAATGAGTACACTTTAAATATTTTAACGAGGAACAATTGGAGGGCAAGTCTGGTGCCAGCAGCCGCGATAATTCCAGCTCCAATAGCGTATACTAAAATTGTTGCGGTTAAAAAGCTCGTAGTTGCATTTGTGCGCCGCGCTGTCGGTGCACCGCATCCGCGGTGATACTGACACGTTTGCGGAGCATATCGTCGGTGAGCCGGCGGTAACACGTCGGTTCAATATCAAAATCCTATCGCGGTGCTCTTCAGTGAGTGTCGAGATGGGCCGACAATTTTACTTTGAACAAATTAGAGTGCTCAAAGCGGGCTAAAAATGCTGCTTGAATATTTCGTGCATGGAATAATAGAATATGATCTCGGTTCTATTTTGTTGGTTTTCAGAACTCCGAGGTAATGATTAATAGGGATAACTGGGGGCATTCGTATTGCGACGTTAGAGGTGAAATTCTTGGATCGTCGCAAGACGAACATCAGCGAAAGCATTTGCCAAAGGTGTTTTCATCAATCAAGAACGAAAGTTAGAGGTTCGAAGGCGATTAGATACCGCCCTAGTTCTAACCGTAAATATGTCATCTAGCGATCCGCCGACGTTACTACAATGGCTCGGCGGGCAGCTTCCGGGAAACCAAAGATTTTGGACTCCGGGGGGAGTATGGTTGCAAAGCTGAAACTTAAAGGAATTGACGGAAGGGCACCACCAGGAGTGGAGCCTGCGGCTTAATTTGACTCAACACGGGAAATCTCACCAGGCCCGGACACCGGAAGGATTGACAGATTAACAGCTCTTTCTTGATTCGGTGGGTGGTGGTGCATGGCCGTTCTTAGTTGGTGGAGCGATTTGTCTGGTTAATTCCGGTAACGAACGAGACTCTAGCCTGCTAAATAGGCGTCGTCATTTAGGTGTGCGTGGCTCTGTCACGCAACTCACTGGCGACGTATTAAAATTCTTCTTAGAGGGACCGGCGGCTTCGAGCCGCACGAGATTGAGCAATAACAGGTCTGTGATGCCCTTAGATGTCCTGGGCCGCACGCGCGCTACACTGAAGGAATCAGCATGTTCTCCCTGGCCTAGAGGCCCGGGCAACCCGTTGAAACTCCTTCGTGCTGGGGATTGGGGTTTGCAATTATCCCCCATAAACGAGGAATTCCTAGTAAGCGCGAGTCATAAGCTCGCGTTGATTAAGTCCCTGCCCTTTGTACATACCGCCCGTCGCTACTACCGATTGAATGATTTAGTGAGGTCTTCGGACCGACACGCGGTGGCTTCACGGCCGTCGGCGTTGCTGGGAAGTTGACCAAACTTGATCATTTAGAGGAAGTAAAAGTCGTAACAAGGTTTCCGTAGGGGAA
>OX453296.1:66870217-66875217 GCA_949710035.1 Crambus lathoniellus
ATCTAAGTTAAACCAAGATATCGACGAGTACGAGACACTCGGGTATTTATTTTGTTATTAAATTAAAAAAATTCTTACAATCACACCAATTATCTAGCTCATAAGTAGTTTTCGTTAAGAAACTGTGTTATGGGAACTAGATAACGGATAAATATATGATTTTATACATAGAAAACATCCAGACCAAGACAAAATAGACATGTTCATGAATGCACATAAATATTTGTCTTGTTCGGGAATCGAACCCGACCCGGCCTCTGTCGCAGAAAGCACTGTAGGTAGGTAGGTATTAAAACTATGCAAATACCTAATACTGTTTAAATTGGCCTGTCCTGGTGCCATATTCGTAAATACGCATAAATTGAATAAATAAATTTCAGCTTGGTATATATGCCGTAGGTATATTGTCAAAGTCGTGAAAGTTCAGTACGAAACAGTATGCACACGGCTGCGAGCCTCGGAAGTCATATAGAACACGTGATAGGTTAGAAATTTAAGGCGATCGCGAAGCGCAGCGAAGCGATCGCCTTAAATTTCGTGGTTATTTTTTTTTTTATCAATACAACTTATGGATTGTTTCACAAAAAAAAAATAACCACGAAATTTAAGGCAATCGCTTCGCTGCGCTTCGCGATCGCCTTAAATTTCTAACCTATCACGTGTTCTACAGGACTTCCGAGGAGTACAGGACTTTTACGAGGCAAATTCGTGAGCTCGCAGCCGTTCATAATTTAACGAGAAATTATAATTTCACTAGTGGAATTATTATATCACGGCTTTGACAATATACCTACGACATATATATCGTGTCGTGTCGTGTCGTGCCGTGCCGTGCCGTGCCGTGCCGTGCCGTGCCGTGCCGTGCCGTGCCGTGCCGTGCCGTGCCGTGCCGTGCCGTGCGTGACGAGACGAGACGACGCGTCTGCTATTTACCTACTATAATGTCAATCAGTATTGTTTCATTCAACTTTCTAATGGTTGTAGTGATTTATGTATGTAGGTATGTTGTATTATCGCAGGGATAATGTAATTTCAGTAGATACGTTTCTATAAACAACAAGTAGTACTGTGGTGTGAAAAAAAAAAATAACCACGAAATTTAAGGCGATCGCTTCGCTGCGCTTCGCGATCGCCTTAAATTTCTAACCTATCACGTGACCTACAGGACTTTATGGCAAACTCGTTTTTTGTTTCCTTGTTTCGTTTGCCGACAGTATACTCAGTTAGGTAGAAATATAGTATGTATATTATTGTAATTATTAGGTACCCTAAACTTTAGTCCGACACGTCCGCTATTTGCTAAGTAACTTCGGGCATACATCTTAACGCGTCGGGTATTTACGAATATGCGACCCCATATGGAGTAACCCATTCGATTTAAGTACCTACCCTTTGTAAAACTATAGGTTTTACCTACTACATTTATACATGTGGCTTGCAATAAAGCAAATTAATATTGTCGAATTACCGTATGATTTAGGTTCACTATGCTCTTAGATGATAATGCTAACACAATATTAAATAAAAAATGGTTAACTCTACTTTCCAGTGATATTTCGGCAGCCCTGCCTGCAGTACTAGTTCAGTTGGAGATGAAGAGAACAATCGTTCGACATCAATCGAACAATTGGCGACCCGTACAATTGTCGCCGGACGTGTTCACTGGGTATGTTAATTAAGTTTTTTCACAACTCTTCGACGCCCGCCCGGCCGAATGGTGCCAAACTGAAATGCTGCCTTATTTATATTTTGCGTACCCGTACAATTGTCGCCGGGCGTGTTCACTATGTTAGTTAAGTTTTTTCACAACTCTTCGACGCCCGCCCGGCCGAATGGTGCCAAACTGAAATGCTGCCTTATTTATATTTTGCGTACCCGTACAATTGTCGCCGGGCGTGTTCACTATGTTAGTTAAGTTTTTTCACAACTCTTCGACGCCCGCCCGGCCGAATGGCGCCAAAGTGGAATGCTGCCTTACTTCTATGAGAAATTGAATCATTACTTACCAATTTTTATTTTTTTATTTTTTTATTTTTATTTATTTATTTATTTATTTAAATAATATTTATTTATTTATTTATTAACCATGTCAATTTTACTATCGTTATTATTAACCCGTTCAATATAAACTAGAAAAAGACGTATTTTGAGCGCCGGGCGCTCACACTTAATCGTGTATCCAGTTGCTAGTGAAAGCTGCCGTCTGTCGCGTAGCTGAACATTGTTCGTTTTAGTACGGGCATAAGTTTTAGTACGGCGCGCGGTGGTGGCAAACTTCTACGCAATAGCGATCACGGTTGTGGAGTGGTGTAGTGTATCGCACACACACACCATTTTGTGCTGTTCATTGTAATTTTAGATCGACGAACACATGAAATACTGTGTACGTAAAAGCGGTCATAGCAAAGCGAGAATATTCCAATGTGGTCATATCTCGTAGCTCACCTGAGACGAAAGTCTTAGTGTGATTATACATGAAACGGGTGGAGCCTCTCTTGTACCGGGCTCTATTACGTTTATGTTTTACGTTCAGTGTTAGAAAAACTATACAATGTGAATAGTGATTCTATGCGAACGTTCAGTGTGGGCGCTCCGGCGCTTCTTCTGGTGTGGTCGGTTGGCCGGCAAAAAAAAAAGTTAATGTAATGTAACGTTGCATTCATCTGTTGTTTTGTGCCTACAACCGACCTCGCCATTGTCACACACAGAGACGCACACAACACGTACACATGTCACCGAGGAGAGTGTTAATTCATTCTTTAAAAAAAAAAAAAACAAAAAATAATAAGGTGATGTGTGTCTCGTGCTGTGTGTAGCCGCTGCCAAGTTAAGTCACTCCTCGCCTAGGACGGTTCAACGTCCGGCGGGGACGCTGATTTGCTGCGTGCTCTCTCTCGCGAGCTCGCGCTATCGCGCAGTCGAAAGACGCATGAAAGCTCCCTGGTTGATCCTGCCAGTAGTTATATGCTTGTCTCAAAGATTAAGCCATGCATGTCTCAGTGCAAGCCGTATTAAGGCGATACCGCGAATGGCTCAATATATCAGTTTTGGTTCCTTAGATCTTACTCAGTTACTTGGATAACTGTGGTAATTCTAGAGCTAATACATGCAATCAGAACTCTGACCAGTGATGGGATGAGTGCTTTTATTAGATCAAAACCAATCGACGGAGGGCCTCGCGTCCGAAGTCGTTAATTTTGATGAATCTGGACAACTTTTGCCGATCGCACGGTCCAGCACCGGCGACGTATCTTTCAAATGTCTGCCTTATCAACTTTCGATGGTAGTTTCTGCGACTACCATGGTTGTCACGGGTAACGGGGAATCAGGGTTCGATTCCGGAGAGGGAGCCTGAGAAACGGCTACCACATCCAAGGAAAATAACGATACGGGACTCTTACGAGGCCTCGTAATCGGAATGAGTACACTTTAAATATTTTAACGAGGAACAATTGGAGGGCAAGTCTGGTGCCAGCAGCCGCGATAATTCCAGCTCCAATAGCGTATACTAAAATTGTTGCGGTTAAAAAGCTCGTAGTTGCATTTGTGCGCCGCGCTGTCGGTGCACCGCATCCGCGGTGATACTGACACGTTTGCGGAGCATATCGTCGGTGAGCCGGCGGTAACACGTCGGTTCAATATCAAAATCCTATCGCGGTGCTCTTCAGTGAGTGTCGAGATGGGCCGACAATTTTACTTTGAACAAATTAGAGTGCTCAAAGCGGGCTAAAAATGCTGCTTGAATATTTCGTGCATGGAATAATAGAATATGATCTCGGTTCTATTTTGTTGGTTTTCAGAACTCCGAGGTAATGATTAATAGGGATAACTGGGGGCATTCGTATTGCGACGTTAGAGGTGAAATTCTTGGATCGTCGCAAGACGAACATCAGCGAAAGCATTTGCCAAAGGTGTTTTCATCAATCAAGAACGAAAGTTAGAGGTTCGAAGGCGATTAGATACCGCCCTAGTTCTAACCGTAAATATGTCATCTAGCGATCCGCCGACGTTACTACAATGGCTCGGCGGGCAGCTTCCGGGAAACCAAAGATTTTGGACTCCGGGGGGAGTATGGTTGCAAAGCTGAAACTTAAAGGAATTGACGGAAGGGCACCACCAGGAGTGGAGCCTGCGGCTTAATTTGACTCAACACGGGAAATCTCACCAGGCCCGGACACCGGAAGGATTGACAGATTAACAGCTCTTTCTTGATTCGGTGGGTGGTGGTGCATGGCCGTTCTTAGTTGGTGGAGCGATTTGTCTGGTTAATTCCGGTAACGAACGAGACTCTAGCCTGCTAAATAGGCGTCGTCATTTAGGTGTGCGTGGCTCTGTCACGCAACTCACTGGCGACGTATTAAAATTCTTCTTAGAGGGACCGGCGGCTTCGAGCCGCACGAGATTGAGCAATAACAGGTCTGTGATGCCCTTAGATGTCCTGGGCCGCACGCGCGCTACACTGAAGGAATCAGCATGTTCTCCCTGGCCTAGAGGCCCGGGCAACCCGTTGAAACTCCTTCGTGCTGGGGATTGGGGTTTGCAATTATCCCCCATAAACGAGGAATTCCTAGTAAGCGCGAGTCATAAGCTCGCGTTGATTAAGTCCCTGCCCTTTGTACATACCGCCCGTCGCTACTACCGATTGAATGATTTAGTGAGGTCTTCGGACCGACACGCGGTGGCTTCACGGCCGTCGGCGTTGCTGGGAAGTTGACCAAACTTGATCATTTAGAGGAAGTAAAAGTCGTAACAAGGTTTCCGTAGGGGAACCTGCGGAAGGATCATTAACGTTTTAAACGCGTGCAAACGACGTTTATATACGATATATAATCCAGATACACAAAAATAAAATTCGAGCAGCGTTAACGTGCGTGTACGCGCCCGTCGCTCTCGACGTCGTCCAAAATTCTACAATGACCGGTCGAAATCCGCGACCCTAGTAAGAATTTTGAACGTTCGTAAAACACAAACACACACACACACACAAGGCGGTTTGGAAC